>CM053787.1:465629977-466064977 GCA_028749045.1 Cupressus sempervirens
CCATACTATGTCCTTTTCATTTGTTAAAAAAAAAATTTCAAGCTATTCTTTGTGTACCTCTTCTTCAAGCTCTCCATTTAGAAATGCTAAGTTGACATCCACATGATACACTTTTAATTTCTTATGTGTTGCATAGGCTAAGAATATCCTTACTACTTTTATTCTTGCCACAAGACCATTGGTTTCATCATAGTCTATTCTTTCTTGCTGTGAGTAACCTTTACATACCAATCTTAAATTTATTCCTTATAACTTCACCTTGTTCATTCATCTTATTCCTAAATACCCATTTTGTTCCTATCACATTCTTGTTTGCTAGTTTAGGGACCAATTCCCATGTCTCATTATTCACTATCATATCCAATTCTTCTTTCATAGCTTGCTTCTAATAGCCATCTCTAGAATGTCTTCTATACATCTGTAACTTCAGCTTCTCAGAATGTCAATTATGCTAAGAGATATAACAAGTTTACTAGAACATGCTTTTGTAAACTCTATCTCAGAATAGTCTTCGCCAAAAATTGCATAATTTCTTCCAAACTTAATATCTCATGCTTCTAAGGTTAGATGCATATACTAGATACTTAGTAGTAGCTCCCTTTAATCTTGCTTAGTGAAAATGCTCAATGATCTATCCATACAAACTTGATCTTTACCGATGCTCTTCTATCAGATATCACAGAAAATAGCTATGTTAACATTAATGACAAACATAGTCATGTATGTAACATCATGATAATGATCTAATCATGTTTCTACAATACTCCCCCATAGAAGAATCATCAACATTCATGCTTCCAACATTTGATACATAAGGAAGAGAAGAGATTCGAGAAGCATAAGGACAAATTATTTTATCAATCACAAGAGTTGATATACTAGTGAGTAGAAGAGGGATATTAACTAGCAAAATAAGTGTCATTATACAAATCAATTTTCTACTATTCTCTATTCATTGTAACAAATTAAATCTTTTCACAAGGTAGATGTAATGCCCCACTAGGGAACCTGAAAGGATAAGTCTAAATGTTACTAAGTTTGGTGAATTTTTTTTTTTGAACATCTTTTTCTTACTAATTTCACTTAATCATAAATATAAATTCCTATCAGGTTCCCTTAAATAATATTAAATAATTTCCTTCATAACACTTTATGCTTACTACTTAAGTTAAACAATCTACTAGTTTCATGTCTACTTATAATTTGATACATTATCCATCCTAATATCCATTTACAATAAGAGACTAATTTTCTAATCCTTATAATCAAATACATCTACTTAACATGTAATAAAGATAGATTTAAACTATCAAGAATACATGTAAACTAAATCATAGATCAGTCATTTGATAACATTATGAAGATTACATGGTTCTTTTATTCATCATACATTCATATAAATACAAAGAAATATACAATTTCATAGAATCATCATAACCTTATTCAAATTTTAAAATATTACAATATTTTTACATCTCTCTTTATTTCTCCTAGAGATACCCTTTACTATTCTTACATAGATTTTTATTTCATAATACACACACACACACACACACACACACACACACACACACACACACACACACACACACACATACACACACACACACACACACACACACACACACACACACACATACATATGTATGAGATTTTACTTTATTCAAGATTTTACACTACAATATTACATACATTTCTTTCAAGGAGATGAAACATATAGACTTCAAGAAATTATCTTTGACCCCTACCCAACAAGGATCCATATAAAGTCATCAATGAACACTCGAGTAGTACCTCAAAAAAATTTACTGCCCAACCACATGGAGTCATAAATTATACATTCCCCCAAGATAGCAGATGAGACCATGATCCACATATGTTCTAAGGCAATTCTAAGGCTTGTATCAAAAATCAATTACAAGGTAACATAGGACCACATAAAACATAATGCCCAAAATTAAATCACAAATGAAATGGACAAATAGAGGTTAAAGCATGTGTCAGAGGCTCTACCATATCTATGTGAGTGTTATCATACCTTCCTATATGTTATGATCCACCACATGGCTTAAGACTATCCTACCACACAAAATGTATTTTCCTTGACTAATCCATTATGGATAGGCATGACCAAATAATGTTGGGATCAACCCCCTAAGATTAGGGACCTATAGTATCTACAGTGAAACCCTACTCTAAGTAGTCCAACAAAGCTTCCACAATTATCTTTTTTAATATGATTACCCATGCCCAAACCTATAGTTAACTTTTATTATGTTACCACTTTTTATTCACTCATAAAGGAGCTATCTTGTGTAGGGCTCTAGTCTCTAGCATAGGATTCCCTGGATGCCACTTATGGGCCCCAATACCTATGATGAGATACTCACCAAGGGTATCTACCCTACTCACAAATACAAACCAAAACCATATAAGAGAATAGGGAAAAATATACCTAGGGTTCCATACCCCTAGTCCCAAACCCTAACTCATATATCAACCATAATCACATGAACAACATCATAGAATCACAAATATATAAGTAACTTCCTTTTAAAAGGAACCACAAAAACCTAAAGCCTCTAGTGACTGAAAAAAAACCTCATTAAGAATCTAATTTAACCATTCACAAGAAAACTAGTTTAGAGAACATTTCTAGGGTAATCCACCAAACCCTAATTCATCACATAAGAAACAAGATGCAACCTAGTGGTATTGTTTTTCACTTTGCATAATTTTGTTGCATTTCATTGTGAAAAAATCAATGAATTTATGTTTTAAAGGTAAGGTGTGTTAGAAACCCCAGATGAAATTATTAAAATTTCATGAAACCCTTACCATTTTGCCATAGTTTTCAAAGACTTAGGAAAGTATTGTTTTAAAAAAAATTGTATGGGAAGATTTTTTTCTTTAAGGTTTTCTATTTACCTTTTCCCATATTTACTTTAAAATACTTTCCTAAAGAAATATATATTTTTCTCATCAACCTAGATTATTGGTCAATGAGTGTTTCTATGACAAAGAAAATTGGTTGAGGGATGCCCAAGTATCTATTGGAGGGTTAGAGCTTTTCTAAAAATGGTTTGTAGAAAGAAGATTCGATACTCCTTTGAACAATGTATGGGAATTTGATATTGGCATATTAATTATCCTAAGAGTTTTCTTTGATGATGATTTATCTACAATAATGTTAAAGAAATATGTTCCAATTACCAGGGTTGTGAAGAATCATGTGGGTAATAATATTTTTAGGGTTTCACTAGAACTAATTAGAGAGGATTTTAAATTAAACTCTAACCATGCAGTCCATGAGAAGATAGACATGGAGGACATCCAAGCCAAGAATGATGCACAAAGAGTATATCTAAGGGGAGGACCATTATAGGAGCATTTTGTCAAAATAGGATCATTACCCTTGGTTACACCAAACACTCTAGAGCCTTTGTTGAAAAAATTTCTCAACCCTAGAATAGGCACTATATTTTTCTCTCTACAAAATCTTGGGCATGGATGAGCAAGACCATATCCCAAGATCCATTGTCTTCATTATTTCTCAAACCTTTCAATAAGGTATGAGTTCTATCTTTGACTTTGCTACTCTCTTGGTAGAAGAAATTCACACTAGATTAATAAGAATTGCAAAGGATAAATTTGATAAGCCCTTCTATAGGTACTCCATGCTGATGTACATATGATTGTATAAGGGAGTTACCTTTTTCTCAAAAGAAATGAAGTTAGAATTGGAAATAGATGGAGAAAAGATCCCTATCAAACTATGGATTGTAGATATGACATGGGAGGTGACTAATGCTATTTTTATCAAATTTGATAGATATTTTTCTTCTAGGCTTAGAACATTGTTAATAAAGATAGCCCTAGAATACCATAGCCTCTATTAGAGTTGATAAGACCAAATGATCATGTTAAAGGGTTGATGGTGAGTAACAATTGGGAAGACATCATCCCATATGCAGTGTCTAGTATTTTCTAAGTTTATGGTATTCTTAGAAAGCCACATGTGCTATCTTATCAAGTGCCTTTAAAAGTAGGAATTTTTGAGCTTTTATGATAGATAGGATCAGTTGAAAAAAGAGAATTATTGGGTAAACTTGAAGGTACTTTCTTTACCAACTTACAATTGTTCACAACTTTTTTTTAAAAGAAGGGATGGAGGAACTTGGAGAAATTTTTAGACAAATATCAAATGGCTAAAGCTAAGGCTAAAACCCATAAGCAACTAATGCTAAAGCCCATAAGAAAATGGTATACTTTCCAGAGGACATAGTTAGAAATAAATTCTCATTACAAGAGCAAGAGCTTGGGAAGGAGAAGTGGAAAGTATACAACAAAGTCTTAGATTTTATAAATGCTTTTGAGCTAGAATATGATCCCTGAGCTGATAGAAAATATTGGAACATGAAACTATATATGTTGATGAATAATTTTACCAAGATTTTGAAAAATTTGAATGAAAAGAAGGAAATTTTTACACAAGCATACCTGGACAAGGCTATTGAGATGGAAAAGAAATTAGCAAGTAAAATGATTTTGAACCTAGGGAATTACACATTGTAGAAAAGAGTTGAGTACATAGTGGCTAGGAGTGTAGATCCTATTCCTTTGTATAAAAGACAATACTCTAAAAGACCACCTGCTACACATACACCTCAAAAAAAAAAAATTGGAGTAGGGATCATCTTCTAATGTTGAAGAATACTCACCTACCCTAACCTCACTTAGGATAGATGATGAAGTATATTGAGAGAATAGCTGAGACAAATTAGAGGAGAGAGGGATATTGTGGTTACAACTATAGATATTAATAGAGTACCTAAAGAACATCCTATACCTGCACTAGCTCTCACTATGCGAGATAATAGAGGTAAAGAAATAGATCATGTAATGGCACAAGTTTCTAAAAGATTTAATGATGATGAAACTTTTGTTAAATCTAGAGAATTTTCTCAATTCTTATGGTGAAGAAATATTAATAATTTTGAGGCCAAGTGTAAACTAATCAAAGCAGAGAAACCTAACAAAAAGGACTTTGAAATTGAAGAGGAATTCAAAGCTAGTTTTATGGAAGAGTTTGCACAAATAACCCCTAAAGGGTGAAGACAATTGTTGAAGGATTTACGAATCTTTATTTTACCTGAATAGGAAATTGCCAATGCCATGACTTTTGATGTTGTAAGAAAAGAAAAGGTTAATCAATTTAAAATTGAGGAAGAGGCCTTGTAGGTGCATAAGGTATTGAAATATAGTGATGATCATTAAGAATTAGTGATATCATCTACTAAGAAAAGGGATAATACTAGGATGCAAGAAGTTTTAGATGTTGAGCATACAGGCACCCTCATGGTCTATAGAGAAGAGGAGGTGGATAGTTAAAAAGTATCCAGAATGACCAAAGAAATGGCGGACTTTGGAGTTGTTGTTGCTCCAAAAGATGAAAACAAGTTCTTGGAGCTCAATGATAAATTTGAAGAGATGCTTAAAGCATATGAGGAGATAGGAAATAAGATACATCAATTAGAGAGTTAGGTGGCCCAAATGGATAAGAAACTTGGAAAGAGAAAAGTGAAAGAATCCAGCTATCCTAGGATTGTTTATCCTTCTTGCCCTCCTATTGAACCTTTCAAGTCAACTCCCCTTGTAGAGCTACTTGATACTCCATAGAGACAAAAATTTTATACAATTGGGGAGTTTGAAGAGGAGAACGATAAACTTTGGGCAATACATTTCAAGTTAAATGACCAATACAAGGACAAAATCAGAAAACAATCTTGTATCTAGTAGATAAGATTAACTGACCAACATTTTATGAACAATTGGTAAAAATAATGGACATTTGGAATGAGATAAAAGGTGTTAAGGAGGCTTTAAATCCCATTATGAGTAATTGGTGTAGCAGGGATAAGGATATCACCCTTTTATGTGTTTCAGTTATTAGTCTATCTTGTGAACAGATAGAAAAAAAACCTTTGACATGACAAATGATCTATCTGATTTTGATGATAATAATGTTGGAGTGCAAAAGAGGATTATAATATATTTCTTAAAGTATATTTCTAAAAAAATTGAACTATTCCCCCATGCATTCAAAAATAGATAAATTAAAAGATAAGGAAGAATGGGCCAAAGAATTAGATGATTTATTATGCATTACAATTAATGGGGTTATAAATGAAAAGGGGCATGCATTATGGGCAAAAAAAATTGAGAATTTGTCAAAGTTTAAATGTTCTATTATTCTATTAGAGAAGAATTTATTGAAATAAATAAGTTAGGATATTTTCCTTGAAGAAGCAACGTCAGGTATTAAGTTTTGATTGGCCAAATGACACAATTTTTAACAAATGGATGGAAGATTTTGTACATTCAAAATAGTTAGTGGTTGGTGAAATCAATGAAGATGATATGGACCAAGATGAGTTGCAAACAACTAATGCATTAGTTAAAGTAGAAGAAGATAAAGATAAATAATAAACTATAGTAACAAGCACAGAGGTCCAAATTGATGATTTGGTAGTAGGAGAATCAAATGTAACTATCATTTTATTAGTACAATATGACTTGAATGGAGAACCACAAGTTAAGCTTAGTTTTCAAGTTTCATAAATAGGTCCATTGCAAGCACCATAATCAGTTCCAATTAGAAATTCTTTATTAATAATGAAGCTACAATAGAAATGGCCCCACAGAAGAATATTCATGATGTAAAGTATTTTGTTGCAGTGAAGTTTGTCTTTTCTTATAGTAACTTTTTGTAAAATATCTTTATGTCTTAAGTATAGTTGTTAGTACTCTCTAGGCCTAAAGGTTGTTGCATCTCACACTATATAAGTGAGATTCTGAGGCTAGAGAAAGAGTCTAAACTATTATGTAATTTTTAGTTTCTTTTGCTAAGTATACATTTGGTCCAATTTCATTAATGCCAATTTTGTGATGTATTTTTTCTATAAATCTAAGAATACATTAACTTTGAAGGATCGAGTTATCTTGTCTTCAACTGTGCTAAGTTTTATTCCAAATGTTATATAATTGTCAATGAAACTTAATGATGCAAGAGCTTTTAGTGGTGTAAGGGAAATCCTATATCAACCCAAAATATGCTTAGTGTTAGTTTTTATTTAAAGTTTTTTCATTTCTAGATACCCATTTAGGTCAAATAAAGATTTCAACTCTCATAGCTCCATTACTGGTTTTCTAGGTTAGATTTTTTGAGCACCTTCGGATACATGTCAATACAAAAAATAGGTTATTTTTTAATTGATCCATAATTTAAGGCACTCTAGAAAAAGAATTAGGTCAAAAGGCTTTATGGTTTGAAAGTTATTGCAGTTTTAAGTTGCCCAGAGACCTCTTAAGAGCACTTCAAAATTAGATTGGAGGCACTAAATGGCCTTTTATGGGCCCAAAAAATGGGAGACAAGAAAATTTGGTCCATAGGGCTATAGACCACTTGGAGAGCTTTCCAAAAATGTAAATGGTTTGCCAATCAAAGTCCCTAATCAAAAGTCATGCCTCCCGAAAGTTGGACTACCATTTCTTGATTCTTCTAATTTTACATCGACTTTTGATGTATTTTCTAGAACCTTCTATCTTGGTGGTGGATTCCAAATTGCATATTCTAAAATGTATTCCTAACCTTAAACTTAATATTTTTTACTTAAGGATATTTCTAGCATTGTAAAGGTAGTTTTTGGTGGGGTTTATTTTCATTGTACCTAAATGTAGTAGCTGATCACTTCTAATAATAATATTCCCCTTTTCCTATTGCATTCATTTTTTTTTTGGGTTGTGTCCCAATCAAGTGGTATAAGAGCTAGTTTTCTTGACTGTGTAGATAGAGTGTTGACTATGAAGTAGTTTGCATAAGGACTGTGTGGTTGTGGGTTTTTATACAAGAAGATGTCTCCATAAAGGGAGTGTAGTGGAAAGGTTGGAGTTGTTATTCTTGACGTTAGAGCCTTCCAAAGACAAGTCCAAGCATTGCAGGAGGATATCTGTAGAGGGATGAATGTTGCTATAGGTAACAAAAGTGAGGAAGAAAATAAAGAAGAAAGAAATATTGGGTAGGAAGGGGAAGGAGATGGAGAAGTCCTAAACTAGAAATATTGGGTAGGAATGGGAAGGAGATGGAGAAGTCCTAAACTAGGTAGGGGAGAGGCTTTTTAGGGCCATTTCCAAGCTTTTAAAAAGACCTAAATTTGATGTCGCTGTGATTTTAGGAAATCTAAACCCGGATGAGTTGATTGAATGGATCAATGAGTTGGAGGAATATTTTGAGTATGAGGACACTGGGGACTTTGATAGGGTTATGTTTGTGAAAGCCCAAATGAAAGGCTATTCCAAAATTTGGTGGCAAGAGATTCAGTTGGAAAGAAATAGAAGAGGAAAGGAGAAAATCACAAGATGGGATTGCATGGTGGATAAACTAAAGAAGCTATTCATTCTTATCAATTATGAGCTTGATTTGTTCAAGAAGATGCAAGGGTAGGAATACACAAAGGAATTTTACCATGTTCTTATTAGGGTAGGACATGCAAAAGAAAACAAGGAGAAAGTTTTCCATTACTTTAGTGGGATAAGACCTAGCATTCAAGAGGAGTTAAGTCTAGTTAGAATGACTAGCTTTGAAGAGGCATACTAGTTTGCCTTGCAAGTTAAGGGGAAATTTTAAAAAAAGTTTGATGGAAGAAAAAGAGGTTGTATTCAAGGAGGAAGGGGTGGTGGTAGGTCATTTGGAGGCCAAAATGAGAACTAGAAGAAAAATGAAGATGTGGGTACTAGCCAAAATTGCAGGAACAAGGGTTTTAACTTCTCCCATGATCAAAACTTGGAGATCAAAGAGGAAGAGGTAGTGGATGTGGAAAAGGTTCAAGAAGAGGAGGCTTCCATGGTATGTATTTTCATTGCAATGAAGAAGGTCATTGTTCCTTTGAATGCCCTCAACACCAAGGAAGGGTGGATAGGAGAGCTAATGGTCAAGAAATGGTTGCTCATGTGGATGATGATGCATAGTCATCACATTCAAAGGATGCAAAAAGAGGAGAAGTTCTAGTTAGTGAAAGGGTCTTACTAAGCAGTGAGACTAAACCTAGATAAAGGAGGAGTTTCATTTGTACCAGATGCAAGTGCAAGGGTAAATGTTGTGATGTGATTATAGATGGTGGAAGCACTAACAACTTGGTTTTAGAGGAGATGGTCTCCGAGCTAAAGCTCAAGATGGAGAAACATTCCCAACCCTATATAATTGCTTGGGTGTAGGATGATCATAAGGTCTTGGTTAGTGAGAAATGTTTGGTAAAGTTTAAGATATGGAATTACTATGAATAGGCTCTCTGTGACATTATTCCAATGGATGTCTATCATTTATTATTAGGAAGGTTGTGGTAGTTTGATAAGCATGCTATACATGATGGTCATGCAAATACATACTCTCTAACAAAGGATGGAGTTCACCACAAATTGAAGCCCTTGATAAAGGAGGGTGAAAATGTATTTGTAATGCTAGAGTAAGTCTTGTTGATGGAAGAAATTTTTTTGATGGCATGAAACATTAACATATGTGTTATGCTTTAATTCCTAGGAAAGATAAGGAGTGACTATGGAGATTTCATCTCTAATAATGTTCTAGAAGGGTTGCCACCAATAAGGAAAATTAGTCATCAAATAGATTTAGTATGTGGAGCTAGTTTTTCTAACAAGGCTACTCATAGGATGACTCCTACTGAGGCTAAGGAGCTAAACAGACAAGTTCAAGAATTTTTGAGTAAATTTTTAATTCAAGAGATCTTGAGTCCATGTGTAGTACCTATAGTGCTAGCACCAAAGAAGGATGGAGAGTGGATAATGTGTATATACTCCCAAGCTATAAATAGAATAACCATCAAGTATCAATTTCCTTTGCCAAGAATGGATGATCTTATGGACTATTTGAGTGGAATTTGATACTTCACAAAGATAGATCTCAAGAGTGGTTATCACCAGATATGAATATGATAGGGAGATGAGTGGAAGATTGCATTCAAGACCAAGTAGAATCTATATGAGTGGTTAGTCATGCCCTTTGGACTAACCAATGTGCCAAGCAACTTCATGTAGCTTATGAATGAGTACTAAATAATTTTTTTGAAATTTTTTTTTTCTATTTGGATGATATTTTGATTTTCAGTAAGCCTTTGGATAAACATTTATTGCACATTCATAGTGTCCTTGAAAGGTTGAGGGAAGAGAAATTGTTGATTAATTTAAAGAAGTGTAGATTTATCAAAAGGAAGTTAGTCTATTTGGGGTATGTTGTATTAGTTGAGGCTCTCAAAATGGACCTTGAGAAGGTAAAGGTCATCTTAGAATGGCCTACTCCATGGTCTGCTACTAAGGTAAGATCATTCCATGGTTTGGCTAGTTTTTACAAGAAGTTCATTAAGAATTTCAGTAGTATATGTGCACCCCTAACTAAAATAATGAGGGGGGATAAAAAAGAGTTGAAGTGGACTATAGGAGTTGCAAGGAGTTTTGAACATATAAAGAAGAGGGTGATAGAGAAACTTGAAAGTATTCTAGGTGGATTTTAATGCTAGTAGCAGTGCAATTGGAGCTATGTTGAGCCAAGAAGGTAATCCTATTTCCTATTTTAGTGAAAAATTGAATGATTCAAAGAAGAAGTATTTTGTTTATGATCAGGAGTTCTATGTAATAGTTTAGGCCTTAAAGAAATGGAGCCATTATTTGTTAACAAAAGAGTTTGTCTTTTATAGTGATCACCAGGCATTACAGTAACTAAATAGCCAAGGTAAATTGAATTAGAGACATTTGAAATGGGTAGAATTCATGGAAAGTTATACATTTGTATTGAAATATAGAAGAGTAAGGTCAAATAGGGTTGTAGATGCATTAACTAGAAGACAGTTGTTGCTGATAGTAATGCAAGTTGAAGTAGTTGGGTTTGATGAACTCAAGAATCTATACCTTGAGAATCTTAACTTTACAAAGTCTTGGAAGGCTTGTAAAGAACCTATTACTCTATATAGGACCAGGTGGCTAGATTGCTTTATTCATGATGGTATGTTGTTCAAGGTAGTCAATTGTGTATTCCAAGGATTTTTGTGAAGGAGAACATGATTAAGGAGAAACATAGTGGAGGGATCGTAGGACACTTTGGTCAAGATAACATCATTTCCATTATTATAGAATATTATTTTTGGCCTCAATTGTCATAGGATGTGAGTTAGTTTGTGTAGAGTTGTCAAGTATGTCAAATAGCCAAAGGATTTAGTCACAATATTGGACTCTATCAGCCATTGTCTATTCTATCGAAGCCTTGGAAGGACATAAGTATGGATTTTGTTCTTGGATTACTAAGGACACAAAGGGGTAATGACTTAGTATTTGTGGTGCTTAGCAAGATGAAAAATTTCATTCCTTTCCACAAGACACATGCTACAATGCATATTGTAAAAAAAAATTTAGAGAGGAGGTGAGGCTACATGGTCTCCCAAAAAGTATTGTTTCTAATAGAGATACTAAGCTTGTTGGGTATTTTTGGAGGACTTTGTGGAAGGAGTTTAAGATAGATTTGAAGTTTAGTTTTGCACATCATCCATAGATCAATGGACAAATAGAAGTAGTGAATAGAAGTTTGGGCAATTTGTTGAGTTGGTTAGTAAGAGATAGACCTAAGGGATGGGATTTGATTCTACCACAAGTAGAATTTTCTTACAATAATTCTATAAATAGGAATACTGGTAGATCATGATTTCAAATTCTATATGGGATTAGTCTAAGGATTGCACTACAGCTAAGGAAGATGGAGCAAGGAGAGGAAAAGTTCTGAGGTAGAAGACTATGCTAAATATGTCAAGAACCTACATGAGGAGGTGTGAGCACATATTACCAAGATGAACCTATAGTATAAGGCTTGGGTAGATCAAAAGAGGAGACATAAGGAATTCAAAGTTTGAGATTAGGTTATGGTATATTTGAGAAAGGAATGATTCTAGTGGGTACGTACAACAAGTTGAAGATTAAAATATTTGTCCCCTACAAAATTTTAAAGAAACATGATTTAGGAAATGCATATGAGCTGAACTTGATATATGGGATTCACATTTCTCCCATTTTCAATATTGTAGACTTAATAGAATATCATGATGATGGTGCAGATGAGGAGTTGATGCTAGAGCCATGTCCAATTCCTACTTCTATGAAGGAAGAGATTGAAGACATTCTAGATAGTCATGTGGGCCAGAGTACTAGTAATAGGTAGTATGAAGAATACTTGGTGAAATGGAAAGGATGACCAATAGAAGACTCAACCTAGATAGCTACAATGGAGGTTTCCTATTTGGGTTTTCCTCTACCAACTATAAAGTGGCAGGGTCACTTTTCAATCTAACCTGGGTGTCTAATGCAGGAGCATCCAGTGGTATAATGGAAATCATGTATCACCCAAAAATTATGATTAGTGTTAGTTTCTATTTAATGTTTTTTTCCATTTCTAGATACCCATTTGGGTCAAATAAAGGTTTAAACTCTCATAGCTCCACTATTGATTTTCTAGGTTAGAGTTTTCGAGCACTATGGTATATGTGCCAATGTAGAAAATAGGTTTTTTTTAATTGAGCCATAATTATAATGAGTTATAGGGTTTAAGTTGGAAGGATTATTATACTTGTAATTTAAAGCACTCTAGAAAAAGAATCAAGTCAAAAAGCTTTATGGTTTGAAAGTTATTGAAGTTTTAATTTACTTGGAGACCTCTGAAGAGCACTTCAAAGTCAGATTTGAGGCACTAAATAGCATTATATAGTCCCAAAAAATGGGGATGTGTAAAGCTGGTCCATATGGCTATAGAGAATTTTGAGGTCTTTTCGATGATGTAAATGGTTAGTCAATTTGAGTCATGGATCAAAAGTTATGCTTCCCGAAAGTTGGACTACCATTTCTAGATTCTTCTAATTTTACACCAACTTCTAATGTGTTTTCTAGAACCTTCTATTTTGGTGGTGGATGAAAAATGGAATATTATAAAATTTATTCCTAACCCTAAACCTAATTTGGTTTACTTAATGATATATCTAGCATTGTAAAGGTAGTTTTTGGTAGAGTCTATTTTCATTATACTCGAATGTAGTAGCTGAGCACTTCTAATAATAATATTCCCCTTTTCCTATTGCATTAATTTTTCTCTTGGGTTGTGTCGCCATCAATTAAATAAGATGAATCACCACCATATATATTTTCTCTAAGTCTTGTCTCCACTGTTATTGACTGGTTATCTTGAAGTTGTATGGGCAAAGCTTGTTCAATTTCATGCAATTAGGATAGGTTTTATATCAATTCACTATTTCTTTTAATTCAATGAATTAAGTAAATGCTTTAGTGATATGATAGGATTTCTAGGTGGTAAGAGGGATTTTCATCAAAATGACTTTTAGGGAAAATTGGTGGTAATATTTTTTGTAATGTAATCAATCAGGTCACAATAGTTGGGTAGACTTTGAATCCCAATAGATGAGGCACTGTTCGATTATTTTAGTTTGCATATGAAGAAATCATGGATAAGAATCAAGAAAAATATTTAGATCAAAATCAATTCTACTTTAAATGTATGAAGAGTATCATAGCTGGACAATACTTATTTGCATTTAATCTCTATGTTTTACTTAGTTATTTTTTATTAGGAAAATAGGTTTTACAGGGATCCTGAAACCCAAAGTTTTACAGCAGAAAACAACTTAAATCAAAAAAGATAGAAAAAAAGCTGCCTCAAAAGGCTAGAAACAAAAAGGCCTGAAGCCTGAGAAACAAAGGCCAGGAACAGAGCCTGGTGGGCAGACTAGTGTCCCTTCTTTTCCATTGCCTACAAGGTTTTTGCAGCATCACTTTCCTTCTAGTTGGCCTCTTCCTCCTAGATCATGGGGAGGAAATGCATCTGGTCTGCCTAACTTTCCTGGATTCTAGTCTCTTTCTGAGGATCCTCCCGGCTGGTTCTATGCTCTCTACTCTACTCCACATTTCCCACAAGACCGGCATTGGTCAGATAGTCCCCCAAATTAACAATGTTTTCATTCAAGGTATGGAGGGTATCCATAATTTGTTTAGTCACAATCTAGTGGACAGAATCTAGCCTTTGGACCTTCTACTTGAGTTGGGTGATTATGTCCTCCTAATTGTCTCTGGGGTCCTGGCTTCTATCTTTTTCCTGGCTGCCCACCTAGTCTTTACTACCTCTGGCCTCATGATCCTTGACACCCCCCCTGTTGTTGGTCTAGTTGGACCTATCCTTCAGAGTCTCAATTTCTTGAAAAAGCCACTTAATGGAGTAGAAGTTGTCAATCAAGTTGTTCTTTGCATTGTTGAGAAAGTTGAAACCTATTTCACGAACATTGTCAGAGAGAACCAGAAGAGTCGGGTCAAGGAGCTCGTCATAGTGGGTGCTACTATTGAGATCCCCCAACACTTGGATTTTAGTAGGTTCTCTGACAATGCCCTTACTAACCCTATCCACATTGAAATTTCTCTAGGCTCTTCTCTTATTTTTCCTGATGGCCTCCCCCCATTTTTCAACCATGATTTCTATCATCTTTTTGGGGGGAAAAATGGGGACCTCTAGGGGGCAGGTGGGCACAGTAGGGCTGGGGGGAAAATCAGTGTGGTCACTGAGATGATCATGGGTTGGGGTATGGCCCAATTTTCTTTTCTTGGGGTTATCCTGGGTTACCAAGGGGGTCACCTCCTTCTTGTCATTATCTTTCTCCTTGTTGTCTTCCAACTCATTTTCCTTCTCTGCCACCGAATCTGCCTCCTCCAACTTCATATCTAACTCATCACTAGACTCCTTAGGATGAGGGGAAGGGGGGTTAGGGGGAGGGCACCTAGGGCTCTTCCTGCTAGGGAAGTGGGGAAAGGGATTGGCTTTTGGGGTTTCAAATTTGACAGATTTCACAACGCGCACTTCCCCTAAGTCTAAGCTGGCAGTGTCCTCCGAGGAGCCACCCAAAACCCCAATGGACTTGACTCTTGTTTGGGTTTTTAGAAACTCAAAAATGAGGAGCAGAAGACCTTTGATGAAGGGCAGGGTTCTTGATAGGACATTTCTTGTAACTCTCTATATTCTTAGTCATAGAAGTATAAATATAGAAAGGAAAGGAGATTTTTACTTTATGTTTAAAATGATTAAGTAGAACAAAATGATGGGTCCTAACTCTATCAAACCTGGGCTCCAAAGTGACATACTCTATGATGATCCTCAAAAAATACCCCTAGATCTTCTTGATGGACTCAATGTCATAGTAGGTGTTAATCTTTACCAATTTTTTTTTCTCCTTGTCGTTCTTGACGAAAGCATTGACAACATTGTTGGACATCTTCTTATCCCTGAAGAAGCTCATGCCTTCTTGGGAGAAGCCTATCACCTCCACAATGAGACCCTCTATGATTTGGTGGGAGACACCATCAATTTTGACCTTTTCATTTTGCCAGGTTTCAACCATAATCTTGGTAACCCCCACGTCGAAACCATGGAGCCTCTCCATGAAGCTGGTTATACTGCCCTTTTGGAGTTTTTTCCAAACCTTCCCTTTTTCTTTCCAGCTCTCTGTTTCTCCCCATGGCTCTCTTCTAATCCTTTATCCCACCATTGTGATATTATGCCTCTCTAACCCTAAACCCTTAACAGAATTGTAGAGCTCAAAGATGAAAAAATTGTTAAGGATGAGAGCTTTAATGCACGTGTTATTGGGTTTAACTTTGGCTTTCTTCTTCTTGTGTAATCTGTACACATTATTATGAAATGGTGGGGGTTCCACATAACTCCAAATGATTCCCTTTTTAAAACATGATTTAGCATGTCTCATCATCATAAAAAAGATTTTGAGTTGGTATCTTGAATTTGCTCCTTTCAAATGAGCTCCATAGCTACCGCCAGAAAATGATTATTATTTCCCCATGTCATCACTGAATTGAATGTGACCGCTACATTTGCAAACCAATCAGCAACCATGTTAGCTTCATGGTAGATATGGGTGACGTGGTAATTTTTAAATTTTATCGAGTTCATTTTTAGGTCCTCAATTATGCTTTCAATGGTCCATGATGGTTTGGTTACTTCTAAAATATAATTTATTATATTTAGGGAGTCTCCTTCAAGCCATAGTTGTTCGATCCCTAAGTCTAGGGCCAGCTTAATAGTGAGTCTGGCCACATTGGCTTCAGCCAAATGGTTGGTTTGGTGACCAATAGGGGAGGAGATAGTAGCAATGCCCCCTCCCAAGTTGTTTCTAATGATTCCACCACATCTGGTGGGACTAGGGTTCCCCTTAGCTGCCCCATCGAAATTGGCTTTATGCCAATTTTTTGAGGGGAAGGACCAAGTAGCCTGCTATCTTTTTTTGATCCTGTCTTCTTTCCTAGTCTTAATTTTCCCTCCATCTTTTATGTTTCCATCTCTAGTTGTGGAATAGTTCTCTTTCATGAGGCCATCAATTTTCTCTGCTATAATACCCTCAAGAGCTTCTCTGTCTTTGAATATCCTATTGTTGTGCTCCTTCCAGATTCCAACAAAAGTGTTGGATAATTCAGGAACTCAAAATTTGGGAGTTCAGGCCTTTCTGGTTGCTACTCCAATGTATGAAGAATTCCTAGATACTAGCTGGTGGGCACAAGTAGAAGTTCATATTGGAAGTTAGAAGATTCCACACTCTAGAGGAAAAGGGGCAGTGAATGAAAATGTGATTAATTGTTTCTAGGTCATGCTTACAGAGGCAGCATCTACTGGGAATCATTTGGCCTCTCTTGGCTAAATTATCCAGGGTAAGGATTTCGTCTTGCAAGAGGAGCCAAAAGAAAATGTTGATTTTGGGCATTAATCCAGGGGTCCAGGCCTTGGCCCAAATAGGTTTCTCCCCTGTGCCCACAAGGGAAAGATAGCCTGAGGCTATAGTATAATGGCCTCAAGAAGAGTCTCCCCAGACTAAGGTGTTGCCTATCTAGTTGATGTTGATAGCATTCAAAGAGGCCATCAGAGGCTCGAGATCCTGTGAAAGCTCTGCCAGATTGTGCCATTCATTCCCGTTTCTGTAGTTCCTAACCAACATACCATATCTACCTATTTCTTGATCAGCCCACCTACTAAATGAAGGATGGTTATTGAGAGGTTCCTAAAAAAGCTAGTTGTCTTGCCAAAAAAGGATTTTGTCTACCATTCCTGCTTTCCATTTGGCCCTAGATTTAGCAAGGGGAAGGGCCTTCAAGATACCATTCCAAATGTTAGAACCCAACAGCTGCTCGGCCCCCTGGAAAATGGAGGAGAGAGACAGACCTCCTAGGTACTTCTCAGCCAAGATGTCCCTCGAAACCCATGTGCCTTGAAAGATGTGCCAAGGGGGTTTAGCTAAGAGGGATTGATTGAGGTGAGAAATTTTCCTGATTCCAAGACCTCCCTAGCTTTTGGGCAAGCAAACCTAGTCCCAGCTACCAGGTGGTATCTCTTGTGGTCATCAGTTCCAGTCCAAAGAAAGTCCCTTTGAAACCTCTCCATTCTATCCGCAAACTTAACCAAAATCCCAAAGAGACTGAGGGCATAGGTGGGGAGGTTTTGGAGAATCGAGTTAACCAGGGTGCATTTACCTACCTGACTAAGGGTGACCCCTTTCCAACCAGCAAGTTTCTTGATGAAGTTGTGAATAATGCTTCTCCAAAAGGAGTACAAGGGTTTGGAGCCTAGAGGAAGCCCAAGATAAGTTGTCGGTAGGGACCCAATGCCACAACCCAGAATTTGAGCAATTTTCCTTTTCCTCTCCAAAGGAGTGTTGAGGAAGAAGACAAAGCTCTTGTCTAAGTTAATAGCTTGTCCAGTACCCCTGGTGTAGGAATTAAGAATTCTTTTGAAGGTCTTGGCCTCCTAAACTAAAGCTTCACCCCCCAAAATTGTGTCATCCACAAATTGCTAATGAGTGAAAGTGGATGGACCCGAAGAAGGCCTCAAACCCACTAAACACCTATCCCTGATCTTCTTCTAGATGAGTCTACAAAGGCATTCCACCATGATAACAAACAGGACCGGAGAGATGGGGTCTCCTTGCCTTAGACCCCTAGAGGGGGAGAAGAAAGGAGAGGGGTGGCCATTGACCATAACCGATAAAGATGGTGAAGACACAAGCTTGGAGATGAGATTGCAAACCTAATCATCGAGGCCAAAGGCACAAAGAACAGCAAAGAGGAACTTCCAGTCAACCCTATCATAAGCTTTTGACAGGTTGAGCTTAAGAAGGAAGCCTTCCTTTTTTCTCGCCTCAAGAAAGTGGATAATCTCATGAACCTAAACAATTGAATCAAGGATCTGCCTGCTTGGGACAAAGCTGATTTGCTAAGGAGAGATAATCAGAGGGAGAAATTTGAGGAGCCTAGAAGTGAAAACCTTGGCAATGATCTTATAGAAGGAATTGCAGAGGCTAATGGGCCTAAATTTATCCAGAGAATTAGCACCCAAGATTTTAGGGATGAGGACCAAAAAGGTAGCATTAAGTTCTTTAACCAAATTCCTGGCTCCAAAGAACTCTTGAAGTGCTTTAACCACATCCTTTTTCACTACATTCCAAAAGATCTGAAAGAAAAAAGTTGGGAAACCATCCAGCCTAGGAGCTTTATCCCCCGGGAGAGAGAAGAGGGCCTGATGGATTTCCTCCAAGGAGGGGATTGCCTTCAGCATGGAGTTGTGGTGAACTTGAAGAATGGGGTGAATGGTCACCAAGATTTCCTCTTGTTCAGACCCAGAGAGGGAAGGATCAACTGAGAGGAGAGATGAGAAGTAGCAAACAGCTTCCTTCTCAATTTCATCCTCTTTGGTAACCTGAACCTAGCCCTTAACAATGTTGGTTATTCTATTATTAGCCCGGTGCTTAAGGGTGGTTAGGTGAAAAAATTTGGTGTTGCGGTCTCCTTCCTTAAACCAACTGACTCTTGATCTCTATTTCTAGAAAAGCTCTTCCTTAGATATGATGTTGTGCAGATCTAAAAGCATGGACTTTTCTTGCTAGCTATTATGAGCATTGTATCCTGAATGTTGGATTTCATCCTGAATGGAAGAGAGCTGATCAAATATCTCATCTTTCTCTTGGAAGATGTGGCCAAAGTCAGTTCTATTCACTGATTTGATTTTTCTTTTCACATTTTTTAGCTTCTAGGAAACTCTATACATTGCAGTGCCTTCAACCTCAGTGCTCCACCAATGGGAAATATTACCTTCTAGCGCAGGGTGTGAGAGCCACATTTTCTCAAAGTGGAAAGGGAAGGCCTTGTTTCTAGAAAGGGGGGAGGTAGAAAGAGAAATTAGGGAATGATCAGAGCCCACCCTGGGGAGGATGGATAATCTACAGGAGTGGGAGAGGAGCCATTCAGGGGAGATCAGGGCTTTATCAAGGTGAACCTGAATACTATCACCCCTGATTCTTCTATTAGACCAAGTGAAGCTGCCACCTTGAAGGTCCAAATCCAGGAAGGTGAGATGTTGAATGAACAAAGAAAGGTCACATTTACTATCCTAATTCAGGGCATGACCCCCCCTTTTGTCTGCATCAGATAGAGGCAAGTTGAAGTCCCCCATTATAATCCCTTTATTCAAGTTACAATTAGATAATATGCCAAGGAGCTTGGTCCAGAAGCAGTTCCTTACTTTCTTGGTATTGGGGGCGTATAGGTTAAGGATTAACCAAGATTCATTGCTTTGGAAGTGAAAAACCTTACAAAGAAGAGAATTAGTAGAGCTATAAAGAGTAGTTAACTTGAAAGCTCTGGTGTTATGCAAGGTTAGGACACCACTTGAAGCTCCATCCGAATCAGAAGCTTCGCAGCAAAAATTTTTACTGAAAGATATCCTTCTTACCAGGTCCCTTTTCATCTTAGTTTCTTGTAACATCAAAAATTTAGGTCTTTGGTCTCTAATCATATTTCTAATGAGTTCCTATTTGTGAGCCCCATTAAGGCCCCTTATATTCCATGAGATAACTTTCATTTCTTACTTCCTGAGAAATCCTTGATGGACCTCTGGCTTCCATCTACCAGGTTCTTTCTTGTTTCTTCTTGCAAAATATAATTTAAGTTCATTCTTCCTACTCCCTTGGGGGGTGACCTAGTATCAGCTTTAACCCTACTTCTGGTTGAAGTAGGAGATTGGGGGGGGGGGGAGGAGTTTTCTTCTGGTTCTTCTTTTTCTTCTTGACCATGCACCAATCATCAAGGCTATCTGTCACACTGTTATCTAACCTATCTTTCCATAGGGCAAGTTGTGTTGCATCAGTGTTCTTAATGAGGAGATGAAGCTTGGCCTCAATTCCTATAGGGGTAGAAGAATCTCCCCCCTTACTAGTGATGACCCTCAGAGAAGCCAAAGTATCCTCAAGGGGAAGACACTTAGCTTAGCTATCCTTTTCCCAGGCTGGGGATTCCCATTCTAGGCAATTCAACACTGTAGCTCCCAAAAGAGGGACTTCCTCCACTGTGGGAGAAGACCGCACTATAGTTTCTAGAGGGAGATTCTACTCCATAATGGGACCCGTGGCTATGGAGGGGGAGCTTACCTGCACCTTTCGTTCCTCCAACGGGTCTAAGATTGTCTTTTCCAAAATAGGGCCCTATTCAAGGGGGGGGAACTAGTCTTCTCCTTGGGGGGATCCTTCTTAATAGTGTCCTTTGTTGCTGTGTCTTTTAGGCTAACAACCTTTCCCTTTCTAGAAGGGCATGTAGCAAGCTTCATGGTATGATCAGGGATGACTAGTTTTGTGATCTTCTTCTTTGTCTCATTGGGGCACTGGTGGGCCTTATGACCAGCCTTTAGGTAGAGGAAGCACGCAAAGGGGATCATTTCATAGATGATTTTTTGGTTGTGCACTCCAAGTTTGGAATGAAGTTCAATGAACTCAGGCATGTCTATTCCTTCTCTCACCCCAATGTAGATGCATGCAAAATTGAGGCAATGCTTGGAAGTAGTAATCAGATCTATTGAGAGGAGTTCCCCAAAGGTCCTAGCTATTCCCCAAAAGATGTCCTCATTCTAGTATTCAAGTGGCAGTTCTGGCAGTCTTACCCACACAGGAGCTTGGGCAAAAAAAGAATCATTCAAGCTCATGCCAGATGACCACTTCTAGAGCACAAAGGAAGAATGACCCATGGCCCATTGCCCTTCACTCAAAATGCTAGCAAGGTCTTCCATGCAAGTGAAATCGAAAGACATAAAGCCTTTTGCCATAGCCGTGACCAAGACCTGGCCCTTGAGAGCCCATTTTTGTTTTATGATCTACCTAACTTTGTCAATGCTCGGTCTACACCCCAAAAATTTCCCAACCAAAGTAGAAGCCATAGTCTGAATATTGTGGTCCATAATCTCATCCGGGATGGCTATCACACAAGAACCTTTCACCAAATTTTGAATAGTTTTAACAAGCAGGAAAGAGGACTTACCAAAAGCTTTTACCCCAAAAAGTGAGGACCATTTTTTAGTTCCTTGCATGTTTGTTTTCAAAACCAAAGGAGACTTGGTTGCTTCCTTGATTAGGACAGCTAGACCTGCAATCACACTTTTTGACCTATCCCCAGTGCTAGGAGTAGCCAGACAGCCTCCATCTTGCTGTTTGTGCTCCAGTCCAGGGACCCGAAATAGACCATCCAAGGAACTCCCACTCTTGCATGAATTCAAATTTTGAAAACACCCACTCCCATCACTATCACTTCCCATCGCACTCAGATCATCAATCAGATGGAGGCTCCCATCGCTATCGCTTCCAGTTGCTATTAATCAGAATTACCTATAAATTTGAGAAGAATTATGACAAAATATTTGCCATTGAATGAATTAAGTGTGAAGATAGAATCAAGTTTTAAATATTTTTATCCCTCAAGTGCACCCGCCTTGGTTTTACAGAGCCTAAAGAGTAGAAAATGTTTATGATTTTGTTGAAGTTGGGTCCATATTTGAAGGCTTCCTAGTTGAGCATAGGAAATAGCTAATCCTTAGAATAAATTGCTCTTCACCATCTTGATATCAATTATTTTGCTACTTGGTAGTTTTAGAACACTAACACAACCAACACTTATAAAAGACTTTAAAAGAATTATTATCACATTTATAGATAGTAAATCCCGTAGAATTAAATACAAGGTAGCAAGATTCAAAAAAGAACAAGCTAAAATGCACATTCCTAAAATCTAGCTAAGTCTAAAATTTCTTAACGCCTTATGATTTGTAATCTTTATTTAAATATAGAATGTAACTTAAAGTATAAGAAAGGAAAATTAATTCACTTATACTTCAATGTTCATTTTATGTTATATGTTGGTGCTAAAACTGAGTCCTGAGATCTAATTTGCAAATTTTTCCTATTGTTGTGCATCCAATTATTATTCCTACACATTTTTTTTAACAAAGCTATGGTTTTATAATTTATTCATGTGCATTCATCTCATATAACTACACTTTTTTATGCAAAATTGTGTATAAGGATTAGTTAAGATAGTGATGACATGATGTATTGATAATCTACTTAAGGTTACAAATGTTGGCTACACTAAGAATGTTTAGAAGAAGAAGCTACACAAAGTTTTTCTATCAAGCTTGACCAAGTGGATAATAGGTGTTGAGAAAAGTCAGTGCAAGCTGACCAAAAAGTTAGTTGGAGCCGAGTGAAAGAAAATTCTAGTGGATGCCAAGCAAGATAGTTGATGCTGAGTAAAGTTTATTTGATGCCAAGCATTAATAAATTTTAGTTGATGCTAAGTTATTTTGTAGTTGATACTGAGCAATGCAGTATGTGTTGAGCATCAAAAGGTTAATAATGTTGAGCTACTACATTATGTTAAAGATTGAAGATTCACCAAATCTAAGCTGACAAGTTTATTTTCTTGAAACTTGTGAATCGGGAGTAAGATAAGGTTGATGAGTTGGTGGTACACAACTTGATGTAAACCATTTTTGAGGTGAATTCAAATGGATTGTAGAGAAATTTCATTTCTAGAAAAGATACAAAATATGGGGTAGATACATTGTATCCTACCTGATACATCCAAAACATAATTTTGATGATGGAAAATGAGAATGAAAAATATCCTAATTTCCTATTTATAGGAATTTTTGGTCATGAATCAAAAGTTTTCATGTGCGAAGATATAAGGAAGACAAGGAGTTAAGGTTTTTACTTCATTGATTGACACAAGAGAAAGGTCTACAATGGCATATCAAGCAAGAAGGCTTAAGGAGATGAATGCTTCAAGAGTGAACAAGTTGTCATAGCTACAAAGTATGAAGGCCAAGTAGAATTGAGGATTGAATAGAGATATAAAATTTGCAAGAGAAGTTGTAAGTTATATTAGATCAAAGCTCTACTATTAATCTCTAATAATTGTATCAATCTAGGGTAAATGCTTTGGATTAAGGTTCACCTAATAGTCATTTGTAAATCCTTTAAATGGGTGGAATTCCAAAGTGAATGTTCTAAAGTCCTCTAACAAGTCTCACTTCTAACAGGGTGATTGAAATCCCTTAACTGGGTCACATTTAAAAGTTTGTATTGTAACCTTAAATACAGTTGGCCTTTCACAGGGCATCACTTCAAAAGAGTGAAAAGGAGTAGCATGTTTCTAGTGTTTTTTCCCAAATTAGGCTTCCATGTAAATCAATTTTTCTAGTGTGTTGATGAATCTATTATCTTTCATGCTTTACATTTTTGCAAGTTGATTTGATAGTAACATACAAGTTTTAGTGATTGCATGCATGGGTATGAAATTTTTATGGGTTCACTAAGTTGTGAAAAGTTTTATTTATACATCTATACTTTGGATAAAATTTATTCACCCCCCTTCTTAGTTATTATAAAGCATTTCAACAATTGGTATCAAATCCATCTCATTAAGAGGACTAATTTAAAGATACTAGAAGCATAAAGATTGAGATATCAAAAAGATAGGTACCAAAGCTCAATAGAGATAACTTTATATATTACAAATTTTGATGAAGCTACACCTTGGAGGACTTGGAGATCTTATACAATCTACCATTTTAGTTGAACATGTTGATCCAATTGGACCCTAACTACTGAAGATATGAAGAAGAAGAAAGAACACAATCAGGTGATGTTGGAGATTGCCTTTGCCCTAAGCTATGCTGAATTTGATGATATCAAATGATGCAAAGAAAATGTGGGATGACCTAGCCATCATATATGGAGGAGGCAAAAATGTTCAAAGAGCCAAATCTGAAAGTCTCAGAGGTGAGTTTGATGATATGTGAATGGTAGAAGGTGAAAATATTGTTGAATATACTACTAGAATAAAAGAAGTTGTTAGTACAATAAGAGGAGCTCCTCGCCATATACATGATGGTATTGTGCTAAGCAAAGTCTTGAGAACATTACTATCTATGCTATTAATTTTTTTGCAATTCAAGAACTAAGATGTATTCTATGAAATGATCTAACCCTTGAAGGTCTTGTAGGTAGACTCACTAAATATGCTTTCAAAGCTAAGTAGTTATTGAAGGACTCTGATAAGGTGAAGAAAAAGAAGAAGAAGAAGAAGAGAAATATAAAATATGTATTCAATGACAATGATACAAATGAGGAAGATGTTGAACAATTACAAGCACTATTGGCAAGAAGATTTCACAAAGGTAAAGGAAAGTTCCAAGGTAAGTTACCCATCATTTGTTCCAATTGCAATGAGGTTGGTCATATTGTTGTAATATGTACACAAAAGAAGAACTACAAAGATAGCAATAAGTACAAGATTAGAAGAGAAGATGACAGCAAAGATTACAAAGATAAAGGCAAGAAGTCATGTTATATTATTGAAGAGGAAACTAGGGATGATTTTGATGAACATGATGATAAAGTGGTGTGTATTGTAATGAAGGATGAATCTAATGAAGATGAGGTGATTTCACTTGTGAATTGTGTAAACAAAAATGATAGATGGAACATTGATAGTGGATGCTCTCATCACATGACTGTAGACAAAAGTAAGTTCATTACCTTGAATTGTTATGATAGAAGTAGTGTAAGATTTGGTAATCATACACCATGCTTGATAAAAGGAAAAGGTTCTATCAAACTCACTGATAAGATTTCATGTGACAATGCTTACTATGTTGAAGGACTAAACTATAACTTGTTGAGTGTATCACAATTGAACAATTTGGGATGCAAGGTTGAATTTGGAAACAAGATTGCTAAGATATATGACACAAATTGGAAATTGATAGGAAAAGGTGATCAAACTAGAAGTAATCTATTCTATCTTGATATAAGATGATACTTGTCTTGTTGTAAAATTTGATAATGTATGGCTTTGGTACAAAATATTATGTCATGTTAACTTTGATAACTTGGTTATTATTAGTAACATGAAGAAAGTGAGAGGTTTTCCTAAGTTGAAGAAGCGTGATAATGTAGTGTGCAAACAATTTCAGCTAGGCATTATAACAAAGTCAAGCTTTAAGAGTAAAGCTTATAGCTCTAAAGAAATACTAGAGATTGTTCATATTGACTTGTGTGGACCAATAAAGGTGCAAAGCTATAGGGGAGACATGTACATACAATTATTTGTTGATGATTATTCTAGGATGATGACAGTCATGTTTTTGAAATAGAAATTTGATCGCTTTCAAATGTTTAAATGGTGCTTGACAACAGTTGAGAAAGAAATAGGTAAAAGTCTAAAATGTTTGAGATCAGATAGAGGAGGAGAATTTACATCAAAATGAGTTCTAGATGTTTTGCAATGACAGAGGAATCAAAAGAAAAACATCTACCCCTAGGACCCCTCCACAAAATGGAATTGTTGAAAGAAGAAATAGATCTACAATAGACTGTGCTAGAACACTCATAATGGAGAAGAATGTTGCTCTGAAATACTAGAGAGAAATTGTAAGTATTGTTGTATATACCTTGATCCATGTGCAAATCAAGAAAGGTACTCATTCAACACCTTTTGAACTATGGTATGGATATCCACCCAATGTGAAATATTTTAAGATATTTGGAAGTAAATGTTACATTCTTAACGATGTTAGGAATGGAAAGCTTGATGGAAAAAGTGAAGAAGGTATATTCTTGGGATACTCCACAAGAAGCAAAGCTAATAAGTGTTTAAATACTAACACTAACAAAATTGTGGAAAGTGCAAGTGTGAAAGTTAATTAATATACAGAGATACGTGAGGTTGAACCTATGAAAAAGCCAAAAGAATACAAATAATTTATATATTTTATGAAGGAATGCCTACTAAATAAGATGCTACAAATCAAGTTACAAACTAATAGAAAGTTTTAGTGATTGTTGAGTCACATCCTATGAATGCAAAGTTGCATTTAGGAACCAAGCTACATTTAGATGTCAAGTTACAAAATGAAGAAGATGCACATTCTAATTCTAAGATTAGTACAAATGAAAGAGATTCTAAGATATTTGATAGAGATGTACACAATGATTTTGTAGCTAAAAGACAAAATGAAGAAATAAGAGCTGAGCCAAGATTGTCCAAATATGTCAAAAGACATCATCCTATTGATCAAATCATTGGAGATAGAGATTCCAAAACAATGACAAGAAATAGATTGAGAAGTGAATCATGTTTATTGAGCATGAAGGAACCCAAAATAGTGAATGATGCACTAGAAGATGTGGATTGGTACAAAGCCATGGAAGAAGAGATTGAATAAATAGAGCAAAACAAAACATGGATTCTGGTTCCTTGACCAAAAGACAAGAATGTGATTGGCACCAAGTGGGTATTCAAAAAAAAAACTAGATGAGAATGGTGAAGTCACAAGAAACAAAGAAAGACTAGTTTGCAAGGGATATGCACAAGAAGGAATTTACTATGGGGAGACATTTTCTCCTATTGCAAGAATTGAAGGAGTAAGAACTCTACTTGCTTATGTTGCATACAAAGGTTTCAAAGTTTATTAGATGGATGTTAAATCTACATTTCTGAATGGCATACTAGAGGAAGAAGTTTACATAGAATAGCCAAAAAAAAATTATTCATAATAACAATAATAACATGGTATGTAGACTACACAAAGCTCTATATGGTTTGAAACAAGCACCAAGTGCATAGTATGAGATACTTCATACTTATCTTGTGAAGACTGGATTTGAAAGGGTTGATGAGAATAGCAATCTATACATAAAGATACAAAAAGGCAAAGGTATTTTGTTATCTAAAATATTTTTTGATGATATCATATTTGGTGGACAAGATGCTTTATGTAAGGATTTTGCAAATCAAATGAAGCAAGAATTTGAAATGTCTATGTTTGGAGAAATCAAATTTTTTGTGGGATTGTAAGTATATCAAATAAAATATGGTATATACATCACATTATCTTTTGAGTAACTAACTTATCAAATGTCCATTGTGATTCCATGATACTTAACTTTCTCATCACTCATCAACATTACTAGCTCACCTTGCTATCTCATCATTTAAAATCCCCTTCATCAATCAAATGATATGGAACCCTACACTATTAGTAAATATCTCTCTAGTAGATTTGACATCAATGACAACATAACAATTTCTCTAATTGTAGTTTCAAATAATCTCCCTCTTTGGCATTGATGGCAACACCTCTAGTTACCATGTAACTCAAAAGCTTCAATACTTGTATTGTTAGATCCTTTTATTTTTTTGTAATCTATTTTTTATTTTCTTTCTAATTCTCATCCAATGCAATCTCAATATGCTTCCACTATCATTTTAGCACATACACATCTAGCAACATATGTCTCCTTCATTGACAAAAATTACTTCATATATATTGTCCTTCTTACTGATAGGAATGGTAATTGCCATACATTTCCATTTTTATTTGTATGGTAACTACATGTATCTCCCTCTTTACTAAAAATTCCAAAGACATCAACCATTCACATACATCATCATGTCACTTTTCTAACTAATATAAAGATGAAACTCCAACATTAACTCTTTGCATATTCCTCTTCTCATACTTCAGTATCTTTCTTTTCACACCTTTAGGGAGATCCTAAAGTATGACCTTTTGCTTCAATGTATATGATATTATGATTAAAACATTATGTGCAATGCAACATCTCTTCTTAGTTTTCTACTAGTAGGGGAATGACCCCTATCTTACCTCTCAAATACTCAAAAGCATCCTTGGGTAGTGCCTTAGTGAATCTGTCAGCTAACTATTCTTTTGTATTCACATACCCCAATTTCACTTCTTTGTATTGTACCAACTCTCTCAAGTGATGATACTTGATCTCAATATGCTTAGTCTTTTTAATACATCACAAGGTTATTTGCAATGTTTATAGAACTTGTGTTATTAGAATATATCACAATAGGTTCACTGATCTCTTTCTTTATACCTTTCAACAATTTCTTGATTGACACAATATTAGAACAATTCACTATTGTAGCAGCATACTCAGCCTCTATTGTAGATTGTGAAACATAGTTCTTCCTATTTCTTGTCCATGAAGTCAATCTTCTTCATAAAAAGAAAGCTCTTCCATTTGTACTTTTTATGTCATCAACATTGCCTACCCAATCAATATCTGTATAAACTTTCAACCCAAATTTGTCACTTTTCTCATATTATAATCCATAGTCTATGGTTCCTTTCAAGTCTCTTAGTATTTTTTTCACTTCCATCATATTATTTTATCTAGGATGAGTAGATAATCTAGAAACTATTCTAGGTTCTAATACAATATCAAGTCTTCCATTTAAACCATATTATACTTTTCCAATCATTGACTTGTATAATGTTTGATTCACCTTAGTTGAACCATCATTCTTTGAAAATTATGTACAACTTCTATACATCTTTGACTTAGACTCTTCACACTTAACCATATCATGAGGACATAGTGTAGAACATGTCCATGACTGCACATCACTAGACAATCAAAACATTGTCTGTTACTCAACCATTCTTTACAAAAACCATGCTATGTTGACATCAATGATAAATATAGTCATGAATGCAACATGTCAATACTCTTCAATGCTTAGGATACTTCCCCAAAGTAGTATCATTAGCATTCATGCTAACAAGTATTTCATGCCTATCTAGATAAATGTGTTCTTGTCTTCTTGGATGACATATTAATGTATTCTAGATCCCAAGAATATCATGAATAGAATCCATGATTGGTTTTGTAGTGTCTTAGAGATAATCAATTGTATGACAATGTGACAAAGTGTGACTTCATTTGGTTAGAGATCTAGTATTTGGGACATGTAATTTCCATACATGTTATATCAGTTGATCTAACTAAGATCCAAGTAATGGTGGAGTGGCCTACACCCACCAATGTTACCAAAGTCCATAGTTTCATGGGGTTGGATGGTTATTACCAAAGATTTATTCAAAACTTCTCTAGAGTTTCTTATCCTATCACATCTATTTAGTGAAAAGAGAAGAAGTTTGTTTGAATAGAGAAGTATGAAGAGGTATTTAAAAACCTCTAGGAGCATTTGACTAGTACACATATTCTTATAGTAGTTGACATAGCGGGTGATTTTATGGCATGTAATGATGCTTCTTTGGAAGATATTGGAGAAGTCCTTGTGTAGCAAAGATGAGTGATTACATATGAGTCTCATGAACTCAAGGATCATGAATTGAACTATCCTACACATGATCTTCGATTAGTAGTATTTTTTCATGAATTGGTTTAATGGACGTATTTCCTAGTGGGTCATTGATTTGATCTTTGTAGTGATCACCATATCTTGTACTATATTTTTACCCAAACTAATCTAAATGACCAACAAAGGTGATGGATGGATTTTCTATGTATGACTTTGAGGTCAGGTACATCCAAGGAAAGGAGAATATGGTGGTAGACACTTTGAGTCAAAGGAGACATGAGATATAAGCTTGTTGGAAATATAAGAGGGATAACTAAGAGGGGAGGGGTGAATCAGTTACTACAAAAATAAATCATAGATCACTTAGATGTGAGTAAAAAATAATCTATAAAAAATGAACTCTACTATTGCTTAGTAAACACAATGAAAATGTTGTAACTTAGTTAATATTAAGAATGCTCAACAAACACTTAACATATAAATCTTAAGATGTTATCTGTGATTACCATTACTTTAATTTAGTTGTAAACACATAAGAGAAATATTATGAACACATCTCACACCAAGATTTAATGTGGAAACTCAATTTGGAAAAAACCACCAATTGCAACTAGTTACTATTTTTCACTCTTATGAAGTGAGCCATATTAGGAGCCAATCATGTTAAAGGTTACAAAACACACTATTAGGTGTAATCCTATTAGAGCATTTAATCACCCTTTTAGGAGTGGCCTTGTTAGAGGTCTTTAGACACTCCAATAGAAATGCCACCTTGTTAGAGCATTTACAAATAGTTGTTAAGATGACTCTGTTAAGAGATTTAGATCACTACTAAAATGGTTAGAGAGTAACAATAACATAAACAAATTTGGATGCAACTAAATTTCTAGTTACAGATATCAATTATGGCTTGTATACTTGATCCTTCTTGATCGAATGTATCTTTTTAGCTTATCAAGGATATTTTAGTTATCCTTCTAATTCACTTCCTTTTAGTATCATTATATCTTCAATTTTTTTCCATGCATTCACTCTCTTTTAATCCTCAACTTGAACTCATATTTATATATTTCATAATGTCAAGTTGACTAAAATAGAACTTAGAATAATTAATATTCATCTTCTCAGATGGTTAGAACCAATAGATAAATCAATTGAACTCAATATGCCAAAACAAGAAAATCTTTCGTTCGCCAATCTTGCTTGTTAGACACTAACTTAGAAATGATTTTCCTATGTTGACCAAGTGAACTTAGTCAACACTACATATCCACAAAGTTCCTTTGGTAATTGAGTGAGTTTCATTAACACTGCTTCCATCCAACATTTCCTTCATTAACTGAATGAGATCAGTTAATACTCATCTTCCAATAGACTTTCCTTTGGTGCCTGAGTGAACTTGGTAGATACAACCATCTCAACTAGAAAAACTTTGGAATGCTCAATAGTCACAAAAAATTGTCTTCAATGCATGAGTGAGCTTGACATACATTAACTAGTGATGATATGACATGTTGTGTAACATCAAAGACATTACACAATTAATCAATTGTTTCAACACAATGTTGCCTCTTGGTGTAGGACTCTAGAGTTAGATCCGCTAGGCACATCCTAAAGATGCTTGGTATCAGGAGATGTGTGATGAGATTGGATTTCGTGGACCTTTAGAGGGTAGTTTTTAGGATATGTATTTGAGATAGATGTTCTTTTGTGCTATTCAAATTATATTTATATACTCCCATCATATGGTCTTCATACATTGGTTTTATTAGAGGCTTATTTATTGGAACTATAGATGGAGTAACTAAGAGGGGGGGTGAATCAATTATCACAAAAATAAATCCATAGATCCCTTAGATGTCAAAAAAGTTACTTACTACTATCACTCGATAAACATTCACAAAAATGTTGTAACTTGGTAGATTAACTTGTTACTAATCTTTAAGCATTCATAATTATTAACATGCATGCAAAAGTAAATAACATGAGCACAAGAGACACCAAATTTAATTTGGAAACCCAATATGGAAAAACCACCAAGTAACTAGCTACCAATTTTCACTCTTCTAAAGTGAGCCCTATTAGGAGCCAACCCTATTAAAGGTTACAAAACACACTGGTAGGTGTGACCTTGTTAGAGGATTTAATCACCCTACTAGGAATTTCCTTGCTAGAGGTCTTTAGAAAAATTCAACTAAACTATCCACCTTGTTAGAGGATTTACAAAATGGTTGTTAAACCAACTCTATTAAGAGATTTAGAAAATATTGTTACAATGGTAAGAAAGTAACAATAAGTGACCTGAATGAGATGAAACTAAACTTTGCTAATACATATCTCTACTTTTCTTCAATAGATCCTCGTGGATCAAATACAACTCTACTTCTCCTCAAGATATCTAATCCTTCTTCAAAATTTGCTTACACTACCTCTTCACATAATCAGCTCTTTGCATACTCATTCCTTCTTATTAGAATCCACAACTTGACCTTTTATTTATACATTACAAATTGCCAAATTGGCTCAATTACAAGTTACATTTACTAATAAACCATACAACAGTCAACTACAAATAATACATTAAACAAATAAACTTTATTTTCCAAAATAATGAAATCTTTCATTGGCCAACCCTACTTGGTAAACACTATCCCAGAAACAATTTCTTGAGCTAACCATCTCAACTTGGTTAATACTACAAATTCTGCAAAATCTTTTGGCTACTGAGTGAACTCAGTAAGAATTGGATCTCCTTTGATGACCATGAGAGCTTGATAAAACCTATTCTCTACCATATTTTCCTTTGATGACCATGTAAGCTTAGTAGAAACTGAATTTCCTTTGCTAACCTTGAAAGCTCAGTGACAACTATCTGCACAAGGTAAAGTTTGAGAACACTTGGTAGATGTTGTCTTTTTCCTTGTTGACCAACTAAGCTCAGTAGACTCTGACTGATAACTGATATGACATTTGTGTAACATCAAAGACAACACATAATTGAACAATTGTATCCAACAATCTCCCTCTTTGGCATTGATGGCAACACAACATGTCATAGCAGAATGAAATTTGAAAAAAAGTCTTTTCTAATAGAATGCTTCTCCCTTTTATATTATATTCCACAAAACTCCTTAAATATAGAAATCTCCCTCTTTCATAGTAATCTCTCCCTCTTGCATAAACTGTCTTTTTCTTGCAAATTTTAGAAAGATATGACAGTAAACTCTCCCTCTTTGACAACACATGCCAAAGACAAAACAACTCAAATGAATTCCAATGTACCTTAAGTACTAATTCATATGCAATGTCTTCATTATTTTGCTGCATCAACTAATAGATCTTCAATTTTGTTCCTATTGATGCATCACTAAATATATATTTTAATGAGCTTTAGATAGGGGAATGACCCCTAACTTACCTCTTAGATACAAGAATGCATCCTTAGGTAAAGGCTTTGTGAATATGTCAGCAATTTATTCATTTGTATGGACGTTTTCCAATCCGATCTCATTATCTTGCACCATTTCTCTAACAAAGTGATACTTTATAGCAATATGCTTGATTTTTTAATGCATCATTAGATTTTTGGATATATTAAGTACACTTGTATTATCCAATAATTGTTTAAACCAAATAATGTTTGAATAGTTTACTACTATTGCAACATATTCTACCTCTACTATGGACTGGGATGTACAATTTTCTTTTTAATTGTCCAAGAAACCAACATCTTTCCAAGAAAGAAAACTCCTCCACTTTTACTCTTTCTATCATCAATATTTCCTACTCAGTCTACATTAGTAAACACTTTTAAATCCATATTTTCTCCAAGTTTATACCATAATCCATAATCTTCAGTGCCTTTCAAATATCTCATAATCCTTTTGATTGCCATCATGTGATTTTCTCTTGGTTTTTATGAAAATCTTGCCATAATTCCTACTACAAGGGCAATGTCTGGTCTTGTATGCACTACATACTGCAACTTTCTAATCATAGATCTATACAATGTCTAATCCACTTCCTTTGATTCATTATCTTTGGTAAGTTTCAATCTAGTACACATTGGAGTCCCAATAGGTTTGCAGTCTTCTATACTAAACCTTTTTAGTGTCTCCTTGATTTATTTTGATTGAGTGATGTAAATACCATTCTTATTCTATTGGATTTGAAGACCAACAAAGAATTTGATCTCACCAAAAATTGACATTTCAAATTCTTTGTTCATTTGTTCTAAAAATTCTTTGCAAAGATCATTATTCCCTATGAACAAAGTATCATCTCCAAATATATCTTTCAAAATAATCGTATTATCTAGTCCTTCCTTGTTATATAAGCTACTATTATCATTAGTTCTTTGAAAACTAATATGAATAAGATAGTTATGTAATCTCTCATACCATGCTCTAGGGGCTTGTTTTAGACCATAAAATGCTTTATGTAATCTGTAGACCATGTCCTTCTTGTCTAGATCAAAAAAACCTTCAGGTTGTTCAATGTAAACCTCTTCATCTAGTATACCATTAAGAAATGCTGACTTGACATCCATCTGATAAACTTTGAATCCTTTGTATGCAACATATGCAAGTAAGGTTCTGACACCTTCCAATTTTTCAATAGAAGAAAAAGTTTCTCCATAGTCTATACCTTCTTCTTGAGAGTATCCTTTGCATACTAATCTAGCTTTGTTTCTTGACACCTTACCATCTTCATTTAGCTTATTTTTGAATATCCACTTAGTTCCAATCACATTTTTTTCTTTAGGCCTAGGTACAAGAGTCCATGTTTTTTTTTTCTCTATCTTCTCTATCTCTTCATTCATAGACTCAATCCAGCTTTTATTTTCTAATGCATCTTTGACACTTCTAGGTTCAAATTGAGCAAGTAAACAAGTACCTTTCAACTTACTTCTTGTCATAGTTTCTTCAGATTCATCTCCAATGATCTGATCTGGTGCATGATGCCTCCTAACATACTTGGCTAGCACATGCTCCTTGCCTTTTGAATGACTTGCATTGTCATCTTTTTGTGTTTCAACTTCTAGTTTTCATTGCTTGAGCTTAGTAGCTAATTATTTGGTAGCTTCTATTTGCAACTTGGATCCTTACAACTCGATAGGCATTAGCTCAGTTTTAACTTCCTACAACTTGGTTTTAACTTCCTACAACTTGGTTACAAAAGACTCTAGAGTAGAATATTTATGATTGATAGTTGTACCTAGCACCATATTAGGTTAAATGAAAACAAATCTCCTGTAGTCTTCTAGTTCCCTTTTGATTTCTTCTTCAGTTCTTTTTGCAAACTCATCAACTTTTACATGTGCACTTTCTATGAATTTGTGAGTAGACAAATTCAAACATCTATATGCTTTACTCTTGCAAGAATATCCCAAAAATATTCTCATCACCCTTCACATCAAATTTACCTTTTCTAGATTCTTTCCAAATGTAACATTTTCTTCCAAATACTTTTAGGTAACTTAGATTGGGTTTGTAGCCATACCATAACTCATAGGAGGCTTTGAATGAGTCCTTCTTTAGTTGTACTCAGTTCAAGGTATGAACTAAAGTGCTAATAGCTTTCTTCTAGTATTTGATAGCAATTTTGCTTTCAATCATTAAGGTCCTTACACAGTCCATGATAGATCTATTCCTTCTTTCAACTATTCCATTTTGTTTAGAAGTACTAGGTGCTAAAACCTACCTTTTGATTCCCCTTTCAATGTAAAAGTTGTTGAACTCATGTGAAATGAATTCACCACCTCTATCTAACCTTAAGCATTTTAGTCTTTTTCTTGTTTCCTTCTCTACTCTTACCAAATACCATTTGAACTTTTCAAATGCTTTTGATTTCTCTCTTAGGTACATTATAGTCATCATTCTTGAGTAATCATTAACAAAAAGAATGAAGAAATTTTCACTAGTATAACTTTTAATTCCAATAGGTCCACACAAATTAGTATGCACAATTTCTAAAATTTCTTCACACTGATAGCTCTTACTTTTAAAGCTAGTCTTTCCCATCTTGCCAATTTGAAAATTCTTGCATAGACCAACCTCAAGTTTCTTTATGTTAGGAATGCCTCTTACTTTCTTGAATTTACTTATTTTCACCAAGTTATCAAAGTTCACATGACACAACCTCCTATGCCATAACCAAATTTTTTCAACTTGAGTAATAAAACATGAACATTCACTAAGTTCAAGATAAAACAAGTTATCTTTTGTTTGAGTACTTGATCCAATCATCTTTTCTTTTCCATCTAGCAGTCTTGCTTTTCCATGCATGAATTCTACTTTGAATCCATTATTGAGTAGATGTGCCACACTCAATAGATTATTTTTTAGTCTTTGTACCCAATATGCATTATCACATACAAGTTCTTTGTTTAATGAGATTCTTCCTTTTCCTTTTATGCAACAAGGTTCATTATTACCAAACCTCAAACTACCACCATCATAGTCTTCAAAATGTTCAAACTTAGTTTTATCACTAGTCATGTGATGAGAACAACCACTATCTATAATCCATGTATCATTTTTTCTCACATGAGAAATGAGTGCCATTTCCTCATCATTATCAAATTCATCCTTTACAACAATGTAAACAATTTCATCTTCTTCTTCATCATCAAAATCATTAGAATCTTTAGCCATGAAACAAGTTTTCTTACCTTTGTCCTTGAGTGATTTGAAGTCTTTCTTGCCATTGCACTTGTGACCTTTCTTCTCATCCTTGTTCTACTTATTTGGGCACCTAGTAGCATTATGTCTAATTTCTTCACAAGAAAAATAGATTAGAGGAACCTTATCTTTGTATTTCCCTTTGCCTCTTAAATATTTCCTTGCTAGTAGAGCTTCAACCACCTCAAGATCACTATCAAAACTCTATTCTAATTCTTCTTCACTATCTAAGGATCCTTTATCTTCTTGCCTTTCTCTTTGAGTGAAAGCTTGGCTTCAAATGCTAATTCAATGTTCTTGGCAGCTGGAACATAATTATCATAGTTATCTAGCTCGAATGTAGTCAATCTTCCAACTATGGCCTCTAAATTTATCTTATGATTTTCTTCACATCTTCTTTCTGGAATTGTAGAAACTCTAAATGCATAAATGGTAACTAGTGCTCTAAGAACTTTAATTATAATTGTTTCCTCCTTGATATCTCCTCTAGATGCTTTGATTGCACTAACACTTTCATTAACTCTTTCAACATATTTTACTATGTTTTCATCCTCTCTCATCCTCATCTAATCAAATTGACCTCTTAAATTTTTTTCTTTAGCTTTTCTCACATTATCATCTCCTGCATAGATTTCCTTTAGCTTGTTCCACATTGCAAAAGAAGTTTTGCAATCTTTGATATCATCAAATTCCTCATAACTTAGGGTAGATGGAATATCTATCATCATGTTTTTGTGAGTCTTCTTTTTAGCAATATCATTGATAGATAATGCGCTAGCAGGTTCTACGTATGCTTCATCTAGATATTTCAATCCTGTATCTCTAATGAAAGCTAGATGAAGTCTCACCAATACTTGCCATGCTGAGAAGTTGTCCCTATTAAGTCTTGGAATTTCCCTCTTGTAAGACATCTTGATCTTTAGCTTAGATCCTTGAAATATTTTCCTACAAGCACCAAAAGCTCTGGTACCAATTGTTGGAATTATAGATGGAGTAACTGAGAGGGAGGGGGGGTAAATTAGTTACCACAAAAAAAAATCCATAGATCCCTTAGATGTCAAACAAGTTACTTACTACTGTCACTTGGTAAACATTCATAAAAATGTTGAAATTCAGTAGATTAACTTGTTACTAATCTTTAAGCAATCATAGTTATTAACATGCATGCAAAAGTAAATAACATGAGCACAAGAGACACTAGATTTAATGTGGAAACCCAATATGAAAAAAACCACCAAGTAACTGTTAGTCTAAAAATGGTTTTGACACTTGAGTGTCAACACACTTAACCACCTTTCACATTGAATCCAAGTACACTATGTATGTCGAGCCATAGCATGTGCCAAGCATGATCTTCAGGTGCCAAACAGTCTTCAGGTGCTGAGTGAAGATCAAGTGCCAAGTAAGTATAGGTTTCAAGCATGATCTAAGTACTGAGCATTATTTAGGTGTTGAGTTTTAAAGGATGCCAAGCAAGATAGGAGCATATACAGAAGCTGAGTTACAGTAGATGTCGAGCATCAAGAAGTAGTAAGTACCGAGTAACTCAAAATCAGCATATGAGTTTGAAACTTCACAAACTCAGATGTAAATCATTTTCATAGCCGACATAAGAAAAATCTTCGAAGATTTAAGTGATAAGATCAAATCATATATATTTTCTATGCAATCTACATGCAGCCAATAAGAAAAATGGAGAAGGCATGTAACCAATAAGAGATGTGCAAGGAATAAGCAAAAATTAGAGATTAAATATGGATCGTAGATCCATACCTAACCCTAAGTCTTCGAGTTTCTTTATAGGGAAGATGAAATCAAATTGAGAAGAGGATCAAGATTAGAGAGAGCATAAAAAAATGTATAAGGAAGTCTAATATTAGGGAGAATCAGATCATAGAGGATCAAGATCAGAGAGAGCGGATCAAGTGCCTATATTCAGCAATTGAAAGATTGTAAGCCATCAGGTTTATCATACCTAATACTCTTTAACCATTGTATTAGAGAGAAAATCCTATGATGATAGGTTAGCTTAGAAACTATTTTATAGATCCTTTAACTAGGTGACTAAATCCTTTGACAGGGTGACACTTTATGTAAAGTGTTTGTAAATCCTTTAACTAGGTCACTATTGATACAGTGTAAAGCCTTTGATAGGGTAGGCCTTTAACAAGTAAAACCATCAGAAGTGGTTAAACCTTATTACTGTAGTGATTTTGTGGGTATCATCCCAACCCCAGTTTTACCTTCTTATTTCTGGAGGGTTTCTGGGTTACCAAACCTTAAGTGTTATGTGGTGATGCATATTGGTTTTTTATGATTGCTTAATATTTATATGCATGCATGTTTATTCCAAAAATATGTTATTAAGGATTTGAAATAGTTAAAAGGCTAGTTCTTCTAATTCACACCCGCCCTCACCCCACCCCCCCCACTGCCCCCTCCAAAGGATTCTTTCCAACAAGACAATCCAACAATTGGTATCAAAGCCTAGTTTCTCTCAAAGAGAAGCCTAACAGCTTGGAGGAAAAGATCTAAGGATGGAAGTTTTCAAACTTAGAAAGATCATTGAAAACCAAGTGATAGATGTGCATCTCACTCTACAAAAGGTAGAGGAAGCTAGAGTGGAATTAAGAAAATCTTTAAAAGGAAGAAAGGAGATAGCCATAGCTGAAAATGACATACACTACAAGGAGATTGACACCACACAAGTATTTGCCAATGGAGACACTAAAGAATTTGATGCAGCAATAATAGAACTAATGGAGAAAAATGAAGCTCAAGCAAATGAGATAAGATCTCTCAAGATGGAACATGAATCATAGGCCATAATGTTATGTGAAATTACTGAACAAAAGAAAAGAGTAGTTGAGGATAGAGTCATGATGGAAGATGACAAAAGAAATATTGCAAATAGACTGGAAGAAAAGAGTACTGAATTAACAAGGATTTCAAATATGCAGATGGATACACTTGCTCAAATGATGAATCTTCATCATGAACTTAATATGAAAGATATTGAGATCTCTACTCTAAAGATACAAAATGAATAGTTATAGAATGAACTAAACAGAGAAAAGGAGCTAGTAGAAAATCTCAACAAGTCAAGCAAAGCCATAAAGTACTTTGAACAGTTGTTGAAATTCCCAAGATCAACTCATGATACGTCAAGACTTGGATACAATAGCACTGAGGTTGGTGAATCATCAAAGAGTGTTGAGCAAAGAAGTGACAAAGGTAAGGATTCGAAACTCACTTCTCATTACTATAATAAAAAGGGACATACTGCTAATATTTGCAAGAGTAGAAGAATCAATCAACCAAATAAAAGCAAGAGTTACTGTCACAAGTGCAAAACGCAAGGACATATGACACAAGACTATAAATCCAAAACCCCAAGAACTCAAAGATTTGATGGACATTGTCATAGCTACAAGAAATATGGACATAGGGAATTTGAATGTAGATCAAAGCCCATGTGGACATCAAATCAACTAGCAAAAGGGAATGAAAGCCACTACCATTGGGATTATAACACTAGGTACAATTGTTAGTTTTGTTAGGAAAATGGACATACACCCCAGAATTGCATAAGAACACATTTCAAGAGAAACTATAAAAGATGGTTGAGCCAAATTACATGTTTTAGTTGCTTGAAAACTGGTCACACCAACAAGAACTGTCCTACAAGGTCCAAAGCACCAAATATTGAAGCCAACAAAGGAAAAGAAAAGATTGATGTTATAAGAGGAAAAATGAATAAGACTTGGAAGAAGAAAGATGACTGCACTAGATCAATCAAAGGGATCACTTCATCTAACGGGTCAAGTGATCAAACTTCATCAAACTAAGCATAAAGAAGAGGACTGATAGACAAAGATATATCATACATCAGTCCCAACACAAAGAAGCACTGAAAAGAAGAATTAAGCATAAGATAAGATGCTAAGACTAAAATTCAAACAATGATGCTGAGTCATCCTTGAATGCCAAGTAAAACTACTTTGGATGCTGAATTAATTAGCAAAATTAGTAGATTCCAAGTAAGCATAGATGCCGAATGGATGCTGAGTTGACAAAAATTTGAAAGCCGAGTGATAGGTGTAGGTACCAAAATGCATTAAATGCAAAAGTTTCTTCTATCGTTTAAAAGTAAAATTTGATTCATTCTTGAAAAATTCAAATGAAGAGTGATTATTTTGAGCACATCTAAGTGATTTTCAAGCTTTCAACAAGTGATTAGCAACAATTCAGCATCTACGCAAGTGATCAAAGTATCTATCCAGGTATTTCCTTCAAGTGCCGAGTTTTACAGTTTGAAAATTTTTTCTTCAAATTGTTGAAACCCTAGTTCGGATACAAATGGAAACAAGCTCAAAAATGACCCAAGAGAAAATGAGTCATGAAATTCAACTTGTCAGCAATAAGGTAAAGCAACCTAAGTTTAGACCAATACCAGAGGTTGCATACAAAAATGATCCCACTAGTGCCCTATCCACCATCCCTGGAAAAAATTTTATGGTTCAGGATGTACAAAAATGCTATAATTGTAAAATAAGGGCCATAGGAGATTTGGAAATCTTTAATGCCTATGACAAACTTTTTGATAATGGTATTCTGATTTAGATGAGTTTTTTGTCATAGAAAAGAAGGGTTTAACCAAAGCCCTAGTCTTTCCAATAGTATTCAAAAATGAGTGGATATGCATTATACTCAGTATAATCCATGATGGATCATTCTAGTTAGAACAAGGGAAAGTCAAGATTACCAAGATGATGGTTCATAGGGTTACTAGCTTTCCAATCCTAGATCGGCCAAAAACCTTGAGAAGTGAAAAGAAGGAAACAATTGAGAAGAACATAGGACCAAAGTGGAACAATAGAGGCATGACTATAGACACCATAGCTGATCCCCTTTTAGATTTTTCTATGAGGATCATATCTCATAAGTTTTACCAGTCCAGCAAGTTAAATAGTGTACCCTGCATAGCAATAGATGTGGCACATAAACTTGTAAAGAAAGATCACACTTATGATCTTGTAGAGCTCTTGTTGCAACAGATTAATGAAAATCTTGGAGCTATTAGAAAATCCAAGGGAGCACAGTGTAAATTTGGTTCAGTGTTGGTTTGTATGTTCTTCTATGTAATGAAGGAATTTCCTTCATTTGGAAAAGTCAACTAGAGTCAAAATAAAACTATTGTTGATCAAATTAATGATTTTATTGTACAAATGGGAGATAGCTTTGACAATCAAATGTCTATCTATTTTGACGATTTCAAAAATACAATGAAGAATAGAATGAGGATACCAGTCTCACTGGTAGAAAAGCATATAAATGACATATGTTTTCTTGTTGATATTGATTATACCTACATTCAAGAGGTCCTTCCAAGGACAAGGTGGCTTAGACCATTAGGATATGACCTTGATGTTGACCAAGCTTTTGTAGCCATTACAGTTTTACTTGCAAAGGAAATGGACAAATTTGCCAAGGCATTTAGGACATATGACACTGTAAAATCAAGAGTTGTTACAGAACTCAAGATAGCCTCAGTAGTAAAGAAAAAGGACAAGTTGGTTAAACAGATAAAGAAGAAATTAGTGAAGGAGAAGAAGAAGGTGAGCTAGAACAAGAGCCACTTGAACTACCTCAAAGACAAGGAGAAGAAACAGATGAGAGTTCCAAGGAAACAAAAACCAAGGAAGCACCCATCAGAGGTAGAGTCATTAAAAGGAAAACAAAGACTTCTCCTAGTTTTCAGCCCCCACCAAAGAAAGTTGTTGTGCAAACGTCAAAGAAGCCAACAACCAGAGCTACAACAAGGGCCTCTACCCAAAAGGCTAAAGAGGAGGCCACAAAGAAGAAAAACACAAAGGCATAGGAAGAGCCAAAGAAAAGGAAAAGATATGTGGCCCAACCTGATACTGATGAAGAAGATCAGATTGAAGAGGTAAGTCCTCCTAAATCTTAAATTGATATATTATGTAAGAAGATTAGGAATGGAGACATAAATGAAATGAAACAGATTGATTACAATAAGTTTAGTAAAGAGGAACAAAATAGCATAGAAGGATTAGTCTATGCATTTATGGCACAGTTCAAGTATACACCTCTTGAACTAGATGGACAATTGCCAAAGGAATTGTCTAAAATTATAGAAGACAAATGGAATTTATGTCTAATGATGGAGAAAGAGATGAGGGAATCAACCCTAGAAAACTTATTGCTTAATTTGACAAAAGAATAGGTAACTCAAGTAGTCAAAAGGCATAACAAAAGGTTTACACCCAAATATAGGCCATTCTCCATCCTGCAAAACAAATTTGAAGAAGTTGTGCAGAGAACAACAAGAGTATGGAAAAATTTGTACAAAACATTTGAAGATGTTCTTGAAGAGATATACAAAGAAGAAGCTGCTGCCAAACCTTAAGAAAGGAGGAAGAGGAGAGAAGAGAAAATAGAAGAAGAGAAAAAGGTTGAAGAAGAGGAAAATAAGAAAGAAAGAGAGGAGGAAAATAAAGATGAAGACAAAGGAAGTGATGAATAGCAAAATGTGCAAAGCACACATCTTTCACCTCCTAGCTCTCCTCACTCACCTACCACACCTACAGAAATCATAAAGATTAAGGATGTTTTTGATACTACATGTCAAAACATCAATCGATTAACTGTAGTGGATCTTACTAAGATCCTTGACCAAAAAAATCTACAAGCACAATTGTGTACAAATCCCATATTGGTCAGTGTGGATAATCTTTAAAGTCAGTAGAAAAACTCAAAGAGGTCAAGGTGCCATCACAACAACCACCTCAGATCATTCAAACTAATGGGCTTACATTTCTACCACCTCCATCACCACCAAGATTAGTCACTCAAACTCATCAGGAGCCGAGTGCAACAACAGAGGTAATCATAGGGACAATAGCTCAGATAGTGAATACACCTCTAGCAATAGTAACACAACAAGAGAAGACAAGCAAGAAGAAGATGAGAAAGAAGAAACCCAAAATAAAGAGAAGTCTACAATACAAACTTTGGTTGAATTACCAAAAATAGCAACTCCCACAAAACCCAGTCATGAGCAGAGTACTGAAAAGATAATTTTATATGCTAGTACACCAATTTCAAGTTCTACAAGGGTAGCTAGAACCATATATTATGGTATTCCTGAGCTTGATGAAGAAATCAAAATACCCTATTATGATTCAAACACTCTCAATGAGGAGAAGATGAATGAAATACAAAGTGCATTGGATAAAAGGAGGAGACAAGAGGCAATGAGAAAAGACTACAAATATAAGAAGGCACTGAATGAAATAAAAGTTATATTCATGGATGCTTTTATTCTTCAACCTCCAGATGCAAACAGGCCAATACTTGAGCAATTATCTAATATAGTTGACCAAGTAAATAATGAAGACCATGATACTAATTCAAAACTATTGGAATGGTCAGAAAAGAAGTTTTTAGACAAAGTCAACCAGAAAATAGCTAATAACATAATTTTGGGATAGGTTGAGCTAGCCAAGAAATTGGAAAATGTAAAAAGTGTATTAGGGAACATATTTTCCCTTTACAACAAATTGTGTGATTTTTCCAGGTTCACACACAAAATAAATCAGGAAATTTTGAACCTTGAGAGTAAATTAAAACTCTCCAACATGCAACTATCCTCAAATCCTGCACAAAGTAAAAAGCAATTTTCTCATACATTACACACTCAGAGGGAATTAGTTGCATTATCAGCAGAAGAGGCCACTATTAAAAAAAAGTTGATGCAAATTCAAGCCTCCATTACTCCTTACTTAGAAGTATTGCACAAGGAGCAAATGTATGCAAAAACAGTCCTGAAGAAGGATCCTAATATTTCTACACATGAAGGACTAGTTGATCTCACAGCAGAGCTTGCCATCCAACAAAAGTCATTGGATATTGCCTTAAATAATTGGGATGTAGCTCTCCAAATACTCCTTGACAAAAACAAGACATTTTTGTCCAAACAAGGCATTACTATTTAGGACCCTTTGACATAAGTATCAAAAAGGGGGAGATAATGCTCTAAGGGGGAGATAATATGTTGAAGATATATTACAGAGAACATTAAGTATAATGGCACAAGAAATTGGCATGATCAACTCAAGGGGAGTCACATTTTTTATTAAGTTACACATTTTTGATAAACCTTTGTATACATATCAAGCAAATTAGAAAGCGTACTCATAACATCAGATAAATATTGCTTAGTTAAGTGTTTTTGACACTCATGTCAAAGGGGGAGATTGTTAGTCTAAAAATGGTTTTGACACTTGAGTGTCAACACACTTAACCACCTTTCACATTGAAGCCAAGTAAATTGTGTATGTTGAGCCACAACATGTGCCAAGTTAGAAAATTCAACAAGTGTCGAACATGATCTTCAGGTGCCAAACAGTCTTCAGGTGCCAAGTGAAGATCAGGTGCTGAGTAAGTATAGGTACCGAGCATGATCTAAGTACCGAGCATTATTTAGGTGTCAAGTCTTAAAGGATGCCAAGAAAGATAGGAGCATATACAGAAGCCAAGTTATAGTAGATACCGAGCATTAGGAAGCAGTAAGTGCCGAGTAACTCAGAATCAACATATGCATTTGAAACTTTACAAACTCAGATGTAAACCATTTTCATAGCTGACATAAGACAAATCTTGGAAGATTTAAGTGATAAGATCAAATTATCTATATTTTCTATGCAATCTACATGCAACCAATAAGAAAAATGGAGAAGGCATGCAACCAATAAGAAAAATGGAGAAGGCATGCAACCAATAAGAGATGTGCAAGGAATAACTAAAAATTAGAGATTAAATATGGATTGTAGATCCATATCTAACCCTAAGTCTTCGAGTGTCTGTATAGGGAAGATGAAATCAGATTAAGAAGAGGATCAAGATTAGAGAGAGCATGAAAAAATGTATAAGGAAGTCTAATATCAAAGAGAAGAGAATCAGATCATAGAGGATCAAGATCAGAGAGAGCAGATCAAGTGCCTGTATTCAGCAATCAAAGGATTATAAGCCATCAGGTTTATCATACCTAATACTCTTTAACCATTGTATTAGAGAGAAAATTCTATGATGATAGGTTATCTTAGTAGCTATTTTATAGATCCTTTAACTAGGTGACTAAATCCTTTGACAGGGTGACACTTCATGTAAAGTGTTTGTAAATCCTTTAACCAGGTCACTATTGATACAATGTAAAGCCTTTGATAGGGTAGGCCTTTAATAGGACAGACCATCAGAAGCGATTAAACATTATTACTGTAGTGATTTTGTGGGTATCATCCCCACCCCAATTTTACCTTCTTATTTCTAGAGGGTTTCTGGGTTACCAAACCTTAAGTGTTATGTGGTGATGCATATTGGTTTCTTATGATTTCTTAATATTTATATGCATGCATGTTTATTCCAAAAATATGTTATTAAGGATTTGAAATAGTTAAAAGGCTAGTTCTTCTAATTCACCCCCCCCCCCCCCCTTCTCAGAAGCATTCTTTCCAACAAGACAATCCAATAATAACTAGCTACCAATTTTCACTCTTTTGAAGTGAGCCCTGTTAGGAGCCAACCCTCTTAAAGGTTACAAAACACACTATTAGGTATGACCCTATTAGAGGATTTAATCACCCTGCTAGGAGTGGCCTTGCCAGAGGTCTTTAGAACAATTCAACTCAATTGTCCACCTTGTTAGAGGATTTACAAAATGGATGTTAAACTAACTCTATTAAGAGATTTAGAAAATATTGTTACAATGGTGAGAAAGTAACAATAAGTGACCTGAATGAGATGCAACTAAACTTTGCTAATACTGATCTCTACTTTGCTTCCTTAGATCCTTGCAGATCAAATACAATGCTACTTCTCCTCAAGATATCTAATCCTTCTTCAAAATTCACTTAGACTACCTCTTCACATAATCAACTCATTTCATACTCATTCCTTCTTATTAGAATCCACAACTTGACCTTTTATTTATACATTACAAATGTTCAAGTCATCTCAATTACAAGTTACATTTACCAATAAACCATACATCAGTCGACTAGAAATATTACATTAAATAATTAAACTTTATTTCTCAAAACAATGAAATCCTTCATTGGCTGACCTTGCTTAGTAAACACTGTTCTAGAAACAATTTCCTAAGCTAACCATCTCAACTTGGTTAATACTACATATTCTATGAAATCCTTTGGCTGCCGAGTGAACTCGGTAAGAACTATATCTCCTTTATTGACCATGAGAGCTCGGTAAGAATTGTTCTCTACCATATTTTCCTTTGATAACAAAGTAAGCTTGGGAGACACTAAATTTCCTTAGCTAACCTTGAAAGCTTGATGACAACTATTTGCACAAGGTAAAGTCTAAGAATACTTGGTAGATGTTGTCTTTTGCCTTGCTGACCAACTAAGCTTAATAGACTCTAACTGATAACTAATATGGCATTTGTGTAATATCAAAGACAACACATAATTGAACAATTGTATCCAACATTATTGTGGACCTTACATGACACATATAGTTGTCAATAAGATTCATTTAGATCTTAGAAAATCATACTATTGGGTCAGTATGAAATGTGACATTCCTAATTTTGTTTCTAGATATCGAAAGTATTAGAGGATAAAGGAAAATCATCAACATCTACTAGGGATTTTGCAACCTAATATCATTCCATTATGGAAATGGGATATTATATCGGTGGATTCCTCATAGGGCTCCCTTTGACTCCTCATAGACACAATGTTATTATGGTAGTGGTTGATCAAATGAACAAGGTTACACATTTTTCTCCTTTGAGAGAATCATATATAGTAGCTTCAATAACTAAGTTCTTTATGTCAGATATTATGAGGTTTCATGGTATACCACTAAGGATTGTCTCTAATAGAGAATTTGTGTTTACTTTTTCATTTTGGACTATCTTATAGCATGATCTTGATGCCAAGTTGAATTCTAGTTCAACATATCATCCTGAGATGGATGAGAAGATAGTGAGGGTTAGCCAAGTGTTAGAAGATATGTTTAGATGTATGTGATGGATAGATAGACCCATTGGGAGGATTATTTTTATTTGGTTGAGTTTTCTTATAATAATGGTTTTCATGACTCAATTGGTATATATCCATACTAGGAATTATATGGTCAACCTTGTCATGCACCTTTGAGTTGGGATAAATTGAAGGACTCTATTCTTTTGGGTCCATAGATGCTTAAGATATGGAGCAAAATTTTGAGCATATTAGAGAGCATTCAATTACTACACGAGATAGACATAAGAAGTATGTAGATGCACATAGGGTGTATAGAAAATTTACAATTGGTGATAGGGTATTTCAAGAGTGCACCCATGGAAGAGCCCAACCCATTATGGAAAGGGTTCAAATTTGGCACCTAATTTTGTAGGCCCATCTGAGATCCTAGAGAGGATAGTACTATTGGAAATACAAGAGGGGTGAATCACTTACCACAAAAATAATTCAAATTCCCTTAGATGTCAATAAAAACTTCCTACAAATCCAAATCCTTGTACAACTTAATTATAACTAGATAAACATTGTAGCTTGATTAACAAAGGAATCTTAATATATTAATGTGTATTAACCTTTAGTAAATTAGTTACAAAAACATATAACAATAACCAAAAAACATTAATACATGAAACACCAAGATTTAATGTGGAAACTAGTTACAACTTTTCACTCTTCTAAAGTGAGCCCTGTTAGGAGCCAACCTTGTTAAAGGTTATAAAATGCACTATTAGGTGTGACCCTATATAGGGATTTGAATCACTCTATTAGGAGTGGCCTTGTTAGAGTTCTTAAGACACATAAATCTAGAAATTCCACCTTGTTAGAATATTTACAAAAATATCTATTAAGTTTAATCTATGAAGAGATTTCTTCACTACTAAATTGTTAGAAAGTAACAATGATTGACCCAATTGATGAAGCAACTGATCTACAAATTTAGATCATTATTATACCTTATCCTCTACATCCTTCTTTTGTAAATATAAGGTAGGAAAAGTTACTAAGAGGGGAGGGATGAATTAGGAACCAATAAAACTTAATCTTATTTCACCAATTAATGCTTAATATAATATTCTGATCTAATTGCACGCATGAAATACTGAAACCAAATAAAACATTCATAACATTTGACACAAGATATGGTAACCTTGAAACCTTCCAAATATAAAGTAAAATTGGGGTGGGGATGATACCCACAAGCTTTACTAATGCAATATAAAGTTAATCTATTAAGCTTACATTTGACCACTTTTGGTGATCTTCCCTATTAGGAGCAATAAGGATTGTGAGGTCCACCTTGTGAAAGGGTTTAAAAAACATACAATAAAGTATGCACTTGGTAAAGAGATTTTACATAAGACTATTAAGTCTACCTTGTCAAAGAATTTAACTAATACACGTGTTAGGATGAACTAGTGACTGATCTCTGATATGCAACTCTAATTTGTTGGTTGAGATTCCTTGAATTGTAATGATCACCTTGTTGTGATAGATAAATATTTGATGTCCCTTATACTACTTGTAGCCTTCTTAATTCTCACTTTTTCTATTCCATTCTCATGTAATACTCATTTGGATATGATACAATGATTTATACATATACCAATCCAAATCACAACTTACTGAAGTTAGCTACAATATAAGTTTCATCAAAATAGAAAAAGTCAGCCCAATTGTCATAACTTAGGTTCTGAAGAAAAACTCGGTGATTTTTTGATGCTCGGAAACCACTTTTGACACTCAACATTGTATAGAACTTGGTTGAAAAAGAGGCTTAGTTCATACTGATCACTTCTAAGTATCTTGATCTCGGTCATTGTTGTTTGACTCAGTGAACACTACAAAACTTAGCATATATTAAATCACTTGGTTGACAATTCATGGCTCAGTCAACACTAGATTCACATCACTAACACTACAAGCTCAATAAACACTAGATAACATGGTTAAAACTAAATAACTTGGTTAACATTGTGTAACTCAGTTGACACTATGGATCTTGGTTAATAATAGAGTTTCCATCACTTGCACTAAACAACTTAGTAGACATTTCTACACTTGGCATGAATTGTACATAGGTTCTAAAGCTTGGTAACAACTTAGTAGAAAAATATATTGACTTCTATGCTTGGAAGCAACTGGAGCACATGCTTAACATTGCAAACTAAAAGGTAAGCTTGGTACCAACTATAGAGATCAGTGGCAATGCAACCAATTGACTAAGTGTGAGTTGTTAATAGACAAATTGACCTTAATGTCAAAAATCTCCCCCTTTGGCATTAGTAACAAAAACACTTATCATCCCAAATATTGAATACTTAAAATTACAAGTTAGAACATTCTTTTATCACCATTCTATGTCTACAACTTGGTAACATACATTGTTTTTTAAAAAATTCAAATTTGCTTTTGTAAAAGATTTTTTTGCTTATCTATTAATGTATTCGTATAATATTATACTGCTCCCCCATACATATATTCTTAACATGTCTTTACATATGCTTCTCCCTCCTTATATATATATACACTTCTCCCCCTTTTTGACATAAATGCCAAAGGTGTATACCATATGTAAATAACAAAATGTGACAAGAATTCGAAGTGTACCTTCCAGATTAATGTCATTGTCTTGTCCTAATTTTTTAGTAATACCTTACTTACATGCAATGTAATCTAAACTTCTACTGATAACTCCATCATGTCATTAGCTATGGAGAACTATTGTCATGGATAAGTGTCTTAGCATGTGAAATGTATGTCTATAATGCATCCATGTTTGAAAGAATCATGCCTTGGATTTTTGGAAGTGTGGCCCTGATGTTGGCTTCTCACTTTAATAATTATGCTTTCAAATTTGTTAGAAGTATGATCTTTGAATAGTGAGTATAACTATAGCTTGGGTCAAGTGACAACTAGTGTGCACTTACCCTCATGTTTTCATCTGTCTTTGATAGTTTATCTTTAATTCCTTATGTAAAGATAGATGTATCACACAACTCAAACAAATAATGAAGTGACATTATTGACAAATGTCTCCAATGAAACAAGAATAGTTGAAAATTCTACTTTGTTTATTGCAATTTTTTGTGCCACTTGTTCCAATACCTTGTTCTCAAACTTTCTTTTTGCTCTTTGTAACAAATTATCCTATCCATTCAAGTCTTCATTGAATTTTTGAACATATTTTGCTAATTGGTCCAGAATAGGTCATGTACTATAAACTTCAATACTCATTATATTTATAAATATGTCCTTTATATCTTCAAGCACTTGGGTTTTCTTTCTCTTCTCTTCTCTAAGCTTTTGTTGCTTAGCTCTCTTTTGCAATAATTATCCTAGGTTATTCATTTAATGAAGAGTGAAGGTAGAGATATCCCAATTTTGAATAAATATATCCTCACCTAGATCAATTTCTTCTTCTTTACCCTTACCCTTATTTGAAACTATAGTACTCAACTGAGACTTGTTCTCAACTATCATTGTACTAGCTATACACACATGTGGAATAGAAACAATAGTCAAAACTAAGGGGCTAGAAACAAATGTAGATATGGCACTAATAGTAGAAATACCTTGTTGTTGCATGATTAAACCTGATGATGGATGCACTTATTTCTTGGTAGATGAAGTTCTGGTCACTTTAGTCAATGGAATACTCAGCTGAAGAGGTCCTAAGCTTGGTTGGGTGCTTGGTGTTGTAGTAGCAGCCACAACCAACTCGATAGAAGCTTTCTCTAAGATAGATTACACTAAGGCTTTTCTTAGACAATGAGGAAATGAGGCCATTACTATTGCTGCAATCTTCTCTGCATCAGTTTCCTTAATGCTTTGAATCTTTGGTAGACTTCCTCCAGTAACTTCCTATTCTTCATCCTCATTATCCAAATTTACATCATCTATTTCATCATCTTGTTTTTCCACATCCTCTTCCTCATCATCATCATCATCATCTTTTTCATTAACATGAACAAAAAAAGCATTAGGTTGATGTAGTTTGTAGATGTTCTTCCATGTTTTTGTGGAAGCCTTCACTGCATATTCAATATTTTTAGGAAGTATCATGCAAATATTTAATTGAGAGTGCACCTCTATTCATTATACTTCAAAGATTCTTTTTCCTCCTTTTCATTGAGACTCAACATGAATTACCTCAAGTTTTGATCAAAGATGTCTTTTACAGCCTTTTTTACGTGCTCCCATGTAGGCTTAATTTCATGCATAAGCTCATTAGGAATTTGTTGAGTAAGCTTTAGGGGAATACTTCCATTTCCCCATTTTTGCGATAATGGTGTCTTCAATCTAAATTTTATCATCTGCATTCCTTAATTCATATTTGAGGAATTTTAAACATGCCATGCCAGTTTCTTCTTCCAAATCCTTTAACTTTTCTTGAAACATAAGTGTGGGCATTTTGAAGTTAATCTCCTCAACTTCCTCTTCACCTAACTTCAATTTCTTCTTGGACTTTGGTGCCCTTCAAGTGAATATAGTTGTCCTACTAAGTTATGATAACATCAACCTTCTTCCTTATAGGTTCTTCTTCCTCAGATTTGGTTTCCTCATCTCCATCCTTTGCATTATCTTCTTCCCCATCATCACCTTTTGCTTCTATCAGTAGGAGAGTAGAAATTTCTTATATTAGTTTTGTTATCCTCTTTCTTCCTTTGTCAACTACTTGAGGAAGCTTAATTTCAAGTTCTATTCTTGCCTAGGCTTCTTCATAAGTCCTAAAATAAGGTGCTTTAGGATCCCTAGGCTCATTTAGTAGTGCCTCAATGATATCTTCAGTGTCATCAATGTTAACCTCATACTCCAGAGGCTTAACCCATACCACTCTAGCTCTGACTACCTAAATATACACTTTTTCATAGTCCATCATGAAAAAAATATCATCCTTACAATCTTCTACAAGCTTCTTAGGTATCCTATATCTATTTTTCATCTTCTTGTTGAATGATTCAAAGAATTTTTCCATGATGCTATCAAAGTTTTCACCCATTTCTTCTATATACTCATTTATTTGATATAAAATAGGGACATATTTTCTCCATACTACTAAACCTTTAGAAGGGATAAATTTTGCACAAAGAAGAATAAACAAGTCAAGAGTGAACCAAACTTACATAGATTGTTCTTGGAACCTCTAATGATCTCCATATTCTTATTGAACTAATTCAATAACAACTTAACAAGATTGAATGCCATGTTATTCTTCACTAATTTGAGAGCCAGATCAACTGCCCCACATAACACATTTTTGAGATGACTGGAGCTATAGATATTATGTGTGATCATGTGAATTATAAACTTTAGTTCCATTTCTATGATTTTTCTTATATTCATTTCTCTGTTATCACACTTGACAAGAGCTCACTTCACCAGTTCAACCTAACCTAGGGTTTTGGTCACTTTGGCTTTGTTCAATATTGGAAGAATAGTCATTTTGTGAATTATCTCCCTTGTAATTATAATGGGTTTGCCTAGCCATAATTTTCCATTATGAACTCAACATAGGATAAATCTTATCCATTTTGACTAAAACTCCCTTAGCATATGTGAAATATGCATCAAGCCCTTGGCTTCCAAATATTGATGCACAAGTTTTAGAATACCATTCACGCGTAACTTATTCAATGATTCATTCATCTCATGAGTGCCTAGCTCTTGGATAGAACAATGGTAATATGAATAGATATCATGCATAAGAAATACCTTGGGTTTAACTTTTGATTATGCACCAGCTAGGTCAAGCACTTCTGTTATGGTTGGGCTTATCTTAAATGTTGGAAGCTCACAATCCACTCTACAAATTAATATTTTTTATCCTTTCTTGATTTTGCTGCTAGAAGACACTATGCTCAATAGGGTTTCTAAAAACTCAAAATTTCTTCAGCAAAAAACACTGAAATTATTCTTAAGCTCTAAAATCATTCTTCGTAAAATAGCTCTTGAATTTTGTGGTGAAAAAATGCATTCAATTTCTTCCTTTTTAACAAATTTCCTCTTTACAATCACCATTAGTGCTCTTTATGTTTACTCACTCAGTGATAGACTATCTTCCACTTAGTTCATCCTTTAATGTTCAGAAAACATTCATGGCTTATCAAAATCACTATCACTCAGTAGATTCTTCAACAACTTGATGGCCACATACAATAATTTAGTGTATCTCAACCTTGCTCGATAGGATCCTATGACCTAACCTAGCTCGATAAGGTCTTCAATTTTTGCAACCACTTGATGATCCTTGTGCATCTTGAATACTAATATTAATATATTCTTCTTGTTGGATAGAACTGATAAGGGATGTCTACTTCAAAATCTTAGTTCCAATTATTCCCATAGGGATTCAAGTTGAAATGCTTGAGTCACCCAACTCTTGAGTGACATCTACTTCATGACTTGGGCTTGCATCTCATATTTCTTTTCATCTTTAATTATTCCTATGTTCATACAGTTCTTGGAAAGATGTCCAAGTTCTATAATAATGAAATATATTTTAATGGTATCTCTTTTCCTTATGTGATGTTTCACATAGTTTGCTCCAATATGCCCAAATTCACCACATTATTGGCATCTACACCGTATGTTTTAGTCCCATCCAAATATTTCTTTCACAATTTGTTCTACTAGATTCAATTTCTTGATTTTACATTCAAAATATTTGTGCCCTTTTTTATTTCAATTGTTACATTTACCTTCAAACTTAGGTTTCTCTTTACATTTACTTGCTCTATGACCATGCTTATTATAGCTATAACACTTTCTATTGAATTTTGATTTTCCATTACTCCAACATTTTTTTGGTGTATGACCTATCTTACCACAATGATTGTAAGTAGGTATTTGATTCTTTTGAGCTCCTTGCTAAGATGATTCACCTTTTTCTATATAACCTAATCATGCTTTTCCTTTGTGTCTATATTAATTTTTCTCATTCAGCTGATTCATGCTTTCTTGAAATTTCATCATCCTTTCATTGATTTACTTTTTAGTGTTTAGATCATTTTGCAGTCTTTCATTTTTTAATCTTAGATTCATAAGTTCTTCATTTTCATTAGTAATTTGATCAATGAAGTTTGTTTGTTGAAGTGGTAGATGTTGAATTTCATTGTTCTTTTCTTCTACCTATTCTTTGGCTTTTCCTTTTTCTTCCATGACTTCACATAATCTCATTGATTGGATTTCTTATTCTCTTTTCAGCTTTCTAACTTCTTAAAGAAATGAAATCTTTTCTAATAGGTCTTTTTTCTCTTCATTAGATTCATCTAAATTTATTTCTAAATAGATTTCTTCAATTATTTCTTTAGTTTAGATATTATCATTCATTTTTACTACAAGATATTTTCTTCTTTTCAATGATTGAGAGAGTTACTCCTTTATTTTCTTTAGTTTCCCAATGGCCAATTCAAGATCCAAATTTTTATTTGCAATAGCCTTATCTAGCATAGATACCTCCATTGCCTCTGATCTTTGATCAAGTTGTTAAAATACTTCTATGAAAACCATGAAGTTTTGATACCAATTGTTGGAAATATAAGGTAGGCAAGTTTAATAAGAGGGGAGAGGTGAATTAGGAACCAGTAAAACTTAATCTCATTTCACTAATTAGTACTTTATATAATATTATGATCTAATTTCATGCATCAAAGAATGAAAGCAAATAAAACATTCATAACACTTGACACAAGATATGGTAACCCAAAAACCTTCAAAATAGAAAGTAAAACTATGGTGGGGATAATACCCACAAGCTTTAGAACTGCAATATAAAGTTAAGTTGTTAAGTCTTACAATTGACTATTTTTGGTGATCTAACCTGTTAGGAGAAATAAGGACTATGAGGTCCACCTTGTGAAAGTATTTATAAAACATACAATGAAGTATGCACTCGATAAAGAGATTTTACATAAGATTGTTAAGTCTACCTTTTTAAAATATTTAACTGATATACTTGTTAGGATGAGCTAGTGGTTGATCTATGATTTGCAACTCTAATTTGTTGAATAAGTTTCCTTGAATTATAATGATCACCTTGTTCTGATAGATATATTTTTTTGTCTCTTATACTTCTTGTAGCCTTCTTATTTCACACCTTTTCTTATTTCTTGCTCATGTAATACTAATTTGGATATTATATAATGCTTTACATATATACCAATCTAAATCAAAACTTACTCAAGTTGGCTACAATAAAAGTTTCATCAAAATTCCACAAAGTTAGTCAAACTGTTGTAACTTGATTTCTAATGACAAACTCAATGATGTTCTAATACTCGGCATGTTATAAATAGGGATTACTAGGGGGGTGGGGTGGGGGTGAATCAGTAATCTACAAACTTTAGTTGCTAATTGGATATTATTTCTTACTTTAAGCCATACATAACAAAGTAATAAAGTAATGTTGAATGGTAACAGTAACCATGCACAAAGAGAACTCATAGCGCCATATTTTGTTAACAAGGGAAACCTTAGCCAAGGAAAAACCCTAGTGGGGATTATACCCACTAGATAATATTTTGATATATAAGTTCCTTGTTAGAGGATGGACCCTATTAGGAGTCAATGAGAAAATTTAGTATAAGAAGTTCCTATTAAGATACTTTGAATCCCTATTGAGAGATTCCAACTCTATTAGGAGTTGTGCCAACCTTGTTTGGAGTTGGTCCAACCCTATTAGGTGTTGTAGTATAGTAGATGCAAGATAATCCTACTACCCAAACATGCACTTCCAATTACAAGAAGAGATCACTACCTAAATAAGTAATCAAACTTCTAGAAAATAAGTACTAAGTTCTTCCTCAACTGATTTTTGATATTTAGCTTGATCTTAGATCACAAAGTAGCTTTTACAAAACTTTGCATATATCACTTTCACAATAGTTTGCATACAATTGCTCAACATCACAATTACACGATAGCGCACTTTAATTTGCAAGATGTCCTTTGCATAAACACCATGCCTTTAAAAATTGTTTCTATCTATTAAGCTAAGACCAAAATACACTTTTCCAACTTAGAGTAAACATCTAGGATGTTGGCCCTAATTGGATAAGAAAATATTTTGTAAACAAAATAATCCTTTCCTTCAATTATGTTGTCTTGTTTCATTAGAACATGAATATCCTTGTTCTATACAGTTTTTACTAACTTCTAAGGTTATACATGTCATTTTCAACATGTATACAATCTCCATCTAACTTCACTAATCATAATATGATATCAACAACAAGTTATTAAAAAAAAAATACATTGTTGTATACCAAATGGCATACTTAGAAAATTTTTTGAGTACCAAAAGATAAGTATTTTTATTTCCAATGTTTCCTTAAGCATGTACATCATGTGTTTCCATAAATGGAAACAATCACATATCTCCATTAGCTAATTGTCAATAATCTCCCCCTTTGGCATTTATGGCTACAAAATAGGGAAAATTGGCCAAGTAACAAAAACTACATCTATTATTTATGTTAAGTTTTTACATATGCTCCCCCTTACAATATACTTTACAATATTTATTTTCTCTTTACCTAATTTACAATTTTCACATTGTATCTCTCCCCCTTTGACATCAATGGCAAAGGTCAAAATGTCAAAAATTGTTCAAAAATAAAAAATTATGTCCTTCGGCCTTGAGCTGATAGACTCTTCATACAATCATAAAAATTTGCATTAAGATTATCCATACTTTTATTCCATGTCTCTTTGGTTGATTCATTAAAGGTGAGAATTGCACATAAGGCATGTGATGTAATCTCAGCTACATTTAGGTATAAGTACAAAAAGTTAGAATAAGTGGCCTTGGCCTTAACACATTCTTCCAAGTGTTTCTCTACAAAAGATATTTTTAGAGCAATATATTCTTTGAAATATGGTATTCTCTTCAAAAAAAATTCTTTCTCTAAATTATATGACATCCTATCTTATATCCTTTAGCTATTGATGTACTATGTTGTTTTCCTCTCTTTGATGTACTATGTAGATCTATAACTTACATTTTTGCATCTCTTTGGACAATGAATGATAAGAAGTTCCAATTTCTTGATATCATTGTGAATATTGGACACTTGTCCTACAAAATCATCAACTTTACAAGATGGATGTTGTATCTAGCTAGATAAAGCTTCTAGCTCACTCATATTTCCTTCAATCTAACTATAAATGTCACTTAATGTATAGTATCTTTCCATCCTATGGGCACTTCTGAAGTTCCTTGATACAAGTATTAGGACTTATCAAATAATTCTTAATATTTTGATAGATGGTGCTTGACAAGATAGCATCATGTTAAATTTGTGCCTTTTCTTCTACAACACTTAACAAATTAGTGAATTCTTCATCAAATGACTTTAGCACTTCTTGTGCCCTTTGTTCTAGATCTACTTTTGTGTGTTGCACTACTAGAGTACTATGTAGTCTGTCAGTAACCTCCATCAAGTTTTTCTATAGGATCTTCATTGTTCTATTCTTATGAATAAGTTTTGGTAGCGAGGAGATCAAATTGGTTTGATCAACATCATCAGTTGCTAGGCTGGTGAGTTAAAGTGAAGTATTTGTACTAGAAGGTTTATTATCATCCTCCCTTTACTTCTTGGCTACCTTTTTTACTTCTCTCTTCTTCTTCTATTTTTGTTTGTCATTTCTTCTTCTACTACTCTTTTATTTTCATCCTCAAGCAATTTCTACTTGGTATCTTCTACTTTCTTTGTTTCTTCTTCAAGTAATATCTTCTCCTCTTTGGTTTACTTGGTTTCACATCTGACACTACTATATACAAAATTTTCTATTCTGAAGATGTCTCTACAATAGATACTGACAAGGGTTGTATATTTAGTATGCCTTGTTTCATGGTTTTCCTAACTATCTCAGACTCACTCTCAGTCATACTAGCCTCTGATAAAGCTTTCTTCATAATAGTTTATATCTTCTTGTGAGAATCCTTCTCCAAGCATGCTTGATGAGATGACATGGTAATCTCATCATATGTTCCAAATCTGTATTCTAATTTATCCTTCTCTGTTTTCAACAACAAATCAATATATCCAACTACAATATCATCACTCAATTCATAACCTAAGGGATCAAGAAATGTTTCCCAAGGTTCTACTACATGAATATAAGTATAATCTATATCAACCATAATACAAATGTCTTCTTTAAATCTATCTACAATTGCAAGTACAAGTTTGAATCTTTCTCTCATTTCATTTTGAAATGTCTTCACTATCAGCTTTCCACTATCTAATATCTTATTTGTAGGATGTCTTTTGCATACTTCTGTGATCTTCTCCATTATACACCTATCACTTCTCATTATCTATAACACCGATAAATATATAAATATTTTAAGCACATAATAGAATATGTGGTTAATTAGTGACTAAAATCTAAACACACTGTTCTTAGTCCTTTTGACCTTTTCTAAGTTCTCAAGTAGTTTCATTATCAAAATTTCACTAAGATTTACTTGTTTCTTCTCTACACATATCTTATATGTTGCATAGATGAATCCAACTAACAATTCATCAATCTTTGAGCTTGCAAATGCATATTAGGTGATAATTCTACTCAGGAAACTTACAACATCTTACTTAATGGTGTTGATCACTATGGCCTTTCCATTGTACACTACTTTGGTATAACTTTCAACTTTCTTCTTAACAAATTTCTCACCTATAGGTACACTGCCTTGTTTACTAAGACAAGTTACCTTGTGAATAAGGTCAATAGAAATATCAATTACACTATCTTCCATGGATAGTTTTCCATCATGTATCTGCCTTAATATGATCTATGTCCACTCATCTATGTCTAATTCTTGGTAGAAATAATATTTAAACAATTCTAATTCCTTCAAGTGCTCAAATTTGGGTTTCACACTCATGTCATGATTGAAAATAATTTCATATCCTTGTTTATGTATTCACTCCTAGTAGATTTAAATTTATTATTTAGATAACATCCTATATCTTCCAAATATACTACATTGCTCAAATTAATGGATAATGTTGAGTTAGGGTTTCCTCCAATGGGTTTCACAAAAATAACTTTCAACTTAAGTCTATCCTCATTCTCAACATTATGCACTACTAAAATATCCATAATTCTATCAAATATGAGTATTTATCAAATAAATTCTATGAAAAAATGACAAAATACCTCTTTTTGAAAATAGGGTTTGCTTCAAAATCATCTTGACAAGTCACTTCTGAGTGCTCTTTATTTTGGATGTATTCATAATGAAGTAGAAATAAAATCTATACTCCATTTATTCCATCAACTTGAACTTGCATTAATTTCATACTTTGCAAACATGAAAAAGCTATCAATTACATTTTGTAATCAAGTAACTACTCAAGATCATCAATCTAATCTTTAGATGCCAACCGAGGTTTTCCATAGCCTCCTTTTATCATGATAAAGCTCCACAAGACTTTGCTTCATGAAATTTTCTGCAAAAATGTAGTTTTCATCTTCTACTATAGAATTAATTTTCTTTGTAATACTAGTAACTCTTAATTCCTTTGTAACTTGTTTAGATAAGCTCTAAATTACAAGTGAGCTTAGGTACCATCTAAACTTATCTTCATACACCTTTTCCCAACTTCACAACCTCTAATTTAATATCTGAATGAAGTTTTCAAATTCTAGTGTTGTAAACAAGCTTAATTCAACTTAATTGAATCAAACTCGATAACTAACTTTGATCTTCCTCTATCACAATAATCTAACTTGCCTTTTGAGATGTCCAATCCTTTTACAAATTTATCATTGAGTTCTTCTCAAAGTTTAATGAATACATTCCTTTGTTCCTCCTTATCTTTGTTAGTTTCAAAGTTCCCTTCATGGTTCCTTTTGTCATTTTTGATTTTTCTTCCATCATTCCTTCTATTTTTGAATTTTCTTTCATTGTTCTTTCTATCTCCAAAGTTTCTATCCATTTCATAATACTTTGTTGTATGTTTGAAGTTGCTACATAACTAACATGAGAAATAAGTGTCATCTTTTCATTATCCTCATCATCTAATTCATCTTTAATAGAAATATATACCATTTCATCTTTATCATCACTATTAGAATCTTTAGCAATATAACAAGATTTATTACCTTTGTCTTTGTAGTCTTTGTAGCTTTTGAAATCTTTCTTTCCTTTGAGCTTGTTCAATTTTCTATCATCTTTGTTTTCCTTATTTGGACACCTTCTAGTAATGTGACCAAATTCTTCACAAGAGAATAAAATCAATGGAATTTTTCCTTTATATTTACCTTTGTGTTTTGGTAACCTTCTTGCAAGTAGGGCTTCAATAGTTTCAAGGTCATTATTTGAATCTTCATCTTCTTCATTGTCAATTTTTTTACCTTTTGAGTTTCCTCCCTTTCTACCAAGAGTTAGTTTGGCTTTAAATGTTAATTTTATGTTGTGAGAGCTAGTAAGATAGTTATCAAATTTATCCAACTCAAAAGTTTTTAATCTTCCCTCTGGTGCATCCAAAGTTATATCATTTTTGGGATCACATCTCATCTCTTGAATAGATGAAACTCTAATTGCATAAATATGATGACTTGAGTTCTTAATAGCTTGCTGACTACTTTAACATCATCTATTTTTCCTCGTGTAGATATAATTACACTCACACTTGCTTTAATTCTTTCACTATATTTTATAATGTTCTCATCATCTCTCATCTTTATCTAATCAAACTAGCCTCTTAGATTTTTAGCTTTAGCTCTTTTCACATTATCATCTCCTCTACAGATTTTTTCTAGTTTTTTTCACATGTCAAAGGTATTAGGAAAATTTTTGACTTCATAAAACTCTAAATAATTGAGAGAGGAATCAATGTCAATCATCATTGTGTTGTGATTCTTCATGTCCACCATCTAATCCATAGTCAAATGCTTTAGAGGTGCCACATATTGATTCTCTAATAAGTTCATACATGTATCTCCAATGGTTCCCAAATGTAGCTTCATGAATTCCTACCATGCTAAAAAGTTATCTCTTTTAAGCTCGGGGATCTCTCTTCTATAAGACATCTTGATCTTTAGCTTAGGTCCTTGAAACCTTTCCTATAAGCACCAAAAACTCTAATAATTTTTTTTGGAAATATAAGATGAGTAATTAAGAGGGGAGATGTGAATTAGTTGCCACAAAAATATTTCCAAGTCCCTTAGATGTCAATACAAACTTCTTACAAATCCAAATCCTTGTACAACTTGATAGAACTATAACCATTATAGCTCAATTAACAAAAAAATCTTGAGATATTAATGTGTATTAATCTTTAGTAACTTAGTTTCAAAAAAATAAATCATTAAGAAAATAACATGAACACATTAGAAAACAAGATTTAATGTGGAAACCCAATTTGGAAAAACTAACAATACAACTAGTTACAACTTTTCACTCTTCTGAAGTGAGCCCTATAAGGAGCCAACCTTGTTAAAGGTTAAAAAACACACTATTAGGTGTAACCCTATTAAATTATTTGAATCAACCTATTAGGAGTGGCCTTGTTAGAGGTCTTAAGACACTTCAATCTAGAAATGCCACCTTGTTAGAGGATTTACAAAACTAAAAGTTAAGTCAACTCTGTTAAGACATTTCTTCAGTCAACTCTATTAAGAGATTTCTTCACTACGAAAATTGCTAGAGAGTAACAATGATTGACCTTATTAATGAAGCAACTAATTTGCAAATTTAGTTAACTATTCTAGCTTATCCTCTAGATCCTTCTTGATCAAAATATTCTTTGTAGCTCCTTGGATGTTCTTCCCTTAATTAGATATCCTTCTTTATTCACATCTTATTCTATTCCACTACTTTTTTTCAATTCACAACTTGACCTTTCATAAATATTCAATCGCATGTCAAGTCAGCTTAAATACCTGCTTCAAATAATCAATTAATATCCACTATGTTGGCTTGCATAAACCAAAAAATAAACAAATTCTTATGTGGTCACTTGGTTGGGACTAAAACTAAGTCACTCGATTAAAAATGAGTTCCTTTGGTAACTATCCTGACCAGTTTACACTAAAATCCTTCATTGATCAATCTAACTTTGTTTACATTGGATCTCTAGACTTTCCAACTTTTAAATCCTACCTAGCTGATACTAGAGTCTTCTAAGCTTGAGTACTACTAGGAATAGAGTGTGAAATTTCACTAACATCAATAACAACATACGTTTGAATAATTAATTTCAACAAGGACCCGATGCTTAGCATCTTACTTTTCCACCTAGCATATCTCGCATCTATCATTTTTTTATGTTTCAATAATTAAATGGTATATTCCAAATTTTAGACATGCCCTTGACTAGAATGCTTTATAGATAGAGGATGGAGAGTTGGTTTGGGAGACCGCATGCATTTTATAATAGTGGGAATTGACCCTCAAGGGTCACACCATAGTGTAGATAATGGTCCAATGGGATCATGTAGATGATTCATCCATGAATTGGGAGGACATAATGAGATTGGGGTATTTATATGCCTATTTATTTATAGGCTTTGAAGAGTAAATTCTAGGGGGTGGATGTAGTGCTTACCCCATATTATTTGTTCAATTCATGTTGCCAAACTATTTTAGGACACTTTTATGTGCACATTATTTGTTTTAGTGATATTGGAGACTATTTATATGTATGAAAATATTTATTGTGATTTTATTTATATCATATAACCTATTAGATAGTGTGAGATATCATGTGTTCACAATTATGCATTCATCATTACTTTTAAATTATTATTTATACATGATGATACTGCTTTATATTTATGATTATAGATTAATTACCCCATACTTGCACATATATAGTGTGTTTATTTATTTACTATTTCTATTAGACATGCTTGATGTGGTTAAGGAAAGAAGTCATAGTCAACCATGAGTTAGGATCTCCATGATGTACCACTTCCTACCATTGCCTTTTATATATTTATATACTTGTGCATGCTCATCTTTTGTGCATGTGAGCAAGTATTGGGTATCAACTTCCCTATATTTCTAGTATGAGCATTCCCTATCACAATATCTCAATGGTAAGAGGGGAGATAGTATTGAGACTCAAATCCTATCCTAATCCATCATAGTTCTAAAATATGGACATGTATCTAATTGATTGCCTATTCAAATTTGTCAAGGTGACATGAATTAGTGAACCTAACCTTGAGCATGATAGTCTTGTGAGTTGTTATGTAGTTCAATCATGTTATTTTTATTTTATATGTGTCTAGTGAAATAATATTATTAAGATTAATTATGACTTAGAAATAATTAAATCTTATGTTTAATGAAATATTAAATATTAGAATTTTTAATATACATGGTGGAATCATGTATTCATGAGACCTTAGTACAGAGTGCAATTGAAATAACAATGAGCTAATCTAGGCCCAAGAAATCACTATTAAATAAGGATTCCATGAACATCTTAAGTTTCCCTAAGTAAAACTGCTAAAATTTCTCTTAGACCAACATCTTAGTGATAGTTCTAGAATGGGAGTATGCTATGAATGCAGATCTATCAAAGTTAAATGATGTTAAATGATACTAAATAATACTAGAATGTGTAAGACAAAATGATGTTAAATGATACTAAATAAATACTAAAATGACATCAAAATGACATGAATTATCTATAATAACAATGCTAAAAAGGATGATAACTCTAAATGTGCCTATAGTGTAGATTCCTAAAAGTTAAGTCATTTTGCTCTTGAATTTCCCTCTTATTTATAGGATTTCAGAAGGGGCTGGGGGTAAGGATCGGGATTTTACTTTTGACTGGAGAGTAATGGTGAAGTTGTAAATACCTCATAAGGCACCAAGAGAAAGAGTCCAATAGACTTAGTTTGTGAGGATAAAAGAGGATTTCTCAATTCTTTTAAATGTAAAAAGGAGGATTTTTACTTTTGAGAGGATAAATAGATTTTGTTGATTTATTAAATGGTCCATTTAATTTCAAATTTTGTCTTTTCCTTTTTCCTATTTTTATTTCATTTTATCATTTTATGAATTGTTTTTCCTCTTTTTAAGATGATTTAGGTCCTTTTTTATTTGATAGGTGATTTGATTGCTTAATGACTTGATGTTACCATTGATTTGAAAGTCTATTTTTTTCCTCTATTGTCTAATTTTGTTCTTAATTTGCATTGTTTAATTGAAGTTTGTGTTTTTTTAGGTCTTTTTCAATTTTTGGATGTCTACAAATGTGCCTCTTTGAGCTAACATACAAAGCATACAAGTTCAAAGACTATCTTGATTTTCTAATTTTTAGCCAATTTTCTCGTTTGAGTGTCTAATCAATGATGTTTTCTTGATTAGAGGTTAATGTGATGCCTGATTGTTGATAATTGGATGTCTGATTACTAATGGTTTAATGTTTGATTATTGCTAATTTGATGTTTGATTGTTGATAACGTGATGTTTAAAGTCCTTTGAAATAGCTTGCTTGGATACCCTGATGTTGAAATTTTGGTTGGGGTAGAATGTTTTTTATATTTGAAATTTTTTGATGCCCAAGTATAATGCCCCCTTAGAAATGAAATTTGAAAAAAAAATTAATGTGCAAAAATAGGATATTCCAATCTTATTTCTAAAAATTTTCATGAGAATAGTTGATAGTAAAGTGGGGTAGATCTAGGTGATCAAGTTGTTTTGGAATGATACCCAATTCAAGAAAATGGTCAAAAACATCAATTTGGGCAAATAGGGTTACAAATATTTTACAAATGCTCCAAAGGAGGGTTAAATAGGTCAAAAAACCTTTAACCCTTATAATTTTTACACTCCCCTTTTATTTTTCTATTTTGGAGCTCTGAACTAGCAAGGATGGTTGTCCCATTGTGAGAGAATAGATTCAACTGGGGTCATAGATATGAGTGTCTAGTCAACTACTATGCCCTGGCGAGTCATCAAGATCCTCTTTTGTTTAATATTTTTGAATTTTTATATGGATTTTTAAATTTTTCCTCAAATTTTCTTCATAAATGAGTAGAGTAGATGTTTTAGTGCATTTGATGTTTCTTTTAGTGCATATGAATTCTTTTATCACATTCAAGGCATAAAATAGCACATCCACATTGTGAAAAAGTGCATATAAAATCCTAACACTATAGAAAAATAGTGCATAACAATAAACTATAGTGCATCTATATGTTTTGATAGTGCATCTAGGTCATTCAGCACATAGGAGAGGTTTTCTAGCACATATAATTGGTACAATAGTGCATTTGAAATTCAAGGTTTGACATCTCAAAATAGGGATAAATATTAGGTTTAACATATGTACTATAACACATTTTCTAGTTTTCCTAGCACTTTTACATGTAGTAGCACTTCCATGTGTTTAGATAGTGCATGATATAGATTTAGTAGCACTTCTGCATGGAATAATGCATCTAATAATTCTAGTAACACATGTCCCGAGTAGAATAGAACATATGACTTTTCTAGCACATCCATAAAGTGTACTAGCATGATTGATAAATGTAATGGTGCATCTACACTTTGTAGTGCAAACATTTGATAGAGTGGGACATATGATTGATAAAATAGTGCAAAAGAATCTTGCAATGCTTTTGATGTCTTAGATAATGCATCTAGCTAGATTAGGGTATGTCTGGTAGTGGAATGACTAGATAGGTGAGTTTAACTATGTAGGTTTGTTTAGAGCATAGGATAGGATCCTGATGTAAAATTGATGAGTTTGGGAGTAACAAAGATACTTGTTCACAGAATGAAGAAAATAGTAGTGAATTTGTTGTCATAAAGTGATGTGTAAAATCAATTAGTTGATGTTGGATAGATAGAAGATAGTACCCCCCTTAGGATATAGAGTAGGGAAAAGTAACATGTCCATCTTAGGATATAGAGTAAAACAAATAATTGTCCCAAGATAGAACCATTACCTAAATTACTAGATGTTGATATTTGATTGACGTAGGATGATCACTTGTGAGAAAAACTAACGTCATTCTTTGATTTTTTGAAGAAATAGCTATGTGGGCAAAAACTCATAATTTAGGGATTGTACCCATGGCCCTTAGAGCTAATAGGTAGATTATCTACAATGGAGTGGCAGGTGATCGACATATGTGGTTTCACTTATATACAATAGATGCCTTAGTTTTGAGTGAATTGAGGTTTATTGACAGTTGTGGCTGAGTGGTGGCACTTGGACCAATACACTTTCCATATGTCACTTGGGGAGATGACGATCACCCTAGAGGATGTTTATAGGATTCTTAGAATCCCTACTATGGGGGATTAGGTTTATTATGATCAAGTTGTCAATGGGACAACCTTTAGAGATGTATTTAGGGATGACAACATTAGGGATGATAGTGTACCCTAGATTCAAATGTTACGATATAAACCATTACCTACAATATTAGCAAGATTGATAGGAGATTTCTTCTACTAGATAGGAAAGGATGTGGATTTCCTATGGGATGGGGCTAGATTATCTAGGATATGATTAACCAACCATATATATTTTCATGGGAGAGCTATATATTAGCCCACCTCTATCATGATTTGCATCAGGTGGTCTATTTGTAGGCAACTTCATTGTCAACAGGGGTGGTATTATTGCAAATATAGACATCAAAGAATCTTTCTATTACTCAATTGATATGTGTTTGACAATGTCCATAAGATATGCCTTATATAAATATATATTCTTATGTGATCATTCAGCCCCATCTAGGCAAGACAAAGTATTGGTGGTGGATGTTAGATGACCTTGATGAGGTTGTATGGAGGTCATACTAGTTTATAGAGCCATGGGTTGAGGATGATAATGACATGTTGTACTTCATTTGTCCATTATTTTTTCTTGGTTATATTCCCTCGATGATAAAGAGATTTTTCTTCAAGGGAGGAGTGAGACAATTTGGTCATCAAAAGGGTATGCCACAAGGATCGGCACACAATGCTTAGGTGTTGTTAAAAAGGTCAATATGGGGGTTGACATTGGAGTACAAGACATGCCATGAGGCATTCATGTAGATGACAAAGACAACACAGATATGGGATTTAAGGGATGGAGAGGTAGATAAAGGGATGGAGGGGGATTATGCATGATGGTTTAGAGAGCACCCATTCCTAAGATACACAAATTTGGAAGAGTCAATACCTAGAATTAAAAAGGAATCAAGCAAAGGAGAGGATGACAATGATGATAGTGGACAAGGGAGAGGTAGGGGAAGTGTCAAGCTAGAGCTAGAGCTAGAGGCAAATCTAGGGTATGGTGGAGATATGGAGGCCAAGGTTGGGCAGCAGTGTTGCCACAATGGAGGATTCTTGTGTAGGGCCCAGTGCAAAGGTTGGGAGATGTTGGAGTAAAGAGACCTAGAGAGGTCTATGGCTGAGGTGGGGTGATGATGAGAGGAGGTATAGGTAGTGGTATAGGGTCTAGCTAATGAGAATATTATATGGGATGGAGTAGGATAGAGAAGACTAGGGCTAGATTACTAGATGATATAGAATTTATTAGGTGACAAAGGTCATGTATATATGTCTTGATCATAGGTGTACAGGGTTTACAGCCATAGGGGAAGTAGTAGGTATAGCCATAGCTGTAGCTACCACCAAAGAGACTGAGTGGATCATTGGGAGTGGAGACTTAGATTAGTGCCATGGAGGTATAGATGTGAGTGATGAGGCTACAGATTACCCAGTTGACCAATACTTTGCAAATTTATAGCTTTGATGGCACCAAGGCTACCACTGCCACCACCATTGAGGATAGCCAGGGCTACTATGAGTTAGAAGGCTACCACTATTCTTATGAAACAAGTAAAATATGTGACAAAGTATGCTCCTCAAGATGGGAGGAGTGCCCCCAATGAGTAGGGACCTCCAGATCAAACACATATAGATGGTATAGGTTGTGAAACATAGGGGTGATGTATGTATCAACTTGTATTGCATTTTATTATTTTATGATGAATGTCATTTATGATTATGAACTTTTAATGTTGATGTTGATAACATTGGACCTTTTGATATTGATGATTCAATATTTTGATATGTGAGTATTCAAGTTTTTTGATGTTCAAACTTGTGCACTTGTTGTATCATGGACTTTATATATCCAATGTTATGGATGGATGTATGTGATGTTATGATTTAATTTATATGATAGATGTAGATGTTGATGTAATGTAGATGATTAATGTAGTGTATAGATGCTTAATGTAATAACATAGATGATTAATATAGCATATAGATGCTTCATGTAATAACATGATATGTGGATAATGAATGTAGATATGAAGTAGATAAATGGCATGTATAAATGAAATGTGCTAACGAGATGTGTGACTGAAATTTTATGTAACAAAATGCATAAATGAAATATGATATGCAATGAAATGCATAAATGAAAAATGATATGTAATGAAATGCATAAATGAAATGTGACGTTATGGAATGTATAAATGAAATGAAACATAATGTAATGACATGCAAAAATGAAATATAATGAAAGGAAATGTGATGTTATGATATGCATAAATGAAATATGATGAAATGGCATAACATGAAAAATAAAATAATGGAAGATGATAATGAAATGATTTAATAAAATGATGTCATGAAAATAAATGGACAATGATGACAAAAATAATATGTGATGAAAGATGATAATGATGTAAAATAAATGAGAAAGAATGAAATGATAGTGGATATGAAAATGAAAATTGTAATGATTAAAATGGGAAAATTTAATGAAAAGATGGATTAATGAGAGAAAGATGATAGGATGATAATAACAAAATAGAATAAAAACCAAAGATAATATGAATAGAATATTGAAAATGGTTCCAATGAAATGAAAGCGAAAAATAGAAGGAAATAATAAAAATAAAGAGAAAATATTTGATTTGTGATATGGGATGAAAAATGAAATTGTGATGAAAGAAGGAACTAAAAATAAAAAATGAAAATGAACTAATGAAGTGAATATGAAATGATATGAAAAAAATGAAAATGGAATGAATAATAATAAATAAGAACTACAAATGAGGAATTGTAATAGATGAAATGAAGATGCAGTGATAAATAGCATAAAAGATGATACTAGGAGTGAAATGATATGAAGAGATATAACTCAACTTTTGAGATTCAAAAGCCACAAAGGAACCCCAAGGCCCGTGAGAGAAGGGTAAAATAGTGAATGCATAGAATGTGATGAATAATGGGAGAAAAAGAAGTGCGGTCGAAGTGAATAGTGACAAAAATTATTTTAGATTTGAAGGTCATGTAATGCAATGAATGATATGAGGGATGTGGCATAATGAGGGACTAAAATCTGATAAGAGGAAATAGTGACTAGAATTTTTTGAGATTCGAAGGTCACACAATGCAATAGGTGGAATGGATATTATGAGATAATGAAGTGCAATGCATGGTGGGTGGTGTTGTGATTAGAAAAAATCTAGAATAGTTGAGTGTTAAAAGATCGCGATGATGTTGATGTTGTTGTCTTCATTTTGATAGTTCCTCCTAAATTGTGTTACCAAGTTGATGAATGATGTTGTGTAGGCTTGCTTGTGTAATACTAATTTTTGTGCCAACTATTTCTTTTTAATGTACCCAAGATGAAATGTAAACTAGATGAATGTAGCTAACTATCACTTATTGTAAAGAGATGCAAATTGAATGTCATCATGAGCACCTAAATAAAAAGAAGAAAAGTGGCATAGTACAACTACCACTAGCTCAACTATGGTGATATAAATACTATATCACATTGAGAATCATGACCAAACACAAATAATGTACATGAAGGATATGACAACTATTTATAATAAAAGTTATAGCCACAGTAAATTAAAAAAAGCATGCAAATGGACACATCCTAGATAAAGAACCTCACCTAAGATATCATGTAAAACTAGTTGAGGTACACATGGCCTTCCAAGCAAGAGGAGGCAATTACAAATGGACACTAGTAATGCATGAAATCCGAGGATCAATGGAGAAAAATAGTGAAAAACCAAAGGCAAATAAAAGATCATGCCCTCATCTTGGTACCTGTAGTCAAATACATCATAGAGATACTAGAAGCTCATAATAGTAGAAAATCCAATATTTATGGACCAACAGTATGGAAAATTGTGTACAATAGTATCAAGTTTGTTCAATTCTCTATGGATGAAACTATTATAGGATTTCAGTAATAAGTCGTGGGATGTGTTAGTGGTAACTCAGCATGAGATGCATCATGATTATGGTGGAAGATATGTGTTGGTGGGGATTAGGGCATCAAAATGTTAGAGTCGAGTGGCAAGTGTACTTAGTACTAGACTTGCAGGTTGTGTAGAGTGAATGCATGGCAAGGCTAGTGAAGTGTAGTTCATGGTGAGTGACCATCATAAGTAAATGAGGAATGTGCATATGAAAGGAAGCATGGTAAAGGAAAATAGTGCAACCATTTGGGTTTGTTCAAAAGGCCAAGTAAGTATGTGATTCAAAGCATGTCAAACTAATGAGATCAATTATAATAGGAGGGTGATGTTAGCCAAGGAGGATGGATGGGGCAAGGATGAAGGACAGAGTGCATCTAGTGTACATCATGTGAACTAGTGTATCAACTTGAACTCCAAGCATTAGTGCATCAACATGGAAAGTCAAGTTAGATAGAGCCAAGGTAGATGCATCCTGAGGGCTTAGAAGTTAGGGGAGAAGAAAATCATTTGTCATCATTGATGACATTGTTAGGGAGTGTAGTGCAATAGGCTTTGAAGGTGGTACTAGGTGATGATCTGATGACATAGATGGAGAGTATTCTTCATGAGGTGATGAAGAGCATGTCAAAAGCAACGATGAAGGTGGATGAGATGGATTTTCAAGAAAAGATCATGACAAAAGAAAAAAGAGAGGAAAAGGATGGTAATTTGGGTGAAGAGATGAGTGTAGCATGTCAGTTGATTGGTCTCAAAATTCTAGGACAAAGGCGAATGAAAGAGGAGAAGGGCGGGTTGAGCACGGTAGAGCCATAGCTAGAGGTAGAGGGAAAAGTAAAAGTGACAAGCAAGGTGGAGTTACAAAAATGTTGGTTATAGAGAGATTCCAAGAAGAAAATGTAAAACAAGAAGTCACATTTTTGTTGGGGTTGATGGAGAAATCTTGTGAGGATGGAGTGCAAACAGAAGTGAAGCAGCTCTAGGTGGTGGTGAATATAAAATGGGCTAGAGTATGGTCATTGGAAGTGGAACTAAGCATGATTATAGAGGTTATAGGAGTCACTAATGATGGTGCAAGAAATTTTGGAAAGTTTGTAAAATAAACTAGTGCTATTGTAGGCATAGTCAAAGTCTTTTAGGGAAGTGGTGGAAAAATTGAATACCATGTTAATGCAATTACAAGAGTGGTTAGTAGCTAGTGAGTCAAAGGTGAGGTAGTTGTAGCAACATTGGAATGAAGCAAAAGTGGATGTGGAGCACTAGAGAATGGTGGCTGATCAAATAAAGATAGGGTAACAAGACATTTAAGAAAATAACTTGAAAATTAAATCCCTAATGAACATAAGATATAGAAACAACATGTCTACAAGTTAATCCTTTGAAAGGATCAATAGGTAACCAATGAAAATAGGAGTGGTGCTTCCTTAATTACATTGATGCAATCATGAATGAGAATTCAATAACCATAAGATTTTTCACTTCTCATCAAATTGAAAGGCCATGAAAAGTATGATCATGTGAGACAAAAATCTATGTAGCAACAATAGGTGATCTCTTCTCCAACTAACTATGTTAGAAGAATTTGGAAAAACATGGAAAACACTAGAAATAAAAGATCACTCGATCAAAATAACACAACAAAACCATTGGCACCATTACACTCCATGAACATACATTCAAAAAATATAACACACTTCGGCAAGACTACCTACACTCAGAATGAGAGAACCAATAGCATTTATTATTGCATCAAAATAATGGCCTAGATTACATATTTAATTCCTTAATTTATAGGTAATTGTCTCCTCAATTTGTGTTGAGATTGAGAGACCCCTTCATGCAAATATATGCTTAAAACAAAATAAGCAAATTTCGTTATTTATAAACTAACTCTCTAAATGGTGCTAAGTAGGACTCCACTTTTGTTTATATTAATTAATAGGTGCATTAGCCTTTACATGACTTAAAAATAGATAAAGAAGAAGTAGATAAGAAGAAGGAATCTATAAGAGGATCTGAGAGTCATTGGAAGCTCTAAAAATGGAAGCTTGACCTTCTCTGGGTATTTTTGATAGTTGAACTACTGCCAAAATATGTTTCCAATGCATGAAAAGCTCTAAATTAGTAACTAAGAGTTAACTATCGATGCACTTCTATTAATAGTGCATGTTGCACACCTATGTACCTTGATGAAATTCGAGCAAGGTGCCGAACTCACCAAAAAAATCAAAGTTCTTAGTTTTGAAAATGCTTTTTGGGTTTTTCTCATATGAGGTCTAGAAGTACTATAGTGTACTTAGTTTTCCCTTTTTGATCATTTATACCCTCTCTATATCCAAATGTTTTCATAATTTTGAAATCATACTTCTTCTATCTGAAATCCCAAGGCACGTTTGTTGAATCTTGTCATTGATATTTTCATAATATGAGGAACTTAATTTGGTTCATGTGTCCAACCTATATATCTTTGATCTTCAATGTAAACTCATGAATCAAAACTTACATGTGACTCCTTTGAAGGTGAAGGTTACTAGCTTAAGTGAGACCTCTATTGTTGTTGATAATGAAGATGCTATGATAATTTTTACACTTGTACATCATGTGCCATACCTCCATGTTATGTGCACCTTCATATTATGAACACCTTCATGTACTATGGAGTCTATTCCTTGATTTCTTCTTATCTTTGACTACTCAATCCTTCCCAGTCAAAGACCAAGTGATTCAAATTATCCAAAATGATCAAATGTTTGAGATTTTTCATATTTTTTAAACAATATTTTCAAGGTATTTTTAACTACCTCTTTTGGAGGTCATCTTCTCTAAATTTCAAATTCAAACTTTCATCAGTCCCTAAAATTGGGTAGTCAAAGGTTTGTAGTTTTAGAGACATTTCTTCTTTCCAACGATGTAAATGGTTTTGAATTATGAGCTCTAGGTCAGAAGTAATGACCCTGACAAGTTAAGGATGCCTTTTTATCTACACAAAGAAGAAAACATTACTATGGAAAGCTGAAAATTAAACCTTAAAAAACCCTAATTGCTAACAAATCAAAACCTAGAACACCAAAATAGTTTAAAAAATAGCTCAAACCCCTACTAACAACCTTGAAAATAAAAAAATACATCTTTCACACCATCATAGGTGCACTAGGTGTGCTAAAAGGGAATTCCAAGAGTCTTTTAGGCATAATTACACACCTATGTATGTGCGTACCTAAGTGACGTGCGCACGTGCACATGTGTGCAATTGCACACATGCACAACATGTGTGAAGGGTAGACTGAGCTTTTGAATAATAAGAATGTGGTGGTTGTTAGCAGATTTCTCATTATGTGTAATAGTAATGAACCACCCCATATACTCCTAAACTCAAAAAAATAAAAATTGGACATTCTTGGTTCAAAATATAGGCACAAATCACCCAAAATTAGAAGTTTTGGTAACTCTCCATGACCATGATTAATCCACAAATAAGTTCTCTTACCTTTAGCATTATATTCAAATTGAAAATCATCAAACTAAGAGGGAGAATGGAAAAATATCACCTGATCTAGCAAGTCCCCCACCATAGGGGTACACTCACACATTCTAATTTCACCTTCTAATGATCTTATCACATGGTACAGAACTCCATGTGCACATGGAAATACTTTAGGTTTCTTGGAGCTAGAAAAATAAATCATCAACCTTTCAAATTTTAAGATTCATTAATATCACTGATCAAGATTTTTTTTGCCTCGTATCTTAAAAAATCCTATTAAAAATAATACTTTCCCTACCTTGTGATATCCTAAGCTAACAAGAAATTGGGATAACTTTCTTCTTAATGGAACCCAAATGGATGGATTCAACATGACTCAGTTATTGCATGGTTTGATATATGTGTAGAACACCCACAAATAGAAATTTTCTCAATCAAGCTTGAAACCAAATTGTGCACTCTATCCATCTCTTCTAATGACATATCTTTTCTTGAGGGAGGTATCTTATCATTATTGAATAGGAAATAAATATCACAATAGGAAGCATTGGTATCTTCTTCTTGATGACCTCCTGATTCAAAATCTCACCAACCTTGAGATCTTCTACATTTCCATCACTTTTTGCAACTTTGAGAATTTTGGAAACTCCATGGAGTTTTGGAACTTCAAAAAAAAATTCATCCTCAAAATCTCTTGGCATATCCACACTTATTGAAACATCAACACTTGGAATAATTTCTTCATTGAATTGAAACACAAACTCCTCTTGATCATCTTCATCATTTTGTCTTTCTATAGATTTATCACATGATTCAAACACCATTGCACTAAACTACAAAGGTTGTTCCTCCATGATTTGGGGAGGCTAATCTAAAACATGATTATTCCCATACCCATTTTCACTTGGACTCATACCTATAATACCATTATTATCATTGTTGATGTTTCTATAAAGGCTAAAATTCCTGCTCTAATTTTGAGAATAATTATTCTAGGTAGCAAGTTGTCTTGGATGATTGCCTTGGTTTCTTGAGTAATTCAACTTTATTTTGATGAGTTCATTGGAATAAAAGATGAATCATCTCCTTCATGTCCTTAACCTCTCTAGCCATATTATTCTCTAGTTTAGCAGGTGGAGAAGTCTTTTGCTCAAAGAATATAGTCTTTTGCGGCCCATACCTTGAATATGTAATTTTTGGCATTAGAGCAGTTGTATCCTACTTCATGAATGTAATAGCCTCTTTGAAGACCTTTTCAATGTTATCAATGTCTCTAGGTGGAAGCCTTCTTAGAAAAATATAAGTTAATGAATCCATTGTTCCCAAATAGATCTGGATGACATTCTCTTGTGGTACAATGTATGGAAACTCCATTCTTTGATACATCCAATAGAAGTGATGATTAAACTGTGAAATAGTTTGATGGAGATCCCTCTTAATTGAGATGAACTAATGATGTAGGATATTTGGATCAATAAAGATGTTGAATTGTTCCAAAAAATTTCTCTAAAAAGAGTTCCAATCCTTTATTCATGCTGGTGGTAGATTGAGATACCAATTGAATGTTGTTTCCCCTAAAGTGTAATAGAAAAGGCTACCTACCACATCTATATGCTCAATTTGATTTTGGTTACAAATTTCCTTGAAAAATTTAATATGATCTTCTAGTGTTCATGATTCTCCATAGATGAACCATGGGGAAAAAAAATTAGGATTTTTGGGTAAGTTATGTAATGGACCGATTAGATTCAAAGGTGAAGTTTGGGCATTGAAGAAAGATATGGCGCATAATGATTGGAATGTGTGAAGTAGAATATAGAGTGGATGATGACGATGGAACTATTGGAAATATACAATAGGCTAGGTTACTAAGAGGGGAGGGGTGAATTAGTAACCAACAAAATTTAATCTTAATTCACCAAATTAAACCTTCATATGTATTCTCATCTAATTGCATGTATAAAAAATTGAAAGCATTAAAAGATTCATAACATATTGACACACAATATGGTAACCTAGAAACTTTCCAAATAAGAAGTAAAACTAGGGTGGGGATGATACCAACAAGCTTTAGTACTATAGTATAAAGTTGTCTTGTTAAGTCTTATAATGATCACTTCTAATGATCTACCCTATTAGAAGCAATAAGGACTACTAGGTCCACCTTGTAAAATTATTTCAAAATAAATTGAAGTATGCACTCTATAAAGTGATTTACAAAAGACTGCTAAGTCCCCTTGTGAAAGAATTTCCACCTATTAGGATGAACCAATGGCTAATCTCTGATCTGCAACTTTGATTTTTTGAATGAGATTCCTTTGGAGTGTAATGATCACCTTGCTATGATAGATAAATCTTAGATACTCCTTATACTTCTTGTAGCCTTGTTACTTCACACTTATGCTCTTGTGTGTGTGTGTGTGTGTGTGTGTGTGTGTGTGTGTGTGTGTGTGTGTGTGTGTGTGTGTGTGTGTTTCTATATTCATGCATCATGCATTGGATGTGATACAATACATTACATATATACCAATCTAATTTACAATTCATCAAAGTCAACTACAATACAAGTTTCACCAAAATACACAAAATCAGTCCAACTGTAGGTAATTGAGTGTTGAAGACAAACTTGGTGAGGTTCTAACACTCAACAACCATTGTCAATGCTTGACATTATCATGCACTTGATAGACATAGAAGCTTGGCTCATACTAATCACTTCCAAGTACTCTAAACTTAGTCTACATTGGTGAGTCAGTAAACACTATGAAACTTGACATATAAACTAAATCACTTAGTTGACACTACATAGCTTAGTCAACACTATCACTATGAGATCAATATAAATTGAATCACTTTGTTGATCTTATATAGCTTGGTCAACACTAGATTCACATTACTAAAGTCGAAAACTCATTAAACACTAGAGAAGTTGGTTTGAACTGAGAAACTTGGTAAACACTATAAAACTCAATTTGCACTGATAAGAACCAACTTGGTAGATACTACTCGATGCAAATTGAATCTTGCTCCTAGAACTTGGTAGCAACTCTACAACTCAATAGAGCCTGAATTCCTTAGTTAACACTATAAACTACAAGATAAGCTTGGTAGCTACTAACCATCTGATTAAGTTTGTGTCTCACTAATAAACAAAATTTATTGTAATGTCAACAATCTCCCCCTTTGGCATTAGTGATAAAAACACTTATCAATCAAAACTAAATTCAAAAAGTTCAAAAAAATCTTTAGTCTCCATCTTGTGTCTTCAATTTGGTAATACACTCTATTTTTGAGATTTTCCAAAGTTTCTTTTGTGAGAGATGTTTATCTAAATATCTATACATGTATATGTATAATATTATAATGCTCCCCCATACCTATATATTCAATATACTTTACATCTTATATAAATCTTCTCATCTTCTCCCTTTTTATTGTAATATCACACATTCTCCCCCTTTTTGACAAAAATTCCAAAGATGTATGCTACATGGTTATGCCAAAATGTGTGACAAAAAGTTAGAATGTACCTTCAAAATTAGTGATATTGTCTTGTCCCAATTTTCTTACAATACCTTGCTTGCATGTAATGTAATCTAAAATTTTGTTGATAACTCTGTCATGTGATTAGCTATGGAAAAGTTGTTATCATGGATGAGAGTTTTGGAATTTATTAATAACTCCATCATGTGTTTAGCTATGGAGAACTTTTTATCACGGATGAGAGTTTTAGCATATGCAATGTGTTTCTACAATGCATCCATATTTGGAAGAATCGTGACTTTTATATCTACAAGTGTGGCCCTTATCCTTTCCTATTCTCTTAGTAATTCTACTTGCATATGAATCAAAAATCTAATCTTTATGTAATTAGAAAATTTGTAGCTTGGGTCAAGTGACAACTAGGGTGTACTTTCCTTTAGGTCTTCATCTATCTTGGAGAGTTTATCTTTGATTTCATGAGTAAAGGTATATGTATCACATAGTTTACCAAATAGAGAAGTTAAATTGTTGGCTAAGGTTTCCAATCAAATTAGAATAGTAGAAAATTCTACTTGATAAATTGCAATTTTATGTGTGACTAGCTCCAATACTTTGTTGTCAAATTTCTTCTCTACTCTTTGCAACAATTTTTCTTGCCCATTCAAATCTTCATTGAATTTCTGAGCCACTTGGGAAAATTGAGCCAAAATAGGTTGACAAGTATCAACCTTAGTGCTGAGTGCATTTGCAAGAATGTTCTTTGCATCTTCTAGCACTTGATTTTCTTTTTTCCTCTCCTCTCTAAGTCTTTGTTTCTTAGCTTTCTTTTTCAATAGCTCACCTAATATATGCATTTATTCAAGATTCAGAGTAGAGATATCCCAATTTGGGATAACTATATCCTCATCAAGATCAATATCTTCTTCCTTCTCTTTATCTTTGCTAGAAGCCCTAATACTCAATTGAGGTTTTCTCTCAATAGTCTTTGTAATAACTAATTGCATACTTAGAATAGTAAGAATAGTGGAAATATAAGGACTAGAAACAAAAGTAGATATTGCATTGATCATAAAAATACTTTATTGCTAGGTAGCCAAAACTGATAAAGGAGGAAGCACTAACTGCTCAGTAGATGAAGTGTTGATCACTTTAGTCAATGAAATACTGAGAAGAACAAATATAGACATTCATTGAGTGCTTGGATTTGTAGTGTTTGCCACAACCAACTTGGCAAAAGCTTTCTCTAAGCTTATGGCTTTAAAGCCTTGCTTGGAGAGAGAGGAAATGAAGCCATAACTAGTGTTGTAATCTTTTAAGGGTTAGTTTCCTTGATTTTTTGAATCTGAGGGAGATTTTCCTTAGTGACTTCCTATTCTTTCTCATCATATCTTTATTATCATTTATTTCTTCTTCACTATCATTTTCCTCTTTTTCCTTGTCATCTTCATCATCATCTTTATCACTGACATAAACAAAAAAATCACTCTTCTAATGAAGATTTTAGATATTCTTCCATGTATTAATGGCATTCTTCACTAAATTTTTAATGTCATTGATCAGTATTAAGTAAGTGTTCAATTTCAAAGTGATTTTTCCTTCATTATGCTTCATGGATTCTTTTATTTCTTTATCATTAAGACTCGACATGAGTTGCCTTAGAGTCTTCTCATATATATCCTTTGTAGTTTTCTTGGCATGTTCCCATCTTGGCTTAATTATTTCCATTAGTTCTTTGGGAATCTGTTGTGCAAGTTGATCAGGTGAATATTTCCATTTTTCTAGCTTGGAAAAAGTCATGTCTTCAACTTTTTTCTTCTCCTCTACATTTCTTGTCTTATATCTTAATGATTTAAAATTTTCCATGTCAGCTCCAAAATAAATCTCTATCAATTTCTCTTGAAATTTAGGTGGAGGTTGTTTGAAAATCACATCCTCTACTTCTTCACCTAATTTCAATTTCTTTCTAAATGTTCTTATTGTAAATATTGTAGTAGATGATTTGGTAGGTTTGGTTATATTAACCTTACCTTCCTTCTTGATTGGATCTTCTTCTTATGATTTTATTTCATCTACCTCATCTTCTACATCATCTTCAATCACATCATCTCCTCTACCTTTTATCCATAGGAGAGTAGAACTAGTTTGTCTTGATTTTATGTCCTCTTCTTTCCTTTTCTGATAGCCTAAGAAAGCTTTATTTCTACTTCAATCCTAGCTTTGGATTCGATATATGTACCAAAATATGTGGCCTTGGGATCCATAGGTTCATTCAAAAATGCCTCAATGATGTCCCTGGTATTATCAATGTTAACCTTATAGCCTAAAGGCTTAATCCACACCACTCTAGGTTTGACTACTTGTATGTATACCTTGTTATAGTCTACCATAAAACAAACATCATCCTTGTAATCTTCTACAATTTTCTTGAGAACTATGAATCTATTATTCATCTTTTCTTTGAATGAATCAAAACAATTTTCCATGATACTGACATAGTTTTCACAAATCTTTGTTATACTCATTGATCTGATATAGTGCAGGCACATCTTTTCTCCATAAAACTATACCTTTTGAAGTGAAAAACTTTTGTACAAAGAAGAATAAATAGGTTTAAAGTGAACCAAACTTACATAGGTTATTCTTTGAATTTTTGATGCTCTCCATGTTCTTGTTGAATTGGTTTGACATTAGCTCAAGAAGGTTGAAGGACATGTTGTTCTTCACCACCTTGAGAGCACGATTAACTGCCTCACATGATACATTGTTGAGATGATTGGAGCTATATATTTTATGTGCTATTAAATGAATTCCAAAATTTAGCTCCAAGTTGGCTACATAGCTAATCTTCATACCTCTTCCATCCCATTTGGGAAGAGTTTACTTTTCCAATTCTACTTGACTTAGGGTTTTGGTAGTTTTTACCTTGGTCAACATTGGGAGCCTTATGATTCAATGAATCATTTTATTTGTTATGAGAATAGGCTACTTCAACCATAGCTTCCCACTATATACATGGCTAAGGATAAACCTTATCCATTTTATCTAAAATTCTTCGGGCATTTTGGAATGTGGGTTAAACCCTTGGTTTCCAAGTGTTGATGCTCAGGTTTCAATGCACCACTTACACAACTTTTCTAGGGTATCATCCATTTCTAGGTTTCCAATGTATTGAATTTAAAAATGAAAATGTGATCAAATATCATTAACCAGTAGTACCTTAGGTAGGATCAATCATTTTCACAATTGTTGAACTCAATTTGAAGTTTGGTTTTTTCCACTAAACTCCTCGAACCAACATCTCTGACCCCTTTTTGGCTTTGTTGCTAGAGGATTCCATGCTTAGTAGGGTTTATGAAAACATGGAAAACTTCAACAACAAATTGAACATATTGCTTGGATGCATACAAATAGCTCTTTACATATAGCTCTTAAAAATTCATGCTGACAAATGAATTCAATTTTACCCCTTTTAATAAAATTTACTTTCCAATTGCCCCAAATGCTTGGCATGTTCACTTTCTTGGTGACAGACTATTTTCCTCTCCATTTCATCTAATTTCTTGGAAGAGTCATTCTTGACTCAGTTTTCACACAAAGACTTAGTTACTCTTGACCTTGCTTAGCAGGGTCTTGTAGCCTGACCTATCTCAATAAGGTCTAGAGTTTCCTTAGGCACTCAATGATCCCTTTGCATCCTGAATGCTGACATGGATCTTTCCTTTTAAGAATCTTAGTTTAAATTATCCTTATTGGAGATCAAGTAGAAATGGTTGAATCACCCAATTCTTGAGTGACATGTGTGTCATTGCTCAAACTTGCATTCTTAAGAGATTTTTGAATCCATTGTTGTCTCATCTTCTTTCTAATATTATCAGTCTTCACTTTATTTTCATCTTCAATTCTTCTAGTGTTCATATAGTTCTTGGTAAGGTGTCCAAGTTAAATAAAAATAAAATATCTTCTAGTGGTGCCTCTTGTCCTCGTGTGATGTTTTACATAGTTTGTTCCAATGTCTCCAAATTCTCCACAATAGTGACATATGTACCATGTGTTGTAGTCCCAACAAAATATAGCTTTTAAAATCTATTCTATTGGGTTCAATATCTTGGTTTTACATTTAGAAGATTTGTGCCCATGCTTCTTGCATTTGTGACATTCGCCTTCAAATTTAGGTTTCTTTTTGCATTCATTAGCTCTATGACCATGCTTATTGGAATTGTAGCATTTTCCATTAAATTTAGGTTTACCATTACTCCAAAAAAAAATTACGTAGACCCAACTTACCATAGTGATTGCAAGTAGGTCTTTGATTCTTTTGAGCTCCTTGTTTGGATGATTCATCTTCCTCTGTATATCCAATTCCTATTTTTCCTTTCTATCTATATTGGATTTTCTCATTTAATTGATTCATATCTACTTGAGATTTCATCATCCTCTCATTGATTTTATTTTTAATGTTTAGATCATTTTGTAATCTTTCATTCTCTAAATGTCTTCATTTGCATTAGTAAGCTAATCAATGAAGTCTTCCTGTTGAAGGGATAGATGCTCAATTTTATTGTTCTTTCCTTCTTTCTCTTCTTTTATCTTGTTTTTCTCTTCCATGACTTCACACAATCTTACTAACATAATTTCTTGTTCTTTTTTTGGCTTCCTTACTTCTTCTTGAATTATACCATTCTTTTCTAATAGTTCTTTGATTACTTCATTAACTTCATTTGAATACTTTCTGAATGCATATCTTCAATTCTTTCTTTAGTGTAGAGTTTGTCATTCTGTACTACAAGATATTTTATTATTTTTAGGGATTGAGAGAGTTACTCCTTTGCTTTCTTAAGTTTCCCAATAGCCAATTCCAAATCTAGTTTTTCATTATCAATAGCCTTATCAAGTCTAAATACATCCATTGCTTCTGAGATTTGCTCAAGCTATTAAACTTCCTCTTTGAGAAACACAAAGCTCTAATACTAATTGTTGGAAATATAAGATAGGCTATTTTACTGTGAAGGGAGGGGTGAATTAGTAATTAATAAAATTTAATCTTAATTCACCAAATTAACCCTTCATATGTATTCTAATATGGTTGCATGTATGGAGAATTGAAAGCATTAAAATATTCATAACATATTAACACATAATATGGTAACCCAAAAACATTCCAAATAGAAGGTAAAACTAGGGTGGGGATGATTCCCAAAAACTTTAGTACTGTAGTATAAATTTAGCATGTTAAGGCTTACAATGATCACTTTTAATGATCTGCCCTATTAGGAGCAATAAGGATGACTAGGTCCACCTTGCAAAAGGATTTACAAACATATAGTTAAGTATGCATTCAATAAAGTGATTTACAAAAGAATGTTAAGTCTACCTTGTGAAAGGATTTAACTATTCCACCTATTATGATGAGCCAGTGGCTGATCTTTGATCTACAACTTTGATTTGTTTAATGACATTCCTTTGGAGTGTAATCATCACCTTGCTATGATATATAAATCTTTGTTTCTCCTTGTACTATGTATAGCCTTCTTATATATATATATATATATATATATATATATATATATATATATATATATATATATATATATATATATATATTCATGCATCATGTATTGGATGTGATATAATATATTACATATATACCAATCCAATTTACAATTCATCAAAGTTAGTAACAATACAAGTTTCACCAAAATACACAAACCAGCCCAACTATAGGTACTTGGGTTCTAAAGAAAAACTTGGTGAGGTTCTAACACTTGAAAACCATTGTCAATGCTCAACATCATCATGCACTCAAAAGATGTAGAACCTCATATCATACTAATCACTTTCGAGTAGTCTAAACTCAGTCTACATTGGTGACTCGATGAACATTATGAAACTTGGAATATAAACTGAATCACTTGGTTGATACTGCATAGCTCAATCAACACTATCATTGTGAGCTTAATATAAATTTAATCACTGTGTTGAAAATGCATAGCTTGGTCAACACTATATTCACATTATTGAAGCTTTGAACTCGATAAACACTAGAGAACTCAGTTTGTACTAAGAAACTTGATAAACACCATGAAACTTGGTTTACACTAATAATCACCAACTTGGTAGATAGCGCTTGGTGCAAACTAAATATTTTTCTTGGAACTTGGTAGCAACAATAGAACTTAGTAGATCCTGAATTACTTAGTTAACATTGTAAACCACTAGATAAGCTTGGTAGTTGCTAACCATCTAATTAAGTCTATGTGTCACTAGTAAACAAACTTGACTATAATGTCAATAGGATTAGGATCTTCGAGCTTACATCAATTCTAAAAAAATACACCTCTAAAAGCACACTTTCTCAAAATAGTGCATGTTGTGCACCTATCATACCTTACACACCTTCTAAAAGTTCACACCCTTGGAACTTTTCCTTTTTTTTTTCCCTTTTTTTTCTTTTTATGGTTGAACTTCTAAAAATTCTAGAATTTTCAAACAACAACTTGGATTTTGTGCAGAATGGTTTTTAGGCCCTCCTTCTAGTGCCACTTCTATTGAATTTTCATTTTGCACAATTTTTAATGGTAAGAATTCTTCCAAACTCCTCTCTTGAAAAGATAATGTGAGATTAACTCTAAGGTTCTAACTGATCTTGTGATCTACTAGAATCTTCTCAGTAGAAGATAAATGTGAGTGTTCATGAGGAGGCCTTTTTTGGTTCAACCAATTTTGGATAAGATGTTAAATCTTCTTGCTATCTCAAAAGAAAAACCAAACAAAAAGAAACATATTTTTCTATTTTTCTATTTATAATTAATGCAATTTTAACTATGCAACTATATGAATTCCTAAATTAACCAAGTGTTTGTAAAAATAAATAACGAAGATAGGGTAACAAGAAGCTTAAGTAAATGACTTGAAAAATAAATCTCTAATAGACATAATCCATGGAAACAACACATCTACAAGTTAAGCCTTTGAAAAGATTGGTAGGTAACCAATGAAAATAGGAACAACACTTCCTTAATTCTACTGATGCAATCGTAGATGGGAATTTAGTGACCACAAGATGTTTCACTTCTCATCAAATTGTAAGGTTGTAGAAAATGTGCTCATGCAAGACAAAAAGCTATGTAGGAATAACAGCTAATATCTTCTCCAACTAAGTATGTTAGTAGAATTTATAAACATGCAACAAACACTAGAACTAAAATATTGCTTAATCAAAATAACACAACAAAACCATTGACTCTATTACACTCCATGAACATACATTCACAAAATATAACACACTCCAGCAAGAATAACTATACTCAAAATGAGAGCACCAATAGCATATATTAATGCATCAAAATAATAGCCTAGAATGCATATTTAATTCATCAATTTATAAGCAATTGTCTCCTCAATTTGTATTGAGAGTGACAGATTCCATCATGCAAATATATGCTTAAAACTAGAAAAAAAATATAATTATGTACAAATGGACTTGCTAAATGGTGCTAAGTAGGACTCCGCCTTTGTTTATATTAATTAATAGGTGCATGAGCCTTTACATGACTTAAAAATAAATAAAGAAGAAGTATACAAGAAGAAGGAAGATATAAGAGGATCTAAGAGTCATTGGAAACTCTAAAAATGCAATCTTGACATTCTTTAGGTGTTACTTGGAGTTGAACCACCATCCAAATACATTTTTGGTGCATGGAAAGCTCTAAATTAGGAACTAGCATTTAATTGTGCAAGGTGCTCAATTCACCAAAAAATCAAAGTTCTTAGTTTTGAAAATGGTTACTGGGTTTTTCTCATATGAGATCTAGGAGCACTCTAGTGTACTTCTTTTTCCCTTTTTGGTGATTTATACCCTCTTTATAGCCAAAAAATTTCATAGTTTTGAACTCCTACTTCTTCTATCTGAAAACCCAAGCCACATGTGTTGAATCTTGTCATTAATAGTTTCTTTGGATGAGAAACTTGTTCTAGTTTATGTGTCCAGCATTTGTAACTTTTATCTTCAATGTAAATTCATGAATCAAAACTTTTGTATGACTCCTTTGAAGGTGAAGGTTACTAGCTTAGGTGAGATCTCTATTGCTACTGATAATGAAGATGCTATGATAATATATGCACTTGCATGTTATGCGCACCTTCATGCACTATGGAGTATATTCCTTGATTTCTTCTTCTCTCTAACTGCCTGATCCTTCCTAGTCAAAGACCGGTTGATCTAGATTATCCAAAACAATGAAATGTTTGAGAATTTTTCATATTTTTTAAACAAGATTTTCTAGGCATTTTTAAATGGCTTTTTCAAAGGTCTTAAGCTAAAAATTTCAAGTCAAAACTTTCATTGATCTTTAAAATTTGGTAAACTTTTAACTTTCATTAATCCATTTTTTTCTTCTTTCAATGGTGTAAGTGGTTTTGAATTCTAAGCTCTAGGTCAAAAGTTATGAACCCAAAAAGTTAAGGATGCCTTTTTATCTACACAAAGAAGAAAATATTACTCCAAAAAGTTGAAAATGAAACATTTAACAAACCCTAACTACTAACAAATCAAACCCAGAACACTAAAATAGTGAAAAAATCACTCAGTCCCCCAAAATAACCCTAAAAAGAAAAAAAAAAAAGTGCATCTTGCACACCATCACAGGTGCACTAGGTACATCAAAAGGGCATTCCAAGAGTCTTTTTGACATATGTGTGCACCTAAGTGAGGTGCACATGTAGGCATGTGCACAATTATGCACATGTGAAACATGTGTGAAGGGGAGACTAAGCTTTTGAGTTTTTATGTGCACAAAGGGTGCACACATCTACACCTTGATGGGGTGCACATGTGCACTCCCTTGCATATATCTCTGTTGTTTTTTAGAGAAACATATGCATGTGCACACCTTGGGGAGGTGTGCACATTTCCTCTAAGTGCTTTGCCTTTTTTGATGAATAGAGGTCCACACATGCACACCTCAAATGGTTGCACATGTGTGCACCTTTAGTTTTTTCTAAAAATGGACACTTGTGCACATAGTGTACTTGCACACCTTGTAATGGTGTGCATGTGTGCTAGGTGTGCTAGTACACCCTTTAGCACTAAAAGACCCTTTAAGACTCAAATACTCAAGTTCTGACCTCTAGGTTTCTGAATTAGAGGACCAAGCTTGACCTAGACTCTAGTTGGAGTTCCCAAAATGACCCTAGCCTTAGACTAGGGGTTTGGGAGACAAAACATTTACTAGGGGGTCCCCATTTCTAGGAGAAATTGGGTGTACATTGTAAAACCACAACATATAGCCCCAAAAAAAGGGAAGAAATGGTGAAGGCATTTATTCATTAGAAAGCATTTTTTTGACATGTTCCAAATAAAAACTAAATACCAAGTACTTCAAACAACTTTTAAGTTTATTGATAGTCAAAATTTTAGAACCTCAAATCTTCAAGCTCAGTGTGTGCATGGTGTATTCATTTCCTTTGATTTCTTGAGGTGTAGTCTATCATGAGTATCTAGAAACTTGGAGAAAATCTTATGCTCCACTATTCCATTCATCAAGAATCCTCATAGAACTTGTTTATCAATCACTTATCTAACCAGATGAGAGAATTTGTTCTAAGGGCTCTTAACAACTTATCCTTTTTTTTAATTCTAGGTCTTGAGTAATCTTTGGACTTTTCTTTATAGAGCTCATATGTTTCCATTTGATTCTTCCATGAAAGTGATTTATATATGTTGGATAGCTATTTTGGAAGGCATATCCCTATTGTCTGATTATCTTTCTCAGACTTTTTGGAATCTTTCATTCTTAACACCATCTTCCTTTTTTGTTTTAATTTTGTACCTTGACCATGCTTAAACTATGTGGCCAAGGCATTGGTTTCGTTTGTCAAATTATTTTCTTAGTTTTATAACCTTTGTATTCCTCTTTTGATTAAATTTTAGGAAACTCTCACACCAAATAGTGATCTTAACAATTCCTTTGAAAAGACCATTTGTTGGTACTAGTAGGATGTGGACTATCCCTTCCTATCATCGCCCTTCTATTGAAAATACAAAGATAATCAATCTTTAAATCTACAAAGTGTTAAGAAAAAATGATCTACAATTCTAATTCAAGACTAAAGTCCTCTATTACTACAAGTAACATCCATTATTTAGTTGTTACAAGAAACAAAATCATCTAAATGTTCAGACAAAGAAATATCTCTCCCTAAAAGTTGAAACCATAAGGAGTGGTTTATGAAATGCATCAAGAATGATTCTTGATTAAACCTAACACTCGGATTGAAACAAAAAAGAAGAAAAAAGAAATGAAACCCAAAAAAAAAAGACTCAACTTAAAGAAAACTAACACCTAACTAGAAAGACTAAAAAAAGCTTTTAAAAAATACAAAAACAAAAACAAAACTTATATACAGAAAATCTTGAATAATAAGAATGTGGGGTGCTTGTCATGAAATTTCTCATAATGTTTAATAGTAATGAACCACCCCAAATAGTCCTTATAAAATTTCACTTATCTTTGTACTCAAAAAAATAAAATGTAGACAATCTTGGTCCAAATTCTAGGCACAAATCACCCAAAATAAGAAGTTGTGGTAACTCTCGATGACCATGATTAATCCACAAACAAGTTCTCTTACCCTTAACATCATATTCAAATTGAAAATCATCAAACTAAGAGGGATAATGGGAAAATATCACCTAATCTAGTGAGTTCCCCACCATAGTGGTACACACACATTGTAATTTCTCCTTATGATGGTCTTATCTCATGGTACACAACTCCATGTGCACATGGAAACACTTTAGGTTCCTTTGAGCTAGAAAAATTAATCATCAACCTTCCTTTCATATTGCAAGATTCATTACTATCATGGATCAAGATGTTTTATGCCTTGTATCGCAAAGGAGCCTGTTCAAAATCATACTTTCCCTCCATTGTGATCTCCCAAGATAACAAGAAATTAGGACAATTTTCTTTTGAATGGAACCCAAATGGATGAATTCTAAATGACACAGTTATTGCATGGTTTGATATATGTATAGAATACACACAAATAGACATTTCATTAGTCAATTTTGAGACCAAATTGAGCTATCTATCCATCTCTTCTAATGATATTCTTTTTTTCAGGGAGGTATCTTATCATTATTCAATGGGGAATCAATATCACAGCAGGAGTCATTGGTGTCTTCTTCTTGATGATCTCTTGATTTAGAAACCTCACCAACCTTGGGATCTTCTACATTACCATCACATTTTGCAACTTTAAGAATTTTTACAACTCCTCGGAGTTTTGGAACTTCAAAATTTTTTTTGTTCTCAAAATTTCTTGGCATATCCACACTTATTGAAACATCAACGCTTGGAATAATTTCTTCATTGAATGGGAACACAAACTCCTCTTCATCATCTTCATCATTTTGTCCTCCTATAGATTTATCACATGATTTAAACACCATTACACTAAATTGCAAAGGTTGTTCATCCATGATTTGGGGAGGCTGATCTAAAAAATCATTATGACAATGTCCATTTTCACTTGGACTCATACCTATAATACCATTATTATCATTGTTAATTTTTCTGTAAAGGCAAAAATTTCTACTCTAATTTTGAGAATAATTGTTCTAGTTAACAAGTTGTCTTGGATGATTGCCTTGGCTTGTTTAGGAAATCAACTTTATTTGGATGATTTCATTGGATAAAAGAGGCATCATCTCCTTCATGGCCTTAACCTCTCTAGCCATATTTTTCTCAAGTTTAGTAGGTGGAGAAGTCTTTTTCTCCAAGAATGCATTCTTTTGGGGCTCATACCCTAACTATGTAATTGTTTTTATAGATTAATTGTGACCTACTTCATGAATGTAACAACCTCTTTGAAGACCTTTTCAATGGTATCAATGTCTTTGGGTGTGAGCCTTCTTAGAAAAATAGAATTTAATAAATCCATTGTTCCCAAATAGATCTAGATGAAAACCTCTTGGGAAACTCCATTCTTTGATACATCCTATAGAAGTGATGATTAAACTGTGAAATAGTCTCATGGGGATACCTCTTAGTTGAGATGAACTAATGATGTAGGATAGCTAGATCAATATAGATCTTGAATTGTTCTAGAAATTTTCTCTCAAAAGAGTTCCAATCCCTTACTAATGTTGGTGGCAGATTGAGGTACCAACTGAATGTCATTTTTCTTAAAGTGCAAGGGAAAAGGTGACATACCACATCCATATGCTAAATTTGGTTTCAATTACAAATTTATTTGAATTTTTTAATATGATCCTTTGTTGCTCATGATTCTCCATAGATGAACTATAGGCAAAAAAATTCAAGGTTTATGGGCAAGTCATGTAATGGACCAATTAAATTCAAACGTGAAGTTTGGGCATTGAAGAAATATTTGGTGCACAATGATGGAATGTGTGAAGTAGAATGTAGAGTGGATGATGATAATGGATCAAGATCATCTAACTTGTGTCAATTCTAGAAAAAGTGCACCTCTACAGAAGAACACTTTCTCAATATAGTGCACCTTGCACACCTTCTAATAGTTCATAGACATGGAATTTTTTCTCTTTTTTCCTTTTTTTTTTTGGTCGAACTTCCAAAAATTATAGAATATTCAAACAGAAACTTGGGTTTTTGAGCCAAATGGTTTTTAGGCCCTCCTTCTAGCACCACTTCTATTGAGTTGTCATTTTGCACAATGCTTTACGATAGGAATCCTTTCGAACTCCTCTCTTAAAAAGCTAATCTAGGATCAACTCCAATGCTTTGAATGATCTTGTGACCTACTAGAATCTACTTAGTGGAAGATAAATGTGAGTGTTTATAAGTATGCCTTTGCTGGTTTGATCAATTTAAGATAAGATGTTGAATCTACTTGCTATCTCAAAAGAGTAACCACACAAAAAGAAATATTTTTTCGTATTTTTCTATTCTTAATGAATTCAATTTTAACTATTGTACTATATGAATTCCTAAATTAACCAAGTGTTTGTAAAAGAAAATAATAAAGATAGGGTAACAAGAAGTTTAAGCGAATGACTTGAAAATAAATCCTTAATGGACATAAGCCATGAAAACATGTCTATGAGTTAAGCCTTTGAAAGGATCAGTAGGTAACCAATGAATATAGGATCAATACTTCCTTAATCCCACTAATGTAATCATCAATTCGAATTTGGTACCTATAAGATATTTCACTTCTCATCAAATCATAAGGCCACAAAAAGTGCACTAATGCGAGACAAAAAGCTATGCAGGTACAATAGTGTTCTCTTCTCCAACTAAGTATGTCAATGGAATTTTTAAACACATACCAAACACTAGAATTAAAAGATCACTCAATCAAAATAACACACCAAAACCATTGGCTCCATTACTTTCCATGTATATACATTCACAAAATATAACACACTTTGGCAAGAATAACTACACTTAGAATGAGAGTGCCAATGTAATGTCCCACTCTGAGATCCTTGGAACAAGGATAAATATAAGCCAAGATAAATTCTATTTTAAACAATGGATTCACATAACATATTACATATGAGGATCACCAAGATCATAATGGAAGACTGACCAAATATCTTGACACCAACAGATCTCCAAATGACACTACTGACCAAGATGAATGACCATGGAAGACACCCAACCAATTTTGAATCAAGACATTATGAAATCAATATGCAATGCCAAGGGATTGAAGAACACATAAGAGGGTAGCCAAAACACTTCCAAAAAAGTTTGGGTCAAACTAAAAAGTGCTCGCTATTTTCTTAGAGAGGTTTTTTGCAAAATACTTTCTAGTATTGTATGACCTTTCTCAAGAAGAGTTGTGACACTTTCATGTTTTGAATGACACTTCTCAAGAGGGCATGTAATACTTTATAAGTACCTTAGGATACTTCTTCAAAGAGGGTGTGATACTTTCTAGTATCACATGACATTTCTTCCTAAGAGGTACAATACTTTCTAGTATCCCATGAAAGAACTCCTTTGGGCATGTGACACTTTATAGTATTACCCCATGCTAACACATGGTCATCCAAGAAATGCATAAAACACTCCAAGGACAAACTAAAGAGTAAAATAGAGTTTAGAACCTCCACAAAAGGGAGTACCAAATCCACAATTTGAGGCATATATAGTCAAACACTTTACTGATAGATAGAAATTGCATCTAACCATGTAACCAAGTAGTGAAGGGAACATATAGAAGGAAACATTGCAATATACTAGAATAACAATGCAATTATCTAAAACAATATTGTAATGAACAAGACAACCAAACTAAGTACATAGTTCCTCCCAATTATAATAGCATCATAAGACCATTCTAGGTCCTAGCCATCCCCTATATGTAACATTTCATACTATCAACCAGATTGTCGATGTTATCTTATGAGGATAGCACTACTACAATGTTCTACAATATAAGAATAAGGAAATCTAACACACTAGAAGTAAAGCATAAGATAATCCTACAAATTAAACTCATCATCTAACATATACTAAAAATCATAAAAGGAAATGTCTCAATAGTAACATCATCTAAACATGATATACAACAATTCCAATGAAAGCATAAATCACAAGATAACATACTCAAGAACCCAAAGTACTAAGTGAAAACATCCAACAATGGTCACACTAGGATATTAGATTGTCTCTATACACTGGTCCTCAATAGTGGTATAGGTAGCTATGCATCCCAACCATGTAGAGCCCATAGGTTCACTCCAAGTGTGCTAATAGAAATAATAATCCAACCACAAACCCACATAAAGAAAATTTACATAGCTAACACTCAAACTAGATAGTATGATGATTGAAACCAAGAATTTAGACAATTCATAAACTATAGGTCCTAGTCAGATACTCAATAGGCTACTAAGTAGGGGCTAACATAATGGAGAGTCACTTGACATTGACAAGCCCAAGCTTAGATTGTGTAGATTCAACTCCCTCAATGGAAGGTTCTAGCACATAACTTTTTTCATTATCTTATTTTTATTACCACCTAGTATTTTATTTAGTTATCATTGTATTGAAACTCTCTTTGCCAACCTATGGTGCCATGATCACCAGGCTGCAAGAGAGAGGCCCCATCCATATGCTACCCTACCCTACCCATGCTCACCCAATTATAAGTGCCTATAGGCATGCATATTCTCAACCCAACACCAATGATCATAACTCCCAGAAGTACCATGGAATATTGGGACTCACAAGTCACCCAAAAAGTGTACATGCATGTACTCATGCATGGTACACCACCATTACAAAGATCATAACACAAGGACTAGAAGAGAACTCAATGTAGAAATACACTCAATAAAAAATAGACTTAGGAGGAAAGATGTGATATGTATCCCAATGCAACATAAAAGCGCAACAATGGTCTGATTGACATCCAAGTGGAAGATCTAGGTTCATGACCAACATCATGCCAAGAAAACTTGAGAAAATAGGGTGGCACATAAAATGAGGGAAAAACTCCAAAAACTAAAAAACTTCAAAATAAAAATCCATTTGGTCTTTGGGCATGGAAACCCTCAAAATCAAATAAAATTTGGGTATGGACACCATATGCAGAAACAACTAGCATAACAACATGAAAACCCAAACCCGCATCCTAAAAAAATGGGTGACCAACTGGATAGAAATATCAAATAAAAATAGAGGGGAACACTAGTTCTCAACCTCCTAACCAACTGCTAGAAGAAATAGAAGCTAAAACAAAGTAGAAACCAGAAAACAAGAAAGCCCCACCTGACAGTCAAAAGGGCTAAAATAGAAAATAGCCAGGTAAAATAAATAACCTGTAGATATTACCAAAAATAAAATAAAAGCAAGGTCTCACCAAGCTAGATCCAATGAGTCTATCCTCATGAAGATCCCATGCCCATAGCTCTCACAATGAATAGAAGACCAATCCTTTAGAAAAGGATTTTAGAAAAAGCTATCCAATTTCCAAATTGCAGAATTGAAAAGTGAGGAATTAAATTCCTCTTTCCATATGTATTCACTTTTTGAGTGAATAATCAATTAGGTCAAATAGCTAGTTAGATTAGCTAAACTTTGAATCAATCCAAATTAAAATAGGTTATCCCTTGTAATAGGAATTCACCTAATGAAAAGTTCCTAGAAATTAAATTCAATAAAATTTAAAGCTTGAAAACCCAAAATCACAAAAAATCCCTTAACAACTTTTGTGACAATGTGAACCTCTAAATGCACAGATATGCTCACTAGTCTAATCACATAATTTTGATGAGTTCAGATTAATAATCATTGAAAGGTTTAATTTAAATAATTAAAATAAGGATACATCAACCATATAGGGATGACATTGGTAAAATATGAATAGCTAAATCAATAACTCCATGTGCCATTGCCAAGGATATAAATCTTGCACACTAAAACACACAATCAAGTCCAATTGCATATAATAAGATAGCGAAAGAAATAAATGCATTAAATAACTAATTTAACCATTTCTTTGATTATACCTAAATAATCCATTTACATCACTCGCATTCACATAAATCATAAAGAAGCAAGAATGAAGTAATTAACCATAACATAAAATCCATCACATAACATAATCAAAAAAATGTCCAAATACCAGATAATCAGATATCATCATAGACCTATTGTCAATTCAAAATAGCATAACCATTGCAAATATGATAAGCTAAGCAGCATAGTAGTAAAGCATCTATGGTACTGAAATTAAAGTATAACATTTGACCCTTAGGTCATCTCAAGGTATATATAATAAGAGTATCAAGTATCCCTCAAATCAAAATGAACAAGGTATAGACTACAAACAAAAAAGGCACTACTAAAAATGGTATATGTCATCACATCAAAATAATGGCCTAGAATACATATTTAATTCTTCAATTTATAGGCAATTTCCTCCTCAATTTATGTTGAAAGTGAGAAATTCCTTCATGTAAATATACGCTTAAAACTAAAAAAAAAATCTAATTGTGTAAAAAATGACTCCCTAAATGGTGCTAAGTAGGACTCCACCCTTGTTTATACTAATTAATGGGTGCATGAGCCTTTACATGACTTTAAAAAAAATAAAGAAGAGGTAGATAAGAAGAAGGAAGCTATAAAAGGATCTAAGAGTCATTGGAAGCTCTAAAAATGGAAGCTTGACCTTCCCTACGCATTTTTGGAAGTTGAATTATCATCAAAATATATTTCTACTACATTGAAAGCTCTAAATTACGAACTAATAGTTAATTGTCAGTGCACCTTTCTGAATAGTAGACATGCATAGCTTGATGAAATTTGTGCAAGATGTTCAATTCACCAAAAAATTAAAGATCTCAGTTTATAAAACTGTTTTTGGATTTTCCTCAAACAAGGTCTAGCAGCACCCTAGTGTACTTATTTTTTCCTTTCTAATGATTTATACCCTATTTATAGCCAAACATTTTCATAGTTTTCAACTCCTACTTATTCTATCTAAAATCCCAAGGCATGGGTATTAAATCTTTTCATTAATAGTTTCATAAGATAAGAAACTTATTTTGGTTCAGGTGTCCAACCTCTGTATCTTTGATCTTCAATGTAATTTCATGAATCAAAACTTATGCATAACTCCTTTAAATGTGAAGGTTACCAACTTATATGAGATCTCTATTGCTTCTAATAACGAAGATGCTATGGTAATCTATGCACTTGCACATTATGCACCATACCTCCATGTTATGCACACCTTCTTGCACTGTGGACTCTATTCCTTGATTTCTTCTTCTCTCTAACTACCTGATCCTTCTCAATCAAAGACTAGGTGATCTAGATTATCCAAAATGATGAAATATTTGAGACCTTTTCAAAAAAATTTAAACAAGATTTTCTAGGTGTTTTTAACTAGCTTTTTTTGACGTCTTCTACTCAAAATTTTAAGTTGAAACTTTCATTAGTCTCTAAAATTTGGTAGCCAAATGCTAACAATTTTAGAGACTAGGATTACATTTTTAGTTCTTCTTTCCAATGGTGTTAATGGTTTTAAATTTTGAGCTCTAGGTCAAAAGTTATGACCCTAACAAGGATGCATTTTTATCTGCACAAAGAAGCTAACATTAGTTCAAAAATTTGAAAATCAAACCTTAAAAAAACCCTAATTGCTAACAAGTCAAACCCTAAATACCAAAATAATAATAAAAATATGGCAGTCCCCACTAATAACCTTGAAAAGGAAAAAAGTGCATCTTGTACACCATCATAGGTGCACTAGGTGCACCAAAAGGGCTTTCTAAGAGTCTTTTGGGTGTAGTTGCACACCTGCACACATTCAAACCTCTGCACACGCAAACCTGTACACATGCACAACATGTGTGAAGGCTAGATTATGCTTTTGATTTTTTATGTGCATAAAGGGTGCACACATGCATACCTTGATGGGATGTGCATGTGCATACCATTATGTATGCCTATGTTGTTTTTTAGAGAAAGGTGCACATGTGCACACCTTGCACCTTTCCTCTAAGTGCTTTTCATTTTTGAATGAATAAAGGTGCACACATTGGCACCTTAGATGAGTGTAGATGTGTGTACCTTTGGTGTTGTCTAAAAAATGTGCACTTGTGCACATAGCGCACTTGTGCACCCTGCAATGGTGCGCATGTGTGTTAGGCGTGCTAGTATACCCTTAGCAGTAAAAGACCCTTTAACACTTAAATTCTCTAGTACTAACCTCTAGGTTTCTAAGTTAGAGGACCAAGGCTTGATCCAGACTCTAGGTGGAGTTCCCAAAATGAACCAAGCCCTAGACTAGGGGTCTGGGAAACAAAAAAATTATTGGGGGGGTCCCATTTCTATTTGAAAAGGGATGTGTGTTGTGAAACCACAACATGTACTGGTCCCAAAGGATTTTGTTATAATGTAAAAACCAATCCAATTGTCCTCCCATTTTCCTTTCTTTTCCCTAGCATCCTGATTCTTAGGGTTTTTTTCCAGAGGACTAAGTTTCCAATTTGAAAGACATGGGGTTTGAACTTTCTATTGTAGTGTCTAGACAACCAATTATGATACACTTTGAGATGCTCATGCATTGTGTCTTGATGTTCTTCCAAGAGTTCCAGATTTTCTAAATGGGTCACTCTATAGTCCTTATCTGATAGGATATCACAGAGGGTGACTCTTAGAGATGAAGTTTCATAGACTAGTGAGAAGGGTGTTGCACCCATAGGCACTTGAACACTTTTCTTTTGGGCCCATAGGGTAGGGTTTAGTTATAAAAACTAATATCTACTAGTACCATTGATAGTTCTCTTAAGAATGTTGATGATATTCTTATTGGTGGCCTCTACTTGGCCATTGCCTTGGGGATTGTACATTGATGATGAATAGTGTATAATGTGAAAATTTTCACATAACTCATCAACTATTTTATTTTTAAAATAAAAGGAATTATTTGTTAAGATGGTATGAGGTATACCAAAACAAAAAATGATATGGTTCAGTATGAATGATCAAATTTCTTTTCCAGTAGACTTTGTGAATAGTGATACTTCAACCCGCTTGGTGAAATATTCAATTGTTTTGATGACACATTTATGTCTATCAAAGGAAGGTGGATGGATTACACCAATAAAATCAAAACCCCATTGATGGAAAGTCCATGGTGTGCCCAATGGAGTGAGTTCTTGTGCTGGTGCATGAATAAGATTTCCATGGATTTGATATTTTTTATAAGTTTTTACATAGTTGATAGAATCCCTTTCCATGGTTAGCTAGAAATAGCTCATTCTAAGAATTTTCTTTGCTCATGTGAATCCACTAGAATGTGACCTACAAATACCCATATGAACTTCCTACAGGGAAACCCTAGACTCATCCTTTTCAAGACATCTAAATAAAGTATCATTGAGAGCTTTCCTATATAACATATCAATCAGCAAAGTGTATCGCAAGCTCTGTTGAATGAAATTACATTTTTTGTTTCATGAGAGGTTAGAAGGGATAATGTTATCATGGAGATAGGTGGTAATGTATTCATATTGAGGGGAGTCATGGGTGTCTAAGTGGAAAACAATGAAGGATTTGGGTTGAGTAAATGTGGGTTGAACCACCTCTTCAACTAAGAACTCATATCATTCATGTTGGTCTAGTTGCTAAAGCAAGGAGGCCAGAGTGGCCATGGCATCCATTGCCCTATTCTTTTCTTTGAGAATTTCTTCAAAAGTAATGTGAACAAAGCATACCTTAACTATATCAACCATGTGCTTGTAAGGTAACAGTTCCTAATCTTTGGTTTGATACATATATGTAACTTGATTAATGACCAGTTGAGAATCCCCATAGATGTCAAGTGTTGTTAAATTTCATTCTAAATCTATCTTGAGACCAAAAACTAATGCTTCATATTCTTCAATATTATTTGTGCACAAGAAGATTAGTTTGTAAGACTTGGGGATGGTGGTTCCTAGAGGCATGATGAACAATATGCCAACATCTAAAGCATGACATGTGTAAGAACTGTCAAAGTGGAACTTCTATGTGGTTAGCTCTATCTAGAGGATGCGTGTGTCTAGAAAGTTTACTAAGATAGGGTTTGAGCTCTCTGTAGGTTCATCTGCCAATTGATCTGAAATGCCTTGTCCTTTTATAGATTTCCTATCAATGTACTCAATGAAAAACTCACTCAAGATCATCACACATTTGGTCAATCTACCTATCAATGTTGTCTTGTTGAGAAGATATTTGAGAGGGTCAATTTTGGATATGAGTTAACATTGTGTGTTAGAAGATAGTGCCTGAGCTTTTGTGAAGAAAAAACTACTTCCAAGCAAGCTTTTTCAATAAAGGTGTAATTTAGCTCATAATTAACTAGGGTGCAACTAATGTAGTGGATAGCTCTTTCCTTTCCTTGATCATTTTCTTGCACCAAGAGGGCTCCTATTGATTTGTTTGTCAAAGAGATATAAAGCAACAAGGGTTTGTGTGGCATCAAGGCACTAAAATAGGTGGATTCATTAGATAGTTCTTGAGAAGATCAAAGGTCATTTGATAGTGACTATCCCATTTGAAAACTATATACTTGTGAAGGAGATGAGTAAAAAGCACACACTTTTTTGCTAGCTAAGATATGAAGTAGCAAACTACGTAAAGTTTCCCCTACATGGAGCATAGCTTCATTAGGTTTTTAGGAGGTTGCATGTTGATAATGGCTTGTAATTTTTTGGGATCAATCTTGATTCCTTTGGCAAAGACAATGTACCTTAAGAGCTTTTTGGATTGTATGCCAAAAGAACATTTCTTAGGGTTTAGCCTAACTTTAAAGGCTTCTAAGCATGGGAAGATTTTATCTAAGATAGGAAGATGATCCTCTTGGGTATGAGATTTTGTACGAAGGTCATTTACATAATCTTCCATAAAGGTGTGCATAATGTCATAGAAAATGGTGGTCATGGTTTGCTGATAGGTAGCCCCTACATTCTTGAGTCCAAAGGGCATGACATTCCAACTTAACATTCCCCATGCACAAGTAAAAGCTAATTTTTCTTGGCCTTCTAGTGCTATTATGATTTGGTTATTGTTACCTCTAGTTTTGCCACCAAAAGGTTTAAATTCAAATCCACGGCCTGTTCAACGGTTAGCCAAAAAATTGTTATTTTAATGCCCTGACTCGCCAAGGTTCTGTGACTGTCAAATTTTAGATGGATCGACGGTAGGCGCGATCTCGTCATCAAAAGTTGCACAGGAGATAATATCGGTGACATCGTGCCTGAACGACACGTGTTTGGTGGGCCCTGCAGGTGGGTCACAACGGAGGGCGGTCGGAAAGTTTTTCGGTGCCGCAGGCGCTATGGCGCTATCGCATGCCAACTGGAAAATCTCCATGGTGACATAGCGCCCGGTGGAGATGCTCACAACAACAGGTGGGTCACGTTGCCAAAAAAATGTTGCAACAGTCGGATAAAGTTTGGCAGTCCGAAGAAAATAGACGGCGAGAATTTCAGACAAAATGTTGGGCCCCATTACGTACCTCATCTGCCCAGTTGGTGGAGCCCGTGTCATGGCAGTGAATCAAAAGGAACCATGCATAGAAAGGACACATCATCGGTTGGGCACCATGGTGCTATGAAAATTTAACCTCAATTTTCCCATAGCGACATGGTGCCTGGTCGACACGTGGTCACCCTGTGAGGCCAAGCCACAAGATTTCCTAGTGGTGTTCCGCTGGGCCAGTAAGGAACCGCCACGTGTAACTAGGCTGGAGTCTCTATCAGTACGGTTGGCACAATCAAGGTTTGTGATCTCCACCGTCAGATTTGATTGCATCGACGGATGGCACCATCTCGCTATGGCAGAGATGCGCAGATATTATGATGGTGACATAGCGCCCATCCGCCGCGTGGCCATTCTACGGGTCAAGTCTCGGGTTCACCAACCAGATGATGCCATGTGTATATGTCAGGACACTACAACCACGGGCCCAGTAGTTTTTAGGAGGGACAGCGAGTGAAGTATGAGGTCACTCTGATTGTCAAATCTGCAAGATCTACAGCTGGCGCTATCTCGCCATCAGGAGCTGCCCGAACCTTAGCATCGGCAACGTAGCGCTCGTGCGCCACATGTTCTGGCGGGGCTGCGTTTCATGTTTTCAGAAGCAGATAGGGTGGGGTGACTGAAAAACCAATAGGGAGATGCCACGTGTTGGCAGGCTCGGCAAATCAATAGGAACGGAGGGTTAACGAAGGTCAGGTTCTCCACCGTCAGATTAGAAAGGATCAACGGTAGGTGCCATGTCACCTTAGCAAAACTGCAAGATTTTTACCATGGCGACACCGCACCCGATTGACATGTATCGGTGGGGTCAGGTCTCGTTGGATGCATCATTGAGGTGGCATCGATTCAGATGGGGCCCAGTCACAAGAAAGAGTCCACGACGAATCAGAAACAACCACGTGTGCCGAGTCAAAACATAGATATGTCGAGGGGACAAATTTCTTGGTACGACCAGTGCATTAAGGGGTGGATCTCCACCATCAGATCTGTCAAAATCTAGGGTCGACGCTATCTCGCCATGGAGGAACTGCGCGGATTTTACAATAGCGAGTTAGCACTCAAAAGACACGTGTCCTCGCATTTTAGTTTTCAACGTGGCAATTAGCTGACGGCCAGTGGTTAGGTGATAAGGTGGCACGGTTAGTTCGATGAAGGAAGTCAACCGCGGAGGGACTCTCCAAGTGGCAAGACAAAGGATTAAAATTGGCCCGTGTGGCCTAGTCAACTTATAAGGAATCGGGTCGACTGATAGGCTTGGATGATTCATGAACCAAAATGTAGAGGCGATCGATGTATCTTGCGATCTGATCTTCGCGATCATTTTTGACCTACCAGGAATGAATGCAGGACATAAGGACACTCCACCCATCCGGTCGATCCATCTACCATGTCAAGGAATGTTGTGGCACCGTTTCTATCTTCTGCAAGCTCTTCTCAGAAGAAATGAGATTTCTCGATATGCAGGCTAGGATTTCAATCCAGATCCCCGATTGGATTCTCAAGATAGGAAGTTAATGCCAGTAGGTAAGAAGTGAATGTAATGTAGAAATCTTCAGTTGTGCTTGATCTATAAAGGCAGTTTCGTGATCTGTTCTGAGGGTCGATTCTTCCTGATTTTCTCTGCTACTGCTTGCAGACTTGCAGTGTAAAACCCCTTTATCTCTGAGCCATGTAATACCCTGTATCATATCTTTCAGCCATCAGTGTGAATGTGCAATCACTTTGCCTCCCATTGGTGTATTGTTGATATCAATGATCTGCATACTGTATCTATCTTTGGTCTATCGAATAATACATAAGTGAAATCTCCTTTTCCTAGTGTCATTCGGTTGGTTTCTTCTAATCTGTATGTGATTACTGATCGATATAAGTTTGGATGTGTATGACTTTTGTATGTTATTCTGGTTTTGTAGCATATATATGGGTAGGAATGAGTCTGAACACTCTGTTTTGGTGCATCACCACCTTAGATTAGACTAGGTAGATTTGCTTTGACGCTCTCTTTCTCCCTTTCCCTTCTAAGAATAGATAGGTGCGCCCTGACAGTAAGAGGAAGCCAGCCTTCTCCGGAGACTCAACCTCGTAGTTCAAGTCCCACAGCTTGGAGGTTGTTTCCATGTTTCACTAGGTTTTCCTCATTCATAGGCCTTGGATAAGGGTGCAAACCTAAGTGACAACAATTTTTGGCACGCCCGGTGGGACCTATATCAGAAGATTTCATGTCTACTGGTGTCAAAAGAAGAAAGAGTTTCCGATATTAATGCTGAAGAAGTAGTGCTGGCTTCAGTATTCAAGCCTTCAAGAGGATGATTCATCAAGTACTTGGCGACTCTGAGCATCAACAAATCTGGTTTCAGGCCAAAGTTGCAGAAATTCATGCCCAGAGCTGAAACAAGGGCGTCTTCTAGAGGTAATTTTCAATATCAAGAACTCTCACTTTCAAGTCCTAGAAGAAGGAGGGCTAGAGCTTCATTATCACCAGTTAGAGGTGGAGTAACAATCAATATACCTGTGAGATCTGTCTCTACTCCTCCCACTGTCCGAACTCAGCCTAGATTGCCATCAGCACTCATCAATAGAACACTTGTTTATATGGCACAACCAAGAGTTCATCCTTTTGCCACCTTTAATGGTGGAATTCCTCTGTTGTTAGCCCAAAGACATGATATACCAGTAGCTACACTAAAAAGCATACCTAATTTTATAGGTGAAACTTCTATTTCCCCCCTAGAGCATATCCAAGAGGTAGCGAATGTCTGCAATATTCATGGTATTACGGAAGATGATGTTGCTGTCAGACTTCTAGCCTCATCTTTAAAAGGAAAAGCATTACAGTGGTATAGAGGCTTAGCTCATGGTTCCATAACTGATTGGGATGGACTAGGAGCAGGATTATGCAAACATTTTGAGGATAAGAGTGACCATTTGTCACTATTAGAGCAGCTGACTACAATAAAAAGAGCCCCCCATGAATGTATGACTGATTTTAATTACAGATTCCAAAAGACATGGGATAGAATACCTACTATAGTGAAACCTACCCCTGGTAATGCCTTCTTGCATTACCTTAGAGCTTTTAACAGTGATATCGCCACTACAATCCAAACTATGGGAGGAGATATATTACCTAATGCTTATGAGATAGCCATAAAAGCTGAGAACATTCTAATACAAGGAGGAAAGTTGGCCCCAAGGCCTCCTATGCCTTTCTTTCCTGATGTTCCCAACCACCAACCAGAAATAGCCCCTCTCCCTACAATCTCTACATCGCAAGCCCTTACCCCAGTTCCCCAAGCTTCCACATCCTCAAACGGAATAGATGAACTCAAGGAAATGCTCCAAGGTCTAGTACTGAACGCAGATAAAAGAGAAAAGACCCTGGATAAAAAATTACAAGAGCAGGGGAGGCAGTTGAAGGACAAAGGGAAGAAACTAGAGGATAGTTTTTTTCTAATACAAAAGATGAGTAACAAGGCAGTGGCCTTAGAAAGATAGCAGGCTCAAGGTGGCAAGCCTCCCCAATTGCAATATCAGGCTCCAAGTGGTGGTAGGCCTCCTAATCAGTGGAATAGCTCTTTTGATCAGAATAGGTAGAATAGTCATGCTTTTGCTTCAAGCTCAAATCAAAATAGAGCTATAGTCCCTCAAAATAACTTGGCCCAAGACCAAGATTTTTGTCCCTCATGTAACTATTCTTATACCTACTGCTTGTGTCAAAAAGAAGAATCTTATTTGGCCCTAACTGTCCAGGAGTCCATAGTAAAGCAATCACACAAAGAAGATCATCCCAAGGAGGCCCCATGTGTTCAGAGGCAGGGTGATTGCTCTTTTATGAATCACCAAATGGAGGAACATTGTAATGTAAACCAGGACTCCATTGCTCATAACACAAGAAGCAAGAAGAGAGCTATGGAACATGTTGCTCCTCCTTCTCCTAAGCAGGCCTCAACTTCAAGTGTTATACCTAACACACAAACAACAAATGAGCAGACGAACACTTCACAATAGAAAAAGCAAGGTCCAAGAAATGAGGATGCAAGTGATCCTTTTGTTGCCCCATCTCAACCTCTTATAAGTGCAGCCCCCAAAGTTTCTACCAAAATTTCTAGTGCACCATTGAGTGTGGTAGAGAAAATGAAGAAGACCAATGTAAACATTTCCATGTGGGATGCTGTTGCTACCATACCAATGCAGAGGAAGATGCTGCAGCAAGAATTGGAAAGGATTGAACCCAAGGATCAGTCATCTACCATGGAGAGTGCCACTAGTTTAGTCCAACCAGCAGGAGATGTGGAGGAAAATAAAAAGGTTAGACCTCTTCCATTTTATGTTTCTCTGATTATAGGGGGCAAATTAGTCCATAATTGCATGATAGATTCAGGGGCTAGCAGCTCAGTAATGCCTAGGTGTGTTGCTGATGCTTTAGGGATGAAATATGAGCCCATTGTTAAGGATGTGTTACAACTAGATGGGAGTACTGTCAAAACCGTAGGCATCCTTAGAAGTGTGGAAATGGCCCTACATGCATGCCCTAGTTGTACTGTGATTCAAGACATATCTATGGCTGAGGTTAAGCCCTATTTTGCGATCTATCTTTCGAGAGACTTCACTACTCAAATTGGTGGATTCATATTTGCTGATTGGTCTTACATGTCATTTAAGACTAGATATGGGGCCAATGCTTCAATAAGAGCAGAACCTCAAGCCCTTCACCACACTGAACCCTACACTCCCAACTTCATCAATATGAATTGCCCTATCCTAGAGGTGAACAAAAATAACGAAGTAAATGAGCCTGTCACTTCCATAGCAGGGATTCCTGATTTCTTCTTGGATGAGTGGGAAAATACATGTTAGTTTGAACCTATGTCAGAAACCCTTGAGATAGGCCTTAGTACATATTGCATAATAGAGAAGGAGGTTCAAGTTCTTGACCTTGTTAGGACTAATGATGACATAAATGGAGTATGGAGAATGTACTTTGATGGCTCAAGGAATAAAAATGGATCAAGGGCTAGTGTTATGTTGATCTCTCCTACACAAATAAGATACTACTTCTCTTTTAGGTTTCAATTCAGTTGTACCAATAATGTGGCTGAGTATGAATCCTTGATCCAAGGTCTCCTACTTGCCCAAAAGAGGGGAATTCAAGCCTTGAAGGTATATGGGGACAGCGAGTTGGTAGTGAACCAAGTGAGAAATCAGAATATCACCAAAAATGGCCTGCTCAAGTCTTATAAACATAGAGTCTGGGATTTTCTCGAAGGTTTCAATGCATTTAACATTCAGAGCATTCCTAGGAAATAAAATAAACATGATGATAGACTTGCAGCAGTGGGTGCATCTTATGATGTGCTAGGGAATCTTGAGGAAGAAAAGAAACAACAAATAAGGGTAGTGGTGAGGCCTGCTGTTCCTGATAATAATACTCATTGGCAAGTGTTCGAGTCTGATGAGCAAATTGTGAGCTTCTTGCAGAATGAAGCAGAATTTTCAGAGAGAAGTCAACTAAGACTACAAGATCAATATGGTGATCAGATCATTCATCTTAGTTCCAACAAGCTACCCAAGGGTCTCATTACCTTGGAGGGCGTCTTTAATCCTAATGATCAAACAAGAGGTAAAGGGATGAATCTAGTTGCAGAAAAGGATGACCATGCCCCAGTTACTATTGCTAATGGAAAATCTCTTAACATGGGGAAGGTATGTTCTAAAGCTGAGCAAGAAGATTTCATTCATCTATGTCAAGAATTTAGTGATGTATTTGCTTGGACATATGATGATTTAAAAGGGTTTGACCCTAGTTTGTTTCAGCATACCATAGATTTAGTTGATAGGGTCAAACCAGTAAGGCAAAAACAGAGGCTAGTGAATCCCAAGATTGAACCTTTAATGAGGAAAGAACTATACAAACTGATTGAGGCTAACATAATTTTTCCTATCAAACACTCATCATGGGTAGCTAACCTTGTCCCTGTGAGGAAGAAGAATGGAGAAATCAGATTGTGTGTGGACTTTAGGGATCTCAATCAGGCTTCCCTTAAAGATCACCATCCTCTCCCTTCTATGGAGCAAATTCTGTCCAAGGTCAATGGGTCAAGGAGATTCTCTTTTCTTGATGGGTTTTCAGGTTATAATCAAGTACTGGTTAAAGAGTCTGATAGACACAAGATGGTGTTTACTACTAAATGGGGCACCTATGCTTATTGAAAAATGCCATTTGGATTAACAAATGTAGGTGCCACATTCCAAAAGGCAATGGAGGTAGCTTTCAGAAGATTAATTGGCAAGTTTGTCTTGGTATACCTTGATGATATAACTGTGTATTCCAAGAATGTGGAGGATCACCGTGATCATTTGAGACAGGTATTTCTAAGATGTAGAGAGTTTGGGGTATCTCTCAACCCAGCCAAATGTGTCTTTGCTACAAACCAGGGAAAACTATTAGGACACATTGTATCTAAGGATGGATTGACCGTTGATCTAGAAAGGACAAAAGCAATAATTGCCCTTCCTCTCCCTAAACACAAGAAAGGGCTACAAAGTTTCCTTGGTAGGATAAATTTTGTAAGAAGGTTTATTCCTAATCTTGCCACCATGGTGAAACCCCTTACATCCATGCTCAAGAAAGATATGGTCTTCTCATGGACCAAGGAGGGGAAGGAGAGTTTTGAAAAGATCAAGGCAGCCATAGCATCGGCCCCTACCCTCATGAACCCAAAATTTGAGAAAGATTTCATCCTCTACACTTTAGGTGGTAAGTCAAGTATCTCTGTTGTCTTGACCCAAACAAATGACAGGAATGAGGAGTAGCCCATAGCCTTCTTTGGTGAAGGGCTTAAGGAATATGAAGATAAGTATAGCTTTGTTGAGAAGTAAGCCCTTGCAGTCATTAGAGCCTTGAAGAAGTTCAGACACCTCTTATCCCATAATAGGATCCATTTGTTGGTGCCCCATGCAAGTGTAAAAGACTTCCTGTTAAACAAAGATGTTAGTGAGAAGAGAGCTGGATGGATCACTAGGGTAATTGAATATGATGTTGACATTCAGATTACCAAATTGGTAAGAGGAAGAGGATTATGTAAAGAAATGTTATCAGATCAGAACTCAGATGAAGAAGTTGCCATGGTGATAGCAAAGTAGCAGGAGGAAAGGTATGCTGATGGTCCAAGGAGCTGGATAAATGACATGAAGAATTTCTTATTAGGGAATGGATACCCTCAGGGATTGGATAGAACTAAAAGAAGACAATATAGACTACAATCGATTCCCTATGTTGTGATTGACAATATCCTATTTAGGAGGGATCTTAATGGGACCCTGTTGAGGTGTGTTGAAGTGAATCAGGCTGAAAGGGTGATTAGAGAACTCCATGATGGCCCTGATGGCGGCCACTTCTCTGCCAGAACAACCGCTATGAAGATCATGAGGGCTGGATATTATTGGCCATCTCTATTCCATGATTGTTACAGGTATGTGAGGAAATGTGAGAAATGTGTTTTTTTCTCAGGCAAACAGAGACTTGCAGCTCTTCCTCTCCATCCTATTCAGGTGGATCAGCCCTTCACTCAGTGGGGGTTGGATTTTATAGGCCCCATTAATCCTCCATCTAGTGCGGGTCATAAATGGATCTTGGCTGCTACTGATTATTTCACTAGGTGGACAGAGGCAGTTGCCTTGAAGGATGCCACAGAGCCATCAGTTGTTGAATTCCTTGATGGAATTGTATCTAGATTTGGTGCTCCTTCTACTATCATCTCAGATAATGCTAAGTCTTTTGTTGGAACCCAAATTTGTGCATGGGCCATGAATCACAATATCTACCTGAGCACATCATCGAACTACTATCCTTAGGGTAATGGTTTGGCTGAATCTTCCAACAAGAATCTGATCAGAATTATGAAGAGGACAATAAAAGACAATCAGAGGACTTGGCACAAGAAATTAAGGACTGCCCTGTGGGCCGATAGGATAACACCCAAGAGATCTATTGGGAATTCACCCTTTGTGCTAGTATATGGTAGGGAAGCTAGACTCCCAATCTCATTAGAGTTCCCATCCTTGGAGTTGGCTCATCAGCTAGAACTGGTTGAAGATGATGCCATGATAGTAAGAATGGCAGAACTAATTGAGTTGGAAGAAAAGAGAAACAAAGCCATGAAAACTCTAGAGATTCACCAGCAACAGATGAAGAGGAATTTTGACAAGAAGGCAAGGGCCAGAATCTTCAGAGAGGGGGATTTAGTTCTCAAGTGGGACTCAGATAGAGAAAAACCAGGAAGGCACTCCAAATTTGACCCATTATGGAGTGGCCCTTATCTGATTTCCAGTTGCAAACAGGCCAACTCATTCCAACTAAGCAGGCCAAGTGGTGAAGTTCTACCCATTCCAGTCAATGGGACCTATCTGAAGCCCTATTTCTAAAGGGTTGTGAATCTATGTACATAGTTAATCTAGTTGCTTCCTGCTTGATTCTATTTTGCAATAAGTGCACGAGCACATGGCTCTCTTCGTGAGTCATCTTTGACATGTCTCATGCTGCTGAGGAGGTCCTATTTTTTGTTTCCAATCATAGAAGCAGAGTTAGAACCTTAAGGGTTTTTAATGTTTTGATTTCCTCTTTAAGGGTTAGGGTTCTTGCAGCTCTCAACTTGTGCCTCCTGGTCCTCTTTTCAACTCCATAGCCCAATGGATCATTCTTAGGCACTGGTCATGCATTGAGCAGGCTCATGCCCCCTACGAGTCGCTAGAAGTGTTACCTCTGGTTTTGCCACCAAAAGGTTTAAATTCAAATCCGCGGCCTATTCAACGGTTAGCCAAAAAATTGTTATTTTAATGCCCCAACTCGCCAAGGTTCTATGACCGTCAGATTTTAGATGGATCGATGGTAGGAGCGATCGCGTCATCAAAAGTTGCACGGGAGATAATATCAGTGACATCGCGCCCGAACGACACGTTTTTGGTGGGCCTTGTAGGTGGGTCACAACGGAGGGCGGTCGAAAAAATTTTCGGCGCCGCAGGCGCTATGGCGCTATCGCATGCCAATCGAAAAATCTCCATGGTGACATAGTGCCCGGTAGAGATGCTCATGATGGCGGGTGGGTCACGTTGCTGAAAAAATGTTGGGCCCCATTACGTACCTCATCTGCCCAGTTGGCGGAGCCCGTGTCATGGTAGTGAATCAAAAGGAACCATGCATAGAAAGGACACATCATCGGTTGGGTGCCATGGCACTATGAAAATTTAACCTCGATTTTCCCATAGCAACATGGTGCCTGGTCGACACGTGGTCACCCTGTGAGGCCAACCCACAAGATTGCCTAAATGTGTTCCGCTGGGCCAGTGAGGAACCGCCGCGTGTAACCAAGCTAGAGTCTCTATCAGTATGGTTGGCACAGTCAAGGTTTGCAATCTCCACCATCAGATTTGATTGCATCGATGGATGGTGCCATCTCGCTATCGCGGAGATGCGCAGATATTATCATGGCGACATAGCGCCCATCCGCCGCGTGGCCATTCTACGGATCAAGTCTCGGGTTCACCAACCGGATGATGCCATGTGTATATGTCAGGACACTACAACCACGGGCCCAGTAGTTTTCAGGAGGGACGACGAGTGAAATACGAGGTCGCTCTGATTTTCAGATCTGTAAGATCTACGGTTAGCGCTATCTTGCCATCAGGAGCTGCTCAGACTTTAGCATCGACGACGGAGCACCCATGTGCCACGTGTCCTGGCGGGGCTGCGTTTCATTCTGTCAGAAGTAGATAGGGTGGGGTGACTGAAGAACCAACAGGGGGACGCCACGTGTTGGCAGGCCCGGCAAATCAATAGGAACGGAGGGTTACAGAAGGTCAGGTTCTCCACCGTTAGATTAGAAAGGATCAACGGTAGGCGCCATGTCGCCTTAGCAAAACTGCAAGATTTTTACCATGGCGACATCGCGCCCGATTGACACGTATCGGTGGGGTCAAGTCTCGTTGGATGCATCATTGAGATGGCACCAATTCGGATGGGGCCCAGTCACAAGAAAGAGTCCACGGCAAATTAGAAACAACCACGTGTGCCGAGTCAAAACACAGATATGTCGAGGGGCCAAATTTCTTGGTACGACCAGTGCATTAAGGGGTGGATCTCCACCATTAGATTTGTCAAAATCTAGGGTCAGCGCTATCTTGCCATGGAGGAACTGTGCGGATTTTACAATAGCAAGTTAGCGCTCAAAAGACACGTTTCCTCGCATTTCAGTTTTCAACGTGGCAATTAGCTGACGGCCAGTGGTTAGGTGATAAGGTGGCACGATTAGTTCGATGAAGGCAGTCAACCGTGGAGGGACTCTCCAAGTGGCAAGACAAAGGATTAAAATTGGCCTGCGTGGCCTAGTTGGCTTATAAGGAATCGGGTCGAATGATAGGCTTGGATGATTCATGAACCAAAAATGCAGAGGCGATCGACATATCTTGCGATCTGATCTTCGCGATCATTTCTGACCTACCAGGAATGAATGCAGGACATAAGGACACTCCACCCATCCGGTCGATCCATCTACCATGTCAGGGAATGTTGTAGTGCCATTTCTATCTTCTCCAAGCTCTTCTCAAAAGAAATGAGATTTCACGGTATGCAGGCCAGTATTTCAATCTAGATCCTCGATTGGATTCTCAAGACAGGAAGTTAATGCCAGTAGGTAAGAAGTGAATGTAATGTAGAAATCTTCAGTTGTGCCTAATCTATAAAGGCAATTTCGTGATCTGTTCTGAGGGTCGATTCTTCCTAATTTTCTCTGCTACTACTTGCAGACTTGCAGTGTAAAACCCCTTTATCTCTGAGCCATGTAATAGCCTATATCATCTCTTTCAGCCATCAGTGTGAATGTGCAATCGCTTTGCCTCCCATTGGTGTATTGTTGAGATCAACGATCTGCATACTGTATCTATCTTTGGTCTATCGAATAATAAATAAGTGAAATCTCCTTTTCCTAGTGTCATTCAGTTGGTTTCTTCTGATCTGTATGTGATTACTGATCGATATAAGTCTGGATGTGTATGACTTTTGTATGTTATTCTGGTTTTGTAGCATATATATAGGTAGGAATGAGTCTGAACACTCTGTTTTGGTGCATCACCGCCTTAGATTAGACTAGGTAGATTTGCTTTGCAACTCTCTTTCTCCCTTTCCCTTCTGAGAATAGATAGGTGCGCCCTAACAGTAAGAGGAAGCCGGCCTTCTCTGGAGACTCAACCTCGTAGTTCAAGTCCCACAGCTTGGAGGTTGTTTCCATGTTTCACTAGGTTGTCCTCGCGCATAGGCCTTGGACAAGGGTGCAAACCTAAGTGACAACAGTTATATCCCAAAAAAACATCCATAAGGGAGAACATAGAATTTTCTATTGGTAAGTCCACAATTGTGTCAATGTTTGGAAGCATGAAATCATCTTTGTGACATGCTTATTGACATCATAAAAGTCAATACAAAACCATATGCTACCATCTTTCTTTGAGATAGGTATAATAATTGATATCCATGATGCATAGGCCAATGGCTTGATGAATTTGGTACTGAGAAATTTCTCCAATTCTATTTTGACCAATAATGTTATATGAGGATGCATTTTAATAAGTTTTATTTTACTAAGTTTTTATTTGGTTTAGCTTCAGGGTTTGCGCATTCCTTTTTTCCTATTCTCCTTTATTTTGTGAGTCTTTGCTAAATCTGCTACTTACTTTGTTTGACATCTCTTGCTCTCTCATCCTGATGATGGATCACATAGTGGGATTCAAAATGTTGATGGTAAAAATCTCCACACAATCTAATCCAGAAACTAATTTACATAACTATGATGGATTGTGGAAATTTGATCACATTAATCCAAAGAAATGTTAAGATGATGAAGGATTAGATTTGGATCTAGCCCTATCATGTTAGTGTAGGACCATGAAAAAATTATTTTCCTTTCTTTGAAGAAGAGAATGAATTCACTTCTTTCCTCTACAGTTAAGGATTGTGTCAAATGAATTATCCTGGGTTATTGCTCAATTCCAATGTTAACTTTCTTTATGGGCTTAATCATAATAGATGACCTTTCCTTTGAATTTTTACATAAGGTATCAATCATCTCATCTTTGGGTGTCATAGTTGGGTTTTCACCTTTGGATGCATCAGTTCTATTTGTTTCAACTTTTTTTATCAAGACCATTCACATTGTGGTTCAAGTCATTGGTTGTTTGATGTGACCATTCCTTTCTTGTATGATTGAGATGATTGATATCAAACCCATCCATATGTGTTTCTTTTTTTCCATGTAGCCCAAATGATTTAACCACATTAAGGTATACAAAAATATCTTGGTCAATGTCAAAATTTGGGATGTTGTGAGGGTTGGTTGTATCCTAGCTGATAAGCTCAGGATCGACTAAGGATAGTGACTCATAGTATGCATGGGATTCAGTGAGGTTCAAAGACATGACCTCATTTGATGACTCATACATTTTATTAGCTAGATCTATAATGTGTTCTTCTTCTAAAGTGTCTAGGAAAGTAGAACTTTGGAGTTACCCATAATATGCATCTTCAACCTCTACTAGAAAGAAGTCTGAAAATAAGGTCTAAAACTAGAACCCATCATTAGGTTCGTCATCCTTTTTGGTCAAGTTTTGACTTCAAGTTTATCTTAATGTCTCTCTAAGTGAGTTCCCTAGGTTCCTTATAAGAAAATTATGGTTTGGTGTTTTTAATTTTGTTAACCCTAGAATAACCCTATTTTTTGTTCCATTAAGTATTTCCCTACAAAGATTTGGATTATGTTTACATGATATACCATTTTAAAAAAAGTTGTGTGTGGGAAAAATCTTTTAAAATAACCCTTATTACTTTTTGGGAACCTTTTAAAATTTTGTTACATTATCTAATGTTTCTTGAGTCTCCAAAATAATTCCTTAACCTAAATTTATTTTTAATTTTCTGTGGGCTTATGTTTCTATTTGAAAAATCAATTAAATAAGGATAACCTTTGATCTTCCTTATGATCAAGGGTTGTCTCTATGTCACCATAAGAAATCACATTCTTTTTATTCCTATTGATATAGTGACCAAGCAATATTCTCCTGTAGGACCCACTCAATAGTGGAACAATTTTTTAAAGTGAAGACCTACACTTTCAAATGATTTAAATCAATGGTGGTCACTTTGTTGCCATGGAAAACTATAAGGTTTTTATCCTTGGCGGCATAGTGACTGCCTACCATGTGGATATGTGGTGAGACAAACCTTTTAAGATAACACCATAATTTCCATGTTATTAATAGCCTTTTCAGCATGTCAAATGCAAGGAGGGATTCAATATAAAGGAAATGAAATGTAAGACTGCACTGTTAGATCTCCCCAAGATAAATGGTGGTTTCTTTGTTGCTACTAGGAGATGCAAGAACTTTATTCTTGGTGACAAAGAAACTAAAAGGAAATACTAGAAGTCCACATCATGTACAATGAAATAATCATAAATTTCTACCATCCCATGCAATGATCATCAATGATGGTCACTATGTCACCAAAGGGAGTTGCTCAATTTTTACCCTTGGCGACATAGCAAGAACATGACATGTGTCTAGAGGTGTAAGTGGGTCCAAAGTAACTCACCAATGGTAAAATAAAATTCTAATGTGGAAGGATTTAATTATATTAACCCCCAACTTGGAGGGTTGAATCTAAGTCATTAAAGATTTTATTCCTTAATTGTCAGATTTTTCAAAAAATCAACAGCTTGTTTTCAACATTGAAAGGTGATGCCACTTTGTTTCTCTATGATCCATTTATGAGAATTAAAGCTTCCCATGTGAAGTAAAACTAGGAATATAATGTAGGTAGTCAAGATTTTCTTTATTGCAAATGTATTTCTAATTTTCTGAGAGCTAGAACCTATTTAAGAGTTATTTCCCTAACTAGTTAAATAGTGAAGAACTTTCTATATCGGCAACTCACTGTAGAATTTAGACGGAAGAGAAAAGAGACCCAAGTACTTCAGTCTAGATATAATTCAAGAAATTATATTTTTTCTACGTTATTATCAAAAATGCCTCCAAAGAAAGGTTTTTCGAGAAAAATAGAGTATGCTACTAGGAATATCCATGATGATTTTATGATAAAGGGAATTGGACATGGCTTTTATGATAAAGGGAATTGGACTAGGGATGCCATAAGCTTTAAAATAGAGCTCTAATTGGTCAAGAAATTGTTCTCAAAGAGGAAATTATTTACCCCCCATAGGAATATATGGAATTTTGATTTGGGTAAGTTAGTAGTCCCTAGGTTTTCATGGATTCATACCTTCTCATAGCTGTAGCCCTAAATTACAATCTAGTAACTAGGATGGTGAGGAGAGTGGATGGGTAGTGTCTGATAAATATCATTGCAGAAGAGATTCAAGAGGTTTTTGGGTGGGAGCCAACCATAGATTACCATGAGATCATTGACTTTCAAAGATTGAAAAAGGAGTATTTGTCTAGAAAAGGTACATTAAGAGGACACTCAGCTATAATTGACAACTTGACTTTTGTTATAGCATCAACAAAAGAGCCTTTCAAGAAGTAGTTTTTCAATACTAGGGCCATTGATATTTACATGACTTTATGTAGGGTTTTTGGTGAGGATGAAAAAGATTTTATGCCAATAAAGTTCATATATATGATGACACAGGTTACTTCTTTTGGTGTTGATATTATCTTTGATTTTGGATCTTATTTACTAGAGGAAATTCACATAAGACTTATTGGAATTGCAAAGAGAAAAGTTTAAAAACATTTGCCCACTATTCCTTATTGATTTATATGTTATTGTTTAAAGGGGTTACTTACTTTGAAAAAGAAATGGTATTAAATAGAGAGTGTGAGGGAGAAGCTCTGTCAATCTAATTATGAAGTGTAGATATGTGTTGGGATGTAGAAGAGGTCAGCTTTATGAGATTTCATAGCTACTTTGCATCTAGGTTGAGGAGCCTTATATTAAGGGACAATTCTAGATTACCTAAGGCACTGCTAGATTTTATTAGGCCAATGGACAACCTTGATGGTTTGAACGTATCCCAAAATTAGGAAAATATCATACCCTACCATGTGTCTACAATTTTTAGAGTGTATGGATTCCAAGAGACTCCCAATGGGCTTCCTTACCAAGCACCTCTAAAGGTGGGAATAGTAGAAATGCTATGGGAGATAAGTGGATTAGAGGAAGCACATTTGACTGGTCAGTCTAGGGGCTCAATTTTCACATCTTGCACAATTTCTCACCAATTCATAATCACCGAGGTTGGTTGGTTATTTTTGTTAAAATTCTTAAACCCCTACAAAATGGTTTTCTCCCATGATCGTTTCAATGACAATGAAGGATTTTTTATATTTTTAGATAAAGAGGTAAGACTGGTGCCAAGGATCAACCCTACTTCCCTAAAGACATAATAAGAAATGAATTCTCTCTTTAGGAGAAAGAGATCAAGAAGAAGTGAAGAGTTTATTTCAGGGTTCTAGAATTTATTAATTATTTTGATAAAGACTATAAGCCTCTAAAGGATGCCAAGACATAGGCAAATAAAATAAATAAATTGATGATCACTTTTCTAGAGATCATGGAGGTTATGAATGAAAAGAAATTATTATTTATTAATTCTTATGTTCATAAGGCCTGAGAGGTCATGAAAAAATTATCTTTTACCACTATAATAGGATTAGGGTAGTTGGTTGTTCAAAGGAGACTTGGTTACAATATCATTCAAAAAAAAGTTTGCAATTCACAAAGGTAAACAGATAGTTGGGTCAACTGGTACTATTATGGAGGAGAGGCCTAATGAGCCAATGCCCAAGAGGTAGAAGATAGAAGAGAAACAAGTGCCCAAAATAGAAGAGTACTCACCTACTCAGTCCCCACTACATATAGGAGATGAATAGCTCACTAAGGAGAAAATGGAGCAATTGGGATCCCAAGAGGGAGTTTTTATTACTAATTTAGAACTAGAAGAAGGAAATCCTCAAGAACCTCCCATGCTAAGCCCTAAATTAACTATTTTTTATTACAAAGGAAGGGAATTGGACCTTGTGTTAGAAAAATCTAGTTAGGAGTTTCTTTCTAATGATAGCTTTGTCAAATCTAGACTACCAGTTTTCATGGAGGACAAATACTCAACTATTTGAGGAAAGGTGCAATAATATGAAAGTAGAGCATCCTAAGATGAAAGAGGTAGCTCTATAGAACAAAATAAAAGATGAGATGATGCAAGAGTTTAAGAGGTTGACCCCTAAAGAGGGAAGAAAAATGATAAAATCATTGAGGGTCTTACTTCTACCAAATTGGGACATTGTTGAGGCAATGGGTTTTAACTCTATTGCTAAGAAGTTGAATGCAGGTGAAAAGGTGAAAAAAGAGCAAAGAGGTGTCAAATCCAGTGAAGATCATGTTACATTAGTTATACTACTATGAGAAAAGGACCCACAGCTAGCTCCTCTCAGCCTGATGATACTAGTTTAATGGGAAATTTAATTGTAAAAAGGGTGGAGGATACTCCAAATGAAGAAGTCATAGAGTTACATTTTGGAATAGCCAACGTCACCCTAGCCACAACCTTAAGAGAGAGAAAAGATAGACTAGATCTACAAGAAAAATATGAAAAGGTTATGGCAACCTATAATAAAGATGTGAAAAAGAGAATAGAACTTGAGAATAAGGTGATGGGGTGCCAAGGATAGTCTAGTAGGCCCAAAATTACTATCCTGATCCTCTAGTGGAGCCTTTTAAATCCAATCCTCTAATTGAAATCCTAAACACACCATAGAGGCCTCAATATTATATTGTACAAGAATTTGAAGAAGAAAAGAACAAACTGTGGGCTTTACATGTAGAATTAGATATCCAGTATGACCATGGGTTGAGGAAAGCAATTATGTATTCGATTGATAAAATTGGTTGGCCAAAATTCTATGAATAGTTAGCAAAAATAATAAACATATGGGATGAGCTAAAAGGAGGTGAAGATGCTCTAAAGTCAATTTTTAATAAATGAAATAGAAGGGACAAAGATGTCACTCTATTGAGTTTTCCAGACATCAATTTATCATGTGAGAATATAGAAAAGATTTATGATTTGACCAATAATCTCTATGAGTTTTATGTTAAAAGAATTGCATTACAGAGAAGAATCATAAATTATCTTTCCAACTATAAGAGTAGAAACTTTGAACTATTTCCCAATGCCCTCGATAAAAAGGATAAATTAAAAAATTAAGAGGAATGGGCCCAGGAATTGGATGACCTATTATGCCTTAGGATGAATAGGATCATAAATGAGAAGAAAAATGCATGGTGGGAAAACACAACTGAAGAAGTTGTTAAAGTGAAAATATTTTATGATTCATGAAGAGAAGATTTTATTGAGATTGATAAATTGGGAGAATATGTGATGAAGAAACAACATGAGATCCTAAGTTTTAACTAGCCATATGACACACTTTTTGACAAGTGGATGGCAGATTTTATACATGCAAAATAGTTGGAACTTGGTGAAACCAATGATGATGAAATGGAAAAGGATAATTTACAAATAATTGACACATCAATAAAAGAAGAAGAAGATAAAGGAACACAACCAATTGTAGTTACAAGCATAGAGGCCCAGATAGATGAACTTGTAATAGAACAATCAAATGTGACTATCAATCTATCAATACAAGATGGCATGGATGGAGAACCCCAGGTGCAATAGCTTTCAAGTATCAAGATAGGGAATATTACATGTAATTATAATGGCCACATGTTGTGAGGAATGATTATAAATCCAATCACAAACTCTTCAATGAAGAGTGCAACAGAAGTGGTCCCACAAAGAATGTTCATGATGTAAACCATTCTGTTGCACCAATTTTTGTCTTTTATGATAATAACTTCTATAAATATCTTTCTATCTTAAGAAAAACTATTAGTAACCTCTAAGCCTAAAGCTTTTTTCATCTCACACTATATAATTGAAATTGCGAGGCTAGAGAAAGGGTTTAGACTATTGTATAACTTTTAGTTTTGCTAGTTTTATTCAATCAAGTCCTTGATGCAAAGTTTTATGATGTATTTTTCTCTATAGATTTGAAGATGCATTAGCTTTGAAGGATTATATTGTCTAGTCTTGAGTTATTTTTGGTACTATTTCAATGTTACATAATTTTTAAGCAGAATTAATACAAAGATGAATCATCACTATATATGTTTTCTCAAAATGTTGTCTCCATTGTTATTCACTGGTTATTTTGAGATTGCATGGACAAAGCTTATTCAATTTAATGCAACTAGGATCGGTTGTATTTCAATTCACTATTGCTTTTGATTCAATGGATTAAGGGTTACAGTGAATGTGATAGGATTTCTAGGTAGTAAGAAGGATATGCATAAGAATGAGTTTTAGGGAAGATTGTTGATAATATTGATTGTAATGCAATTAGTTAGGTCAAAATGGTTGAATAGACTCTAAATCTCAATGGATGAGGAAATGATCAATTATTTCAGTTTGCATATGAAGAGATCATAGATAAGAATCAAAAAAATCTTAAAATCAAAATTAATTTTACTTTAAATGTATGGAGAGTATCATAGCTAGGAAATACTTGTCTACATTTAATCTATGTGTTTAAGTTAGCTATTGTTAGCTAGGATTACTTGTAAATTTGAGAAGAATTGTGACCAATCTACTGTAGGGGATGAATATTGTAATAGAATTTCATTGAATGAATGAAATGTGAAGATAGTATCAAGCCCTGAATCTTTTTTCCCTTAGGTGCACCTGCCTTGGTTTTGTAGAGCCAAAAGTGTAGAAAAGTTTTATGATTTTTTGAAGTTGGGTCCAAAACTAAAGATCATCCAGTTGATCATGGGAAGTAGCTAATCCTTAGGTTATTTTGATCTTCACCATCTTGGTATCAGGCATCCTATTACTTGGAAGTTTAAAAACACCAACAATCCTCATGTGATATGATGTCAGCTGTTTGTTCTATGTCATTTACTAAGCGATTCTGATGTGTATCAACTATTTGTGGTGAAGTAAGGCCTAGATGAGAATTGGATCCTTGTGATGTGAAACTATTGGGTTCCATAATGTGAACAAAATCACATTCTTCATCATAAATAGATTCTTTAGATAATGAGTCAAATTCCCACTTGGTGGAATCATCACCATCTTCATTATTAGTGGCATCCATTGATGGTTCTCTTGCATGGTGTAAATTAGGGAAGGATAGATTCACATTCTTTATATTGGTTTCTTTTTCATTGCTAATTTCCTTTTCTTTTGGTACCCACACCAAGGTGGAGGAAGAGGAATCACCATGTTTGGAATAGGATCTAGAATAAGGCATGTACTTTTTATTTTCTTGTTCTAAATATATTACCCATATTTTTAATTTGTTGGATTTGAACTGCGCTACTAGGGGTTCAACAATGCCTTTTCCTTTCCCTAAAAGAGCATTACCTTGGCAACCCATCTTCTTTATTAGATCAAAACCTTTTCCAAAGAGGTGAGAGGAAATGTCAATCTTTTGTATCCGCTCACTTACTTCCTCTATGGAACTTGAAGATACACCAGTTTCTTTCACGAAGTTTTCTTGATAAGGTTTAGGGGTAGCATTTGAAGATGGTTTTCCATGAGATCTTAGAGATAGCGGGGGATCAACTAATGAAACTAAATAGTTGCCTATACCCCTACGTTGTAACATACACTTCTAATCAAACTCTTTCATTAAGGAATCTATTTTCTCATAATGTGATTGTTTAGAGTCTTTTGATGATAATGGTGAAGAAGTAGAAGAACTAAAACGACCTACTTTCTCTTTTCCCTTAGTCCATGTGGATAAGACTTTTTTGTCTTGACCAGTGGATGTTGAGGTTTTTGTTGATGCAGATTGACTAACAACACTTGTCAAAATGTTGATCTCTTCATTATTGTGAGGGTTGAGGGAGTTATAATACTGTACATAGGTTTGGTCCCCACGTATGGTCACCTCTTGGCCCATGTACGGAAATTTGATACATTTATGGTAGGTGGAAGGGACTTCTTTCATATCATGGATCCATGGTCTACCTAACAAGATGTTGTATTTCAACTTCAAATCTAGGATTTGATAGACGATTTCTTTTACTATAGGGCCAGCCCTTATTGGTAGAAGCACCATGCATTTAGAGAATCTATCATCATCATAAGCTTCAATCATGATCTTCTTTTTGGGATCAATAGCATCCTTGGTGTACCCTAGATATTTTACCAAACTCAAAGTGCAAATGTTTAGGCCAACCCCGCCATCAACTAAAGCTCTTTTGACTCTATTTTTGTGAGTAAGACCTCAATGTGTAATGGAAATTTTTGTGGATGTATGATAGACATGTCATCTTGGGCCATGAAGGATACATAGTGGGGGGAAACAAGGTTATTTACCATATTTTGAAATTTTTTAACATCAAGTTTATTCAGCACTAAAGCTTTGGTGAGGATCTCTTTATGTTCCAGTGATATTTGCAACAATTTGAAGATGGAAATGTGGGTAGGAATTTTAAATAATTGGTTAACTAAACTATATTTGGGTATATTGGAACTTTTAGTTGCATGTTTTGAACTAGTGGTTTCCCCTAGTAGAACCACCTTAGGGGCTTGGTCTTGAGTAGTAATGTTTAATGGTTGCTTCTTGTGTTTATCTTTGACCAGGATGACATTTATGACATTGTCAAACCCCAAGATCATATTGATCATGTTATCATAATTATCAGCATAATTGAATTTATCATTGGAAGATGTGTTATAGTTAGCTTTGGAGGATTCTCTCTTATCATGGCTCATGAAGGGGTTTTTGAAGGCGTTGTGGTCTTCATTATCATGAAGATTATTTACTTCAATGGTTCTATTATCGATCATTTCTTGGATGACCCCTTTAAGGGCATAACACTTTTTGGTAAAGGACCCCTTATTTTGATGGTAGGCACAAAAGTGTTTTTCATTCCACCACTTAAGTTTGACTTTTGGTTTGTAGGGTTTGGCTTCTGATAGGATGATGAGCTCATCCTCTGAGAGCATTTGCAATGCTCTTTCATAAGTCTCCCATATGGGTGTGTATTCTTTGGGTATGTTAGAAGATTGGTATCCTCCCAAGGGAGGATCCTAATTGTAGGCTACTTGCTAATTAGAATTTTAAGTAGTTGTGTTTCATCAATAGAATGGATAAAAATTTTCTTGTTTGGGTAGGTTTTGTTAAGTATTTACATTGGTATTATTGATAGTTAGATATCACTAGTTTTGATAGGGGTGAGGTTGTAGTTTAACATTATTTTCTTTGACCATCCCATCCTTGACTATGTTTTTATTGTTGCTTCTCCACCATAATATTTTCTTATCGGCTAACAGATTAGATGAATCATGTGCCTATGAGGAGTTGTTTGAGAAACCTTTGCCACATTTTGATGGCTTAATGATGTCATTTCTTATCAAGGTTTCCTCTACTTTAGCCACATTTTCTAAAGTATTTTTGAAGTCTTTGGGCCTTGAAGTTGCAACCAGTACTTCATAGGTTTTGAGAGGTTGTTGATGAATAAGTCTATTTTTTTTTATCTAGGATGTCTCAGTGGTATTTAGTGAAAGTGTGTCTCCACCTTTGTAAGAAAACTTTAAAGGACTTTCTAGGGATTTGCTTTCTATTGCACAAATCAATCATAGTGATTCTTATCAAGGTTTCCTCTACTTTAGCCACATTTTCTAAAGTAGTTTTGAAGTCTTTGGGCCTTGAAGTTGCAACCAGTAGTTCATAGGTTTTGAGAGGTTGTTGATGAATATGTCTATTTTTTTTATCTAGGATGTCTCGGTGGTATTTAGTGAAAGTGTGTCTCCACCTTTGTAAGAAAACTTTAAAGGACTTTCTAGGGATTTTCTTTCTATTGCAAAAATCAATCATAGTGACTTTTCTTTCAATATTGTGTTAAAAAAATTTGAAGCTTGTTGATTGAATGACTTGATGTTGTAGGGTAGCTTGGAGACCCACTCCATGGCTTTCCCTCCTAAGGTTATAGGAAACAACTGCATTAGATAGGTTGTGTCATGGAAAAATTCCATACTTAAAGTATAGAATTGTTTGAAATGATCTTGAGGATAAGATGTGCCAAAATAATTATCATATTTTGGTATTTATATATTCTATGGAAAGGGGGTCAAAATGACACTTCTATCGAATGGGAGGGGACATAATTTCTCAAGGCTAAATTCAATGGGTTGGATCTTCCCTTCTTTCATTCTTTCCATTTCTAGTTGTAAATCATGGATTTTTTGTGTGACAACATCTAAGGGTGATTCTTCTTCCTCCCACTTAAGGTTTGTTATGTCAAATTTAGGTGATGATTTTACACCTTGTTGTGCCAAATATAGCAGGTACCATTCTTTATGGAGTTCGAGTATTTTGTCCATTATATCAACTAGTTCAAGATTTTTTTAGAAATTCTCAATTTTAGTTTCAAAACTCTTTTTGTCTTATATGTTAGATGAACCCATTTTGTTAAAGGGCTCTGAGTTCTATTTGAACAAGGTTGATTCATTGGTAGTGGCATTTGATATAAAATCAGCAGGTGTAATAGGCTCAATGATGCTTGGAGATTGTGCGTATTTAATAGTTTATTTTTCTATTCTAGCACTTATGTGTATGGGTGATCTTTTAGGTTATTTATGTTTCACAGCGACACTGGTTTTACATAGTGGCATCATATGTGGATGAGACTCCCTTAACTCTTCTACATTTCAATAGTATGAGGATTTCTTTTAGGCTAAAGTTCATTAGAATATCAAGCTATATTTCAAAAAGTGTTTGGTGATGTTGATGATGATAAAACTCAATTTGATGAGGTCGAGTAGGGGACAGATGTGTATTTTAATTCATTTTTGACTTCATATGCAAATTTGAGGTAATGATAACTATTGGATAAAAAAATTTGTTTAGAATTGGAACATTGTTTGATTTAAAGATGGCAGTCAATTTTAGATTCCTTCAATTTTACAAAATGTTGACAAATAAAATAGGTATTCAAATCTATTGTACATTTATGAATATTGTGTGTGCAAATAGCCTCTATTTTAATATTTCTCTCAGATGCACTTTAAGAAGCTTCAAATGTGTTATTTTAATGCTTGTATGCACTAATTTATGGTGTGCGAGGTGCTATTTAGTAGGGCATGTGCACTATTTAATTCTTCAAATGTGCTTCTTGTTCAATCAAAAGCGTTATTAGAGGATGCAAATACATTATGGAAATGGTCAAATGCATTGTTTCTAGTACTGAATGCATTATTCCAAGGTATACAACAACATTTGTATTGGGTTTTGTACCAATTTGCAATTATGTTTTCTCAGAAGGATTGTGACCTGAAGTTGATTAATATGTATTAAAGAAGACACATCCAAACATAGTAGTAGTAGAAATGATAATGAAATAAACCTGCATGCACCTATAAATTGAAAGAAATGGCTTCCTAACAAGGCTTGATAAACCTAGTGACTACAAGGTTTTAGTGTTTGACCAATAGTATTCCAATTTACCTCTCTAGTGACAGAGAGTTTCTCATTAATGCTTAGGAGGTTTGGTGTAATCTCTTGTGAGACTATTAGAGGAAGGCTATGTTTCAAACATGGTTGTCTTGCATTAGATTGGGAATGCAAGATGAAAGGTGTTCCCTCTCATCAGCCCTGCTAAGGAAAATCTCAAGAGGTAGCCTTTCTATGACTAAATAATCTACATAGTAAAAAGCAGGAAAAGTAGAAATCAAAAGAAGGTTTGGGAGTTTGATCACTCTAAGGGCCTTTTTGGTTGCTAGAATATGATTTAGGAATTGGATTCTAAAATCCTTGATTTGGGATTCTAAAACTTGAGATTAATATTATGATTTTTGAAATTTATTTAGGGACTATTTGGTTCGATCCCAAAATATATTTAATATTCAAAAAAAATTATTCCAAGACTGTTTGGTTCAAAATACAAATATAAAATTTACAATGAAAAATGAGACTCGTATCTCCAATTTGTTCAAGGACCTATTCATTGTGCTTTGAACTCCACATATGCCAAAAATGTCGATGTTCATTGCAAAATAAAAATTCAAGAAAAAATTTAAAATAAAGATGAAAGAAATTACATGTGTGTGGTACAAGTTATTTTATTTAATCCAAACATATAATCAAGTGCAACAATAGCCAAAAAAATTCCCCCAATTTATAAAAATTGTATTCGTGCAAATTTCTACAATAATCTTTATAATTTATTCAAGTAGCACTTGCTAATTTTTACAAAATGTTAGTGCCCAAAGTAGATATAAAGAATATAATTTATTGAAAAACCTCACTCTCTCACTTACAGCTCAATTAAATTTCAAAACAGGGTGCTCGTAAATGGGCATAAGGATGTCAAACCCAATTAAATTTAACTTTACTTGAAATCCTCATTTTGAAAAATGGGATTTAAAATGGGAATTAAAATAGGAATTCCAAATAACAAGTATTTTGAGTGAGATATAATTCCTATTTTGGGGGTCAAATGGGGATACTGAATCCACATTTCCCAAAATTCTAATTCTTCTTTTGCAAACCCAAATAGTGTATTAGGAATTTTTGAGAATTTTGAATTCCAATTCTTGCTCAAATATGTGATCTAAATGGACCCTAAGAGAGTGAGAGTATATCCCTACTACTTTAATCTTCCAAACATGATAGACAAGATTTATCAATTATGAGCCTTTACCTACAAAAGACAGGAGGCTCCTATATTGATCTATGTGTTTTATTGTTCCCAGCTTATGGAAGTTTTTTCATTCTGATCAACTCAATGAGTTGACAACATAGGCCTTTTTCTAAATAGATCAACATAAACAAACTTTCTACTTAAACTATGTTATAAATTTGGAAATGTCACAATCTAATTGAAAAATTTTTAGGCCTACCTGATTCAATATTAGCAAAGGCTAGGCACATTTTTTAGTATCTTCATTCCCTTCTCACAACTTTTTGTGATTAGTGAGTTCTTGTTAGTCCAAAAGATATCTATAAATAGCTAACATTCAGATCTACAAGTTAGATATGGTATTTTATAACTCTGATCAGATGTGCTATAGAAAATGGTATATGCATTACAAAAATGGGTAGATGCACCACAATAATATTCAAATGCATTATTTAAACATGCAAATGCACCATAGAATCTAGAAAATGCATTGTAAAACAAAGTAGATGCATTAGAGAACACTTTAAATAACTTAAAAGACAATGTGGAAGTGTTAAAAAAATGTTCATAAGTGTCAAAGCATCAAAGAAGTCTTAGAGATTGTGTTTGTAAGCTCAAGAATGTCTTCAAAAGTTTGTTGTTGTTTTTATGGGTCTTCCCAAATGTTGTAAAACCTACAATAAGTCAGATTTGCACAAGAAACTAGAGAAAAAAATATAAAATTAGAAAGAAAAGTTAAAGAAAAAAGATGCTTTAAGATGAAGCCCCACAACGGGCACCAATTGTACATGATGGAATTGTGTATTCATGAGACCTTAGTGTAGAGTGCAATTGAAATAAGAATGAGCTAATCTTGACCCAAGAAATCACTATGAAACAAAGACTCACAAACATCTCATGTTTCCCTAACTACAACTACTAAAATTTCTCGTAGACTAGCATCTTAGTGATAGTTCTAAAACAAGAGCATGCTATGAATGTAGATCTATCAAATTCTATGCTAGATCTATATGAAAATGTAGATTATGTGAAGATAATAACACTAGAATGCTAGAATCATGTGCATGTGTAAGACTAAATGATACTAAATAAATGTTAAAATGACATCAAAATGACATGAATTCTCTATAATAACAAAGCTAAAAAAGGGTGATAACTCTAAATGTTCCTATATTGTAGATGCCTGAAACTTGGGTCCTTTTGTTCTTGAATTCCCCTCCTATTTATAGGATTTTAGAAGGGGGTTGGGGTAAGGATCAAGATTTTACTTTTGACTAGAGGGGAATGGTGAAACTATAAATATGTCATAAGGCACCAAGAGGAAGAGTCCAGTAGACTTAGTTTGTGAGGATAAAAGAAGATTTTTCAATTCTTTTAAATGTAAAAAGGAGGATTTTCACTTTTGAGAGGATAAATAGATTTTGTTGATTTATTAAATGTTTTATTTATTTATAACTTTTCTCTTTTCCTTTTTCCTTTTTTTATTTCATTTTATGATTTTATGAATTGATTTTCCTCTTTTTAAAGTGATTTAGGTCTTTTTGATTTGATTGATTAATTATTTGATGTTACCATTGATTTGAAAGTTTATTATTTTTCCTATGCTATCTTATTTTTATCTTAATTTGCATTGTATCATCTAAATTTGTGTTGTTTTAGGTCTTTGCCAATTTTTGGGTGTCTACATTTAAGTGTAAAAGATTAATTAAATACCTTTATTTAATTCAAAAGACTTAATTAAAAGTCTAATTGTAAAATTAAAGATTTAATTAATTATTAAATTGAAAAACTAAATTTAGTTGGACAATTACTATAAATTTATTTCTAAAATCAAGTTACATCTTATTTTTGGATAAATTAGTAAATTATAATTTAATTATAAACATTCCATTAAGTGGTGCTAAAAATACTAAGTCTAAATTAAGTTTTAATTATGCCCATTTATGTGCACATTAATTAAATATTAATTATAAGTTATAAATAGTCGAGTGAAGTGACTTAACCTTTCGACCAAATTATTATATTATTATCTTTGCTTTTAAAGTAAGATTTCAATTTTTAGAAAATTGAGTAGGTTTGTTTATATGAGTGTTTTGGATTACTTTTATTCATTATGTCTGTCAGGTTGAAGAACTAGTTTTTGGTACAAAGTGAAAGATTTGTTTTCAAAAGCTTGGATTCTAGGCTTGTGTTTTGGCTTTTTTTGTCTTTTCAATTTATTTGTGATTTCAGGTAGGATTTTCAAAACCCATGTAAATTCCTATTTGAAAGGTTGTCTACTTTGTGCTTAGGATTAGTTGGGTTCCATATATTGTGTGTTGGTAACTTTGATTTTCTACGATTACATAAAACATTAGGAAACAAAACTCTACACAATTAAACCCTAGTGGAGATGAACTTTTTTTTACCAAATCAACTTACTTATAGGAGAATATCTTTTTATTCCTATTAAGGTAAAAAATTATCTATATTTCATAGGCTTTTAATTATTAGCCTATCAAACTATGGAAGAAATATATATATATGAAATGTCCCTTTTCTAATTTTATATGATATTTCAAGCCTCTAATCAGATCTTTAAGATCAAACAACCAATCTTTCAAAGATCCACCAATTTCTCAATAAACCCCAAATCGGGTATGCCGGAAATAGTGCCAAAAACTTCACAGCTTCACATATTATTAGTAAATCTGAAAGTGGAAATTTTTATAGAAATTTCAGCAGCATAACAGCCTAAAAAATGAAATTTTCAGATTTGTATAACATTTACACAACAGCTCCCAAATGGAGGATAAAAACAATGCTCATCGGGCTCTCGAAAACAACATAGAATAGCCCGAAAACACCACAAAAACACTAATAATCTATCACAGAAGTATAATCATGACCAAATACATATATTCAGCTCTATTTTAACATCTAAAAGTCTGAAATACAGCAGCAACCCAAACTGATATGAAATACACAACCGAAAACACCAAACTCTTACAAAAACACACCTGAAAAATCACAAATCTGCACTGTTCAGCACAAAGGCAAACTCTGCATGAGCATGCACATGGAATGGCTTCAAACTCCCATCCTTAGCCTCCCTATAAACCTGAAAACTCCCATTCTTGGGTCTCCTTCTCCACAGGTTTGGCAGCCTCTGAAGAATAACAAAGAAATGAGCAAAAATCAAGTTCTGGAATGAGCCCAAAATGCCTCCAAACTCCTTAAAAGAGGTCATAATTTTCATTTATTAGTCCATTAGCTTCCAAAGATTATCCCCTTTTTCTAAAACTTCACCTTTTTGGGCCTACCTTCCTTATAAAAGATTATTATTTTTAATTATTTGAAAAGGGGACATGACAAGTCCTCCCCTTCCAAATATTGCTTGTCCTCAAGCAATGGCTAAAAAATAAACCAATCAATCCACCTGGATCCCAAATGTAGTCATGAACTATACTATTATCAATTAACATAGGCTCCTGCAATATCCTCTGCAATATAACCAAGAGGAATCCATAATCAAACTGACAATTACTATTCAACCAAACTCCAAAGTCACAACTTCCACAGTCAGAAACCCACGAGACACAAACTCTTAGAACATCAAAACCCAAGTAAAGTGGAAAAATCAAACTACCAATACAATAAATACCATCAACACATTCCACTAGCCTGTACAAAATGTACAATCCAACTCTGCAAAAATGGTGAATGCTCCCGAATGAAACTGTACCAAGTATGGAGAATCCACACACTGTACAACTCTTGCAATCAACACAACTCTATAGATCACTGACCACTGTCTCATAACCATAACTCCCATGCACCCTTGATGGTAAAAAGCCATCACAAGATAAATAGCAAGAATTGGAACCCAAACCAAATTTTCTTGCCATCAACTCCTCAACACAAGGATCAAATACTAACTGATGTACATACCTTGCAATATAATGTTGATAAAAAAAACCAACCTCAGTCAATAGCTCACCATGAACAAGTGATACAACCCACTGTGACTGATCACCAGCTAAGTTAGGAGATGTCATAGCCAAAGAAGTAGAATCAATAACAACACCCACTAAAGCATCACTCTAAAACTCCTACTCTAAGTCACGTATTATCAAGCTGTCAACTACAAAACCTATCGCCATGGCGTGCCCATCACAACTCTCATCCCAAGGCATCAAAACAATCCCATAACTGATGATAAGCACTAGGAACCAAAGAACATCTTTGTATCATCATCTCATCAACATGGTCATCAAAGGTAAATTGATGAGCATACCTCACAATGTAATGCTAATAGAATGTGCCAATCTTAGTTAGTGGCTCAAACTGCAATCCAAATGTAACTAACTACAATTGATCACTAACCAAGTTGGAACTGACTACTACCTCTAAAGACATCGCCAAGGGAGTAGTATTACTAGCAAGAACCATGCCAACTATCAGCTCACCAACATCACACATGGTCTTTGATACAGCATCTCTAGTCTTCGTGCCATTAGTGCTAGAGGTCACCACTATGTCAAGCATACCACAACAATCTATTGCAGCACCTAACTCAACTGAACCTGACTCTAGTGGGGATGAACCTAATATGCCAATGTTAGTATCAAGGATGGATGCATCCCCATCTCCACTATCTTTGACAATCTCGACCATGGACATCCTCAGATCATCAGACACCACAGCTTGTGACTATACAGAATCTAGTAAAGACTGTAGTTTCTCTAACTCCATGGTCACCTTAGCCAAATGAAACTATGACTCGTTGAAAGCCAACTGTGTACTCTCAAGAATCTCAGAAGTCACCTCAAGCTGCTCAGTAAGCTCACTCACCTCATCTTCCTTGGCCAACAATGCATCATATGTTGTACTACCCCACTCCATAAGATAATCTCTGTCAGCTACCAACTGCATATAATCCTATCTCAAAATCTAGATAGCATCCCATAAAGAGTGGAACTCTGTCAAGGAAAGATAACTGCCTCCCTGCTCATCACTAGTAGGATAACTCCATCCATAAACTACTAACAATTGACGAGCAGCATCAAAATGTTGGCAAGTGATAGCAATGTCTCGCTCACTAACTCTCAACTGGTTAGACACATGATGGCACTGGCTTGACTGTCTCCTACAAACCTCCTCTGATGCATTGTCTAAAGGAGTATCCTCAAAGTTACTAGTCTCTAGAGTATTACTATCCATATCCTATGAATCAACTCTAAAGCTCATATCAACAAATGGAGTATCAAAAATTGTAGCACTGTTGTCCAACTCATTTGTACCCAAGGAAACTAAGTCTTCAAAACTACCCACTGCATCCTCCTGGATGTCATCAATGCCAATATGATCCTGGGACTCATCTATACACACTACCAAATATGAAAGATCATCAATGCATTCTAGCAAGTATGGTCGACTGGATATATGTACAAAGCCCAGCACTGGTGTATAAAAACTAATACCAACATTGGACAAGCTACTAGCACAAGAAAAGACAACACCATGCAATCTGCTAATCAAATCCATGATAGCACCCAAAAAAACACTGCTACCAAAAAGTGTTAAAGATCTACAGTCAATTGAATCCCAAATGCCAATATAACAATCTCGAGTCCATATCTGTAACTAGAATCAGTTGGTAACTCAAGCAAAATCCTCACTTGAGTAATATGACCAATACCAACTAACTCCATATACCTATCATGATGAGATGATGAAGTCACAATACTATCTTTGTTCACTTTCAATTGGCTGGACAAATCGTGTGAAGTACTACCAGCCTCAACCTCATGTGACAAAGCATCTAACTATGCCTGGTACTCTTTCTTAGCAAAGTCATGAATGCTCAATGTCTGCTCATCTCTACCAGGTATCTCACCATCATGCACAAGAACATCCTCATAATCATCATCTGAACCCACTATGCTATAGTCACTACCTGTTGTAACTATATCATCCTGAATACCTATGATATCACCCTTTAATGACCTATATACAATTGTCTCAATTTGAGTATCAAGTTGACCATTACTATCAATCTGCATAATATCCTTTCTCACTACCTCTCATGGTGGAGTAGAATCTAAGACCTCTGTCTAGCTATAAGCTAGTTTCTCAAACTCCTCGTGCATGTTCTTGGTAATTATGTCACTTGCCTTGTGAGAAAATCTGGTCAACTTATCCACCTTAGTTGGGTCGGACAACATTCCATTCATCATACGGTGGTGCTCAACCAACTATTCAGACATGTCATGGCTTATTTTCCTAAGTTTATCTCAAATGTCTAAATAACCATCCTTTCTACTATTTTGACTCTGGATATCAATTGTCCAAGATTGTGTCCTTTGAGACTCTGTACTATACCTATCCATTCTAGATAAAATTCAAGAATGAAAATTTTGAGGTAACACATTTTTGAATCAATATGGGAGAAACATTTAATATTTGTAGAGGTTATTACAAAGATTTTTACTCATGAATGACATGGATTACATATCACTATGTTTTGTGTTCAACAATTTAGATGGAGAGGTTATTATGGAAGGATCTAAATAACTCTTTACAAAACTCTTTAATTAGATGAGATCTTAACATAGATCATCATGTAGTTTAATATGCCATGAAGAAGAGAAGTATATGCATGCAAAAAAGGACTAATATGTGATTAATGAAGTAAATAATTGAGATTAATTTAGAATTCAGTGAAAGGGTTTTGTTATCACTTAACAAAGCAAGTGCCTTATTCATAGCAATGAAGTGAAAGGGGAAGACTTGTATTATCATATCAGAGGAGAGGATTAATTAGCAGGGAGAAGACTCAAAATCAGCTCACAGAGCATACCATACTGAATCAATTGTAACTAACTTGAATCAAGATAAATATCTTAATAGAGTGGTCTTAATAGATCTTTGTAAATCTCTTAACAGAATCCTTACTTTTTTTTGTAAGTGTTAAATCCTCTAACAAGGTGAGACCTAGCAGTCTCTTAATCTTTTAACAAGGAGGACCCCTCATAGGGTAGATCATATTTATGATCAAATATTGTAACCATAATAGGTTAATTTTATTACTACAATAGAAAATATTGGTGGGTGTCATCCATGTTGGTGCCCAAATTAGAAGATTAGGTTTCCTATGGAATGATGATCCAATTATGGGAATTCCTAATAGTAATTTTCAAATTAGAAGTTTCCACCCCGAAAGAATGCAAACCTCTACAATTCTAGCTCAGTAGAATCAAGGTTGGTAGGCCTATACCTCACACCCTAGAGGCTTTGTAGAGAAAATAATTTGTGAAACTTGGGTGTTTTAGTAATTTAATTGAAAAGTTGATAAATATTTGTTGGTGTGACATACAAATGTATGGCAGATTGATGATCTTTATCACTTAGATATGTGTCCTTTCTAAAATCAGCATGAAAACTGATAACAATAATCAAAGACAAATGCCTTAACTGATGGAGTCTTTATCATTATTCCATCAATCATTCAAAATGCTTAAAGTGACCCTTAGAGAAAGACAATAAATCCCTTTAAGATAAATTTCTATCACCTAAATGAAGTATAAGTTGTCAAATACTAATGTATATTCCAATACTAAGTCCTATTGAATTGAATTCTCCTAAAGAGGTTAATAAGATAGCAATCAATATAAAATTATTGTTTAGCAAATGTTGAAATAACTTGTAGCATTCAATCAATTGTATAGTCAATTAAAAAAAATGTAAAATTTGATTTGAGGAAAGAAAATGTATGAGACATAAATGATATCACTAAAACATCAATTAAGCACATGAAACCCTTGTATTGAATTTGAGATCTTCCACAACAAAGGCATGTGTTGCTGGTGCATATAGATAACACAATCCAAAGTAGACCAAAAGGATCAACTTGCTTTATATTATATGTCTAGAAATATGGTTATTATGATTATTCATATCCACATTCAGTCCTTATAATTATAGACAGTAAATTGGCTACAAAATGAAAAGGTGTGATTTTTTTTTTACAAAATTGATCTTAATTGGCCAACTAATAACCACCTATTATATGTTGATTAATAAAAACAAATTTACAAGGGAAAATAGATCATTGGGATGAATCTTATGTTGATTTCTCAATAAAATTGTACCTTTGTTTAATGTTATCCTGGTGTTGGTCATTCTTGAGCAAGTCTGCATTAGTGATCACCTCAGGAGCCTTCATCTCCATCTTGATCATCTACGCAATCTATTCACCGGTCCTTATCATCACCAGATCTATTACAAGCTAGAGTTTTTGTTGCACCAAAATATCAACAAGTTAATGCCTAATACAACCACTAGACTTATAGAATATAGGAGTTGGTTAAGCCATGTCATAAATCTCAAAGGAAAAGGCTGGTGGATAGTCCAAAAATATCCCCCTTAGTGTTACCTAATGGAATTCAAACCTATGACCAAGCTTAGAGACTACTTGTTACAAGCTATAGTTTTCATTGCACAAAAATATCAACCTATTAATGTCTAATACAACCACTAGACTTATAGAACACAAGAGGCAATTAAGCCATGTCATGAATCTAGAAGGTGAAGGTTGTCAATTAGTCCAACAAGATCATCATTCCTTGCTAATCCCAGTACCTATTCTTGCATTACATAGCAAATCCCTATCCATATCTCTCGATCAATTGTATGTCCATCTACATTATGCCAAGATGGAACTTCATGCTCTATTACCAAATCTTCAAATAACTTAAAAGTGCATTTAAACTCTTGGGTGTAGACATTATGATCTTGGACCAATTTGTTTACTTCTCAAATATCTTCACCCTCTACAAGTGCATTCTTCTCCTTAACAAGCTTTCTATATATCTCATTATGTTGGATAGTCAAAGGCTTGTATGCATTATGCAAATCCCAAACCTACCCTAACTTGGTCAACAACATTTTGAAAATATGTTTCAATATAGGGATAGATATTTCCCTTATTATCAAAGATATATCTTTTAGCCATTTATTTTCCTCCTATAGTCTCTTAAATTCACTCTTCAAGGCATCATTAGGTGATTGAATCATAGGTTGAATCTATGGTCTTCATTTTTAAGCAAGCTTGCATACATTTCTATTCAATTATCTCATTAAAATGTCACCTATTTCATTTGTGTTTGATTAAACATGGTTATTTCCACTTACATAAATGCTAATTTATTAGGGTTTATTACCCCCACTTTCAATGTCATCAATATCCAAAGGCTTGACCAATATCAATAATTTATGGCCTCTTGTGCAGAGGACAGAGAGACAATAACAACATAGACATCTCATCTTCCACAAATCTAGAACCAATAATTATATATGTCACACCTTGCACATCCAGTTTCATATCTTTCTTCCTAGATTTGATTAAGTTGTAAAATATTTAGGATGCACTCAAATACCATCCATGTAAATCCATGATTCCAGCTACATTGAGCAATTGTCTCCCTATTGCTAGAGTCATATTCTCCACTTCTTTCTTGATATCCTTCTTCAAGTTGTCCATCAACTACTTTTCATTTTTTGGAGTGATATGTTGAATTCTCTATCCCAATATCTTGCCTCTATAATTGTATAGAAGATAAATAAATTATTTTGATCTCACAAAATCATCATCACTCACAAACCTATTGAACTTGAGGATCCTTTCATCCTTCTTAACATCTACTCTGTCAAGCATCCGAACATCATAATCTAACGCTTAATTTTTTTTGCCTATCTAGAGTTCTAGTCAATGCAATAAGGGAATTTGATAGATTATACATGTCATTTTTGAATTATTCCAATTCTCATTGTCTCTTTACCTCTAGCTCCATATTCTAATCTTGTAGTTTTTGTTGAATCTCTAGCCATTCTATATTCTTGATTTTTTCTTCATCTTCAATGCTATGATAGACATACTCACCCAATTTTTGTAACTTTCTACAAGTATGAATATAACCTCTAGGATTATAAGGAGTCCATGGATCCATAGTGTACATGTGATATTTATTCTACAATTTTCTCCAATTTTATCATATGATTTGGTTGCACAAATTTTAAAATCAAGAAAAGATAAAGTGGCAGGCTGAAAAGTTTTCTTCCTTTGTTTTCCTCCAAATTATTGCCTGCTAGATTCTAACATTTCCTTACAATCTCCAAATAAGAAATCCTATTAGGTACTGAACCTAGCAATCTATAGGCCATACCCTCAAATCCAAAAACTCTAAAACATGTAAAATAATCATATGAATATAAATCACCCCAATTGTGATTTATTTTTCCCCTAGTCAATTATCCTTAGGTCTTAAAAATATCTTTATGTTAGGGCTGATGGAAGGAAAAAGGGTATGGACAAAATGATCCTTATAAATAAAGTAACAAGAAGGAATATATCTAAATAACCATATGGAAGTCCACATTTGAATTGGATTTTCTTCCCTATTTGTTTTGTACATATTTAGTTTCAAATTTTCATTACACAAAATTCTTAGTTGATGACAATAAAAAATCATGTGCATGAGTAAAGACTAATGTTTGAAAGTAGGACAATCAACATCACTAAAAAAATTTAAACAAGAATGAATGTTATCAACAACATACTTAGCACAGTCATAGGGCCTAGGCTCCAACATTTGAACATCGGGTGTCAGTACTAGGGGTTCAATCTCAATTAAGTGTGGAACTCTTATTCCTTCCACTTGCAAATAGGATTGATATTTTGTATCAAGATAGGTCTTGAACATATTAATTTTAAATGGTGGTACATCTACTATAGTCAATGGTTCCCTAATAGTCTTATGTAGCATTAGAATCCATTGCAAATAGGATATATCTAACCTCTCGTACTCATTCTTTAACTTAGTGAATGACAACTTCTTTGTCAGCCTATTGTAGGACTAGAAAATGGACTAATGTCTAACATACTATGAGAAAATCACCAACTCAATAAACGTACATCAACACCCTCCAGTCTACCATAGAAGCCAAATTAATAGAAAGGAAGTAACACAAAGTTAGAAACCCCATCTTTCATTTGTAGCCCCCATGTCCTTTCTTCTCCATATGATGTAGCTCCAAATTACCTATACTGTACAAATTTTGAAGCAAAAGCCTAAGATTGTGATAATGCTATGAGGATACTAGAAGATATGATTTTAGTGTGAGAGCAAGAGTAAAAATTTAAGAAGCTAGGGACCAAAAATGAGAGAAAGAATACTCATTTTATAATCAACACGGAAGATGAGAGCATTGGAATTATCACCTTGGATATGCAACTTGATAAGAGATTCCTTTGAGAATCCATGACATGTATGATAAAAGATGCCAAGTGTAGGATTATATGATGCTTGGAAGTCAAACTTGGCTAAAGGTGGAAGAAGATCTATGACATGTCATATGACACCTCAAACCCACTTAAGGCCAAGAATCTATGACAATGGAAGGAAAATAATTATGTGTATAAGAGAATAAGAATATATGAATTATGTCATATCTTATCCAAGTTTCAATGGAGAATCCATGAGGTGTCACCCCCATGTGTCACAATGATGTCAATATTATGTGGAATATTTGAATTAAAGAATCCTTTATTCCACACAAATAGAAATTAGTTAAAATGGAATTAATGGAGGAAAAAATATGACTTAAGAAATTGAGAATTTTCATGGTTCATGAATAATGGAACAAGTAACTAATAAAATTAATTAATTGAGGAGGTTAGTTAAGAAGAATAATTAGTGAAATGACATAGGATTAAATTATGGGTTGTTTAATCCTATAGAGAAAATTAGCAAGTGATTGGCTAGTTTGATTAAATAAGTGCAATAGTATCCTTTGATGATATGTGATGATAATGGAGATTAACTAGGATGATGATGGATAGACCAAAGCCATGATCAAATTGATTGATTGATCAAAACTGATAACATGCCAAGGACACATGACATGAATTAAAGACATGTAACATTTAACTAACATTGTAAAATGCTATAGGATCGAGATTGGTTGATAGGGTTGATCATAATAACATCAACTGACACTATCAAGGTTATTAAATGGTTGAAGATACTATGATCTAATACTAAGAGACTCAAAAATTTCAAAGATCAGATGATGTGAATGATAGTTTAACCTAGCACTGAGAGCCATGACAGTACTAAGGCTAGGTTGATAAAATTTGATAGATTGATAGGTTTCCAAGACACAAAAAGCTACGATGATGCCTAGGATTGGACATATGATGATATATTTGGGATGTTTGACATGTTCTAGGTTGATTAAGAGTGATTTTAGGTGATTTTAGGTTGGTTTGGGGTGATTTCGAGTTGATTTGATATTATTCTGAGTTGATTTGAAATGGTGAAATAGTTTTGAAATGATATGAAAAAATGTAAAAGAGGATACAAATGAATGATGATAGACATTGTTGAGATATGATCAAGTTGGCCAAAAGATTGGAGTTAGTAGAATGATAAAATGGGATCAATTAGTATGAAGAAGTGATGAAACCATAGATGCAAACCATTTTTTAGCGTCTACATTTTGCCCCTCTTTGATACAATGTGATTTTGAGCGTTGTGTCAAAGAATGCTAACGAAAAAGTCATAATAGAATTCCCTAGTAAAGATGATATATGGGTGCTGCTTGAGAAATTTATTGATATAAGAATATGATAGGTCAATTTCTCTACAACAAGAAGATAAAACCATAGCAACTGACAGATCACAAATTGGAGCTAAAATGTGAAAGTTATGAAGACTAGAGTCTAGAACAGGGGTCGATCAGGAGCCTGAGAGTATTTTCAAGGGTTACCACTCAAGATAGTGACTATATAATGAAAATGATAGCTCAATTTGTTAATAGTGATGATAAGAATTCAACACAACTAATGGATTGAAAATCAGAGTTGAAATAAAAAAAATTATGGCCTCTAGAGTGCAACATAGGTGTTAAGGGAGTAGTTTATGGCATCTTACTACCCCAAGTGCACCCAAAACATACCCAAGTGTTCCCATTACACACTTGGTAATCCCATGTACACTATGATAGTTCAAAGTGTTCTCTAAAAGTGTAGACCATGCCCTAGAAGGCTCTGGGGGCCAAAATTAGCCTAACTGGACTCAGAATGACCTAAAACTTTACATGCATGCCCAAAATGATGGAAACATGTTAGAACATTGGATAAATCACTCAAACATGGTTATATTTGGTCAAAATTTTCCAAACAGAGGTTAGAATGAGGCAAGACTAGGTGGAAAGCCCAAAAGATTGACAAACATTGTAGGATGATGTAGGAATACAAGAATGCAAGATGAAGATGATTTGGTTTATCGAAATACATGATCATGATGGTGGATGAAGAGATGAATGATAGAAGAGTGTGAAGATGAGATGAGAATGAATTATAATGAAGTGATGACTTTTTCTTTTAGAAAGTGCACTATATGTCAAATGGAGCTTTATTTTGATATGGCAAACAGAATGCAACACATCATGGCATAAAGGGCCAGAGTGTTAATGCAAACCCTTGTGTAAACAAGCACAATGTAGACAAAAAATGACCTTGTCCTTCCTAAGAAATACATACATGCTCCAAACTCTCAAAGGTACATTGTAATAGATAGAAAATAAAAAATAACCATGAACCATTCTAGTCACTCTCATAGATCAGTTTATATCATCGAGTGGCATAGGAACATGATTGAAGAAAAAACAAAGCAATAGTAAATCACTCACTAAATAGTGTGAGCCAATAGTTATTCTTGTCCATGATTACTTTCTTTTTAGTATTTTAACTCTTTAGATAGTGTTTGACAAGTTGATTATGTGATAGTTCTGATTGTTGATTTAGTTGATAGGTTCATAGTCACAAATTGGATTGATTGTTGGTTCACATTTCTTAGATAGTGTGATTGTCATAGAAGTGCAGTGCTTTCAATTTCCATCTCTGAAAGTACACATGTTTATGTAAAAGGGATGATTATGTACAAGGTTTATTACAAATTTTCTATGGGTTTTGTAATTTTTAGGGTTTTTGAGGATATTTGATGTTTTTGTGTAACTAGTTTCTTTAGGAAATTTTATGATTTTTAGTGATTTATTCAGGACTTTTAATAATTTTTTAGTAATTTTTTCAGGACATTTTATAATTTTTAGTGTTTTTTTTAGGATATTTTATTATTTTTAGAATTTTTTCAGGATCGCATTTGAATTTTTAGGATTTTTTCAAGATCATATTTGAATTTCTAGGATTTCTTTCAGGATCATAAAAGCATATACAAGTGTTAGCTCCAATCTGTTATGCAACAATTCAAAAGGATAAAAGGTGCTAAGAGGTATGCCCCCCAGTTCAAGTTCAAACTCATGTATTGTGTAGGTAATATGCCCCCAGACAAGACACAAACTATGTACAAAGGCCAATGAAAGAGCATGTATAGACTGGTGATGCTTTAGGTAAGATAATAATGGACCTTAACTAGTTCGTGGGCCCTGATCAAGGACTAGGGATGTCTTGCAATATGAAGGATATGATTAGGGAATGACAAAAGGAGAAAAACCCAAATGAAATCCTAATAGATGGAGGAGCAACAATTGATTACACATGGTGCTTGTCTGCCATGTTTTCACCATGGTACTTGCCCATAGTGCCTATTTGCTTGGCTTTCACTTATGAACAAAAAATTTATCTTGACTCAAATTTCCATGCCAAGATGCATGTTTGCTAGGTTTTCATCAAGGCATCCTTTTTTCATGACTTTTTTCACTTTTTTCTTTTCTTTTTTCATAACATTTTGCTATTTTTTGATATTTTCTAGGACTTTTAGACAAAATCATAAATGTTGCTAATGAATGTTAGGAAGAAATTTATTGTTGGGGCTACGATTTGTTAATCTCTAGATCCATGACTGACAAATCAAGGTATCTAAGGATAAATGGGTCAATAGATATGTTGTGTGGGATGTCATTGATGATGATGTATTAAAAGGTTTATTAGGCAGTAGCTTGATTTTGGGTGGTAGATAGATTATGTAGATGGATTTGGTGGTAAGCAACTCAATATAAGGAAGGATTGGGAGGATTGAGACAAAAATATTCCCACATGAAGGTTGATCAAGAGAACTCAAAAAGACTTCATGGCATCTCGAACATAGGAACACTGATATTCATGCCATCATCTTTTTCATCTTGTATCCTTGGAAGTTGCTTAGCTTTTGACTTTTCATGGTCTAATGGTGCCTTTTGGTTTTCACCAAGAGACCTACTTTTTTCATATATTTTCTCTTTCCACTTTGCAACTAGAAGGTAGAGTTGGCTCCCCAAAATATGCCAATGTGTTCACTTTAGGAGAAATTGCTTCTTTATGGTCACCAATTTTAACACCTTCATAGATTTTAAAGTCTATTGTGAGAGCATCATCATTTTCAAATTGATCCAAAATTGGTGATCCACGTTGGTCCCAATCCAACAATTCAAGAAAAATTGAGGGGATGTCATCATCAATGTTGAATGGGCTTTAGTTAAAGGTATAGATATGGGCATTAGATTTAGTTGTATCATTGGGGTCATGATTAGAAGTTGGAGGATTATTTCTTTGAGGTGGGGTATCCTCAAATGCCTTTTCATCATTCAAAGAATCCATAGTCTTACAAGTAGGTATCATAGTACTTAGAGGACCTATTTGTAATGGTTTAAATCCAAGCCTAAAACTAGGAGGTCATCCTTTTGTAGTGATAGGTTCAATTATTCTTTGTTTCTAACATCCAAGATTGATATATCCATCATAGCCTTGTTTTTGCATGATAGTAAACCCAAGTTTTTACTTAATGGGAGATATTACAGTGGGTTTTTCTTTTTCTTTTACTTTCTCAATACACATAGATGTATTCTCATTGATAGAAGTGAGATTTTGTGTATTGATCTCAAAGTGTTGGTCTTGCAATAGTTGTGATTTACCATAAGATTGGGGAGAAAGTGATGAACCCTAATGTGGGATACATGAGATAGAAAGTACTCTCCAAACCCTTTGTCTTTAATCTTTTGCTCTTCCTTGGCCTTACTAAGGAGTATATCTGTATCCACATAGTTAGAGGAATATAAGGGTTGTGCTTCATTGTTTGTTGGGACTTGGTATGTAGTGGCATCTATCATATTAGCACAAACTAGAAAGGATCTGGATCACCAAGGATGGTAACCTAGGAAAATTTCAAACATTGATGATATGTAGATGGCACTACTTTCATAGCATGGATCCAAGTGTGTCCTAGCATCATGTTGCAGTTCATTTTGATATCTAGAACCTGGAATAATGTGTCTTTAGTAGTTGGACCAACTCTAATGAGTAATATGATGACACCCTTGGAGAAGTGTTTACCATCATCATAGGCTTTTATTGTGATTCTTCAAGAGGCATTCACATCATCCTCAGAATAACCCAAACCCTTCACAACATTAAGAGTATAGATTTTTAGTCCTTCTCCTTCATCTATCAAGTCATATTTAACCTTAAAATTGTGGACAAAGACTTCAAGGTGAAGAGGATAATTGTGGTTGGATCTATCTTTAGGAATATCTTGAGGGGAAAAGGTGATATGTTGTGATGTAGATAGGTTCCCAACCATGGCTTGGAATTGGGCACCATCAATGTTATCTAAAACTATTGACTCTTTAAGGGCTTGATCTAAGATCTTCTAATGTTGGGGAGATGCATGTAGTAGGGTCAAGATGGATATTTGTAAAGGGGTCTTTCCAAGCTATTCAATAAGGCTATAATTAGATGAAGTATTAGTAGGTCTACTAGGAGGTACAAGTCTCTAGATAGAGCTCTAGGTAGAGTGATCTTGGCATAGTGTGTGGTGATATCACAATGAGGGTCTTTAGCCTTTAAGGTGAATGTAAATATGTGGGAATCAGACTCATTGAAATAGCTAATTCTGTAGTCATATCTAATATGTGTGTAATTCACATTAGCTTATGAGTTTGAGTTTGAATTGGAGGCCTTCTCTTTGTCATTATTACACAAGGGATCTTTAAAAATAGTGCGATCAAAGTTAGATGCTAGCAGTGATTGATTGACTGTGATTACACCATCATCAATAAGGTCTTGTATTGCATGCTTTAGTTGGAAACATGATGATATCTGATGTCTTTTGGTGTAGTGGTAATCATAGAATTTTTTGTCATTCCACCAAGAAGATTTAGTTAGTTGCTCATCTTTGATTGTGGCTAATTGTAGGAAGTTATTACTAAGTAATTTTTGAAGTGCAATCTCAAGAGGTATCCCCAATGGTGTGAATTTTCTATCTTTGGTTCTAACATGTCTTTGAGGTCCATCCTGCATGGAAATCTTATTTTTCTATTATGGAGGTGATGTTTGATTTTGTGAATTCATAGGGTTTTCACCTTTCAAAGTTAGGTAATTTTGTGTTGTGCTAACTATATGTGCATCCATAATGCAATCATTTGTCACATTCTTGTTTTTACAAAAAAAAAATTCCTTGTCATTAGATGAGTTGGTGTTTGTGTTTTCCTTGTTCATCTTGAGGATTCCCTTACAGATAAGAGCATCTTCAATACTAGCCCCTTTTTTCATCAATTTAGAAATGGTGCTTGGACTTTTGATTTTGAGTTCATATATTAAGTTAGGGACTAAGTTTTCAATGCACAACTTAACTTGTTGTTCTTTAGGAATGTCTAGTGAGAATTGACTGACTAGGCTTCTCCAACATAGTAAGAATGTGATAAAAGGCTTTCCCATCTTTTGTTTAGTTAAGCATAAATTGGAAAGTGTCACGTCATTTTTAATGTTAAAGGCAAAGTGGGAGATGAAGTTGTATATGAGTTTTGACCAAGATTTGATTGTACTAGGAATTTTTGAGTACCATTCAAGTGTGAGCCCACCTAGAGAATTAGGGAACAGTCTCATGAGGTAGGTGGGCTCATCAATGAGTTTGGTACAAGAGGCACAAAATTCTTGGATTCTATCAATGGGGTTTCCTTTTCCTCGATATTTTTTGAATCTTGGAGCCTCAAAGTGTTTTAGGAATGGAGGCATATATAGAATTTTATCAAATGGATTAGGATGTAGGTCCCTTTCTATATATAGAGCCTATTTCTTTTTGGACTCCCAATGCCTTGACTTGAAAGTTGTTTGAATTGTTGTAGTAACTCTTTGTTAGGTTCTTTGTTAGGTTTTTGCATAATAATTTTCTCTTCATGTCTTTTGTGTCTATGAGTAGACCATTTTCTATGATGAGAACTATGTCTACTTAATTCTAAAAATTTTGTGTCTGATGAGTCTAGTGATGTGTCACTAGGTGGTGGAGGTATGTTAGTGCCTTGAAGACAAAAGGGTCCTTTTTGTGATAGATGTTAGGGTAATTTTTGTTTTATTTGATGTGGTACTTTTTGTGGTATTGACTATGATTGGTGTACCATGTGTTTTTGATGTGCCATTTGTTGCAATTGTTGTTGGGATTCCTTTGTTGGTTGCATGTGAGACCATGTATGTGACTATTATTGTAGAGGTATCTGTTGAGATTGTTGTGGCACATGTTGTTATTGTAACAAATGTTGTTGATACATGATTTTTTGCTCAAGGGTTCTTTGGTGTTCCAACTATTTTTTGAGTTTCTCTTGTTGTTTATCAAATGGCGCTCCTTATTGTTGGAATTATTGGTTATACATTGCATGTGAGTCAAGTGGATTTACATTGGAGTGTGTGTTAGGGATGTTGGATTCTTGCACCACTTAAGGTTGTTGTTGTTGTGGTCAATGTTTTTGTTAATACATTGAATGTGTGTTGGAAACATTAATTCCTTGGACTATTATAGGTTGATGTTGTTAGGGTAGTTGGTTATGTCCTTGAGAATTGATCACCATGTTGGTATTGTGATTTTAGCACCTTTGTGTGTTAGAGGTTTCTCCTTAGGACATCATATTGACTTGACAATGAGGTGTGTTCCTTTTGGGAATAGGTGTAATGTCAATAAGACTTTTACTTTGTGTATCAATAGGGATTGTTGTCATTGATGTTTTACATGGTGTACTTGTGGTAGGGTTCATAACATTTGACGTCATAACACTTGGTAGAGTTAGGAGCAAAGGTGCACTTTTTTTTATTTTCCTCCAAAGGAGTTGTGTTTGGTATCCCTATATTAAAAGTCCCTTTAGGCATATCTTTTTGTTTCATCATGTGATTGAGATCAAGTCTTAATGTCCTTTTGGGATATTTAAGAAGAGTCTTGTTTCCCTTTATTTTTTATGGTTCATCAAACAAGGGATCAATGTTGATGTGTTCAAACATACTTTAGATTATTTTGATGGTTGATTCTTGATGGGACCTTATAGGTGTCATTATTGTGTTTGAAAACTCCAAAGGTTATTTTCCCTTATCTAATTCCAAATTGATCATCGATTGTATGTTTTCAATGTTGTTTCGGTTTGATGTTTGGACTTAAGTCCCTCCAATTGTGGATTAAACTTGACAATTTCTTGGGCTACCAAAAGTTTGAAGTTCTTGTGGAAATTTTTGTCTTGACATGCCCTAGCCATTTCTTCATTAGTGATGCCATAATTACTATTATAGTAATCACTTATGTGTACAATACCTTGTTGTGTGTTTGATGTATTAGAGTTGAAGGTACTTCTGTTGGGTTTGCTAAATTCAAAGGAGTGTGTTTCGTTATCCTTGGGTGTGGTTGGTACACTTCCACCTCTGGGTGGTATCAACACGAAGATGGGTTCAAAGTTAGGACTATATTGAACCATCCCATTTGTAGGGGAAGTGTTTTAAGGAAACCTCATAGTAAGTATGTTTCTTAGAGTTTGTTGTGTCATCTCTTGATTGTGGTGATCTTGTGGATACATGTTTAAGGGGTCTGCAAGTATCAGTTGTGATGCCTCAATTTAGTCTTTGTCAAATTTTTGTTGGGTTTTCTTACTCTTCTTCTATCATGGATGAGGTTTTGGTTGTGTTGATACCTTAGAAAATAAGGGTTGGTAAATTTTTTTGGATCTCTGAGTTGATTGTGTCCTAATGAGTGTTGGCATGATACCTAAGGATGCAGATGCAATGGAGGAAAACCTAAATGGACTTTCTACCTACCAATTGTGCACCTAAACTACCAAATACACTAAAATAGTACCAAGTGCACCCTTGGTGCACTTGGGGCCCTGAGGGTAAGTAGTTGGTAAGTAGAAGGTAGGCAGCTGGTAAGCAAAAGTTAGGCAATTGGTAAATAGAGGTGCTAGGGTGACTAAAATGTAGAACATGAATGATTTTAGTGATTTTGAGTGTTGTCTAGTGTTTTGGAATGAAATGAAGCCTATGGAAGTGTAGATTAGGGTTTTGGAACCTAAGATAAAACTTGATTATAAAGTACACTCTAAAACTACCAACTATGCACCTAAACTATGTAGTTGGTAATATAGGGGTGCAATTGGTAAAATAGGGCAAAACATGGAAATCTAGAAGTGGGCATGCAAGATATGACTTTTTTTGGGTTTTGAGATGTTTATCGATGTGTAAAAACCTAGGAAAGTACCAAATAAACTAGGGTTTTGACATGAAAAGTGAGAGTGTCCTAGGGATGCTATGCAAATGCAAATGCAAAGTGACATTTTTGGAATTTGACTAAAGCAGGTGAAAATGACTTTATGGTGTGCAAAATGATGATTAGGGTTAGACTTTGGACTTGGTAATGATACTAGAGATTGGTGTAAGCAAGGTGGACTATGCAAGGGATGGTGTGTTAGGGTTGATAATGATTTTTAGAATATGAAAAATGAGGATAAGTGAGCAAGGAGACAAGTTGGTTGGTAGATAATTTGATAGGGTTTGATAGTGAGAATGATGCTAGGACTTTGAACAATGCATGATGAAGGGGATATGTCACTAGGGTAAGTCAAAATGATGTTTAGGGAGACTAGGAACATGATGATGCTAATGATAAGGGTATATGCAAGGTTTTGAACTTAGGTGAAATCTTTGGAAAGTGTTTTGTCCAAGAGTTTAACCTTGTCAAGATGGACTTGGATCTTGACCAAAAAGTGATAAAAGACAAAAGGATCAAATTGATAAAGACAGCAAGGTCAAATCTATCAAGACATGGATAGAATTTGACTGAAGAAACATGATTAAGAAAAAGAATAAAGACTAGTCAAGATCCATCATCCATCAACACTAGGAGATAATCTAAGACTCATACTTTGTTCAATTTTTTACTAAATTCCAAGGTTTTGGGTTCAAAATGATGGTGATGCTAAGCATATATGTGATATACAAAGTTCTTAAGATGAAAAATGAGATTTTGGGTGCAAGATGTCATTTTGGGTGAGATGCAGAATGAGGACCTACATTGCCATCTGAATGCAATTTTAGGGTCCCAAAATGCAATTTGGAGGCTCAAAGTGGTCATATAGGTGCCCAACTATGCTTTGAAAATACCAAGTGCACTCCAATAGTACCAACTATGCCTATGGTGTATTTGGGGCCAATTTTGGGGTAATTGGTAGTTTCATGGTGCAGTTGGGAGACTAGGTTGAAGGGTTGTTGATACTGAGTTGGGTAATTGCCAAGTGGTTCTACCAAAGAGCTAGGATGTTGTGGTTGATGTTATGATTGGATAGGAGATGTATAATGAGGGTTGTAATCTAAGGAATGATGTCCTAAGTGAAGGAAATGAAGGATAGGAGGTGCAGAATGCAGATTAGGGCATGTTAATACAAGGGGACCTATCCAGGTACCTAAGGACACCTCTAAAGTCTCTGAATGTTTCTTGGAAGCATAAAATAGGTCCTCAGACCATTGAATATGCTTAGATAGTACCAACTACACCTATGGTGTAGTTGTAGCTAGTTTGGGCATAGTTGGTAGTTTTAGGGCACAGTTGGTAAACTTGGTTGAAACTAAGGCAATTTTAAGTACTAGGGTTTCTAGATTGATGTCACACTAAGTTAAACAATAGAGGAAAATGTTAAGACTAGAATGAAGGTTTAAAATTATTTATATGAAACCCAAAATTATGGTTAAAGTGTGCAATATGAATGTTAGGTATGCAAAGGTGCAAGATAGGAGATGCAAACTGTAGATTTTGAGGTTGAAATACAAAGAATGTAGGTTAAGCCCTAATGAATGTAATATAAAAGATAAGGGATACTAAGTGAGAACTAAAAGATGTAAAATGAAGCCTAGATGATGCAAGTTTGAGGTTCAAGCTAGGGTGAATTCAAGTGGGTTCTATGCAAGGATGAAATCTATGTTATGCCAAGCACATTTAGGATCACAAGTTGGCATGTTTTCAAAGTCTTGAATGTATTGCACCAAAGTTTGCAAAATTTTGACCAAGGTTGTAATGTTTTAACAACCTACAATGATTTTAAAAGGTTTGAATGATATCCAAGGTGTAAATTTGAAAATTTTCTATTATCTTGATTAGTGTTTTACACACATGCAAGACACATTAAGACAAGAATAGTTGTTGTTAAAAGTGAATAGTCAGACCATAACCTAGGCTTTAGTACTGTATCCATTGAATTCCTACTTGAACTAAAGTTTAGATATCCTTATCCAAAGTGGACAACTTAGGATCTTGGAACCACAGGCTCCCCTTTATAACACACTCACTTCTCAAGGCTACCAAGATCTGCTTCCCAAGGGTCATGAATTCTTAAGGGACAGTTGCCTCTACTAAGGACCGTAAGAATTTAGGATGTCTTCATGAGCATGGGTGACCCCTTGAGCTAATGGATACAAAGGATTTTGGCTACTAAAACAAGGGTTTTTTAGTAAGAGCATTTTGTTCGGCAAGTGAATGATAAACTTTTGCAAAAGGTCTGCTAGCCCTAAGAATCAGGGTTTGACACACCATAAGGGTACTAGAGGAGAGCTATTACTCAACAATACCACTGATACAACTTTTTCCATAATCAAGTTTTATATATTGGCTAGATTTTTGACCTGGCTTTTGGCCCATTACCACTCTAAAGTCATCTCCTAGCATACCCAATATCAAGTATCTTGGTCCAAGGCAAGTTTCCTATAGAAGTCACACAGATTTCTCTTACACCCAAGATCCATGAATGGTGAGGGGAGAGGATACATCCATGTAACCCATAGGGTTTTAAACATCATAGACACACCAAGTAGAAAAGAAAAAGTTCATTTTATGCAACAAACAAAGTGTTATTTAATCTAGGAAATTCACACACATGGTTTTGACAAACACAAAGGGTCTTCAACAACATCTTGAAAATAAGCATTAGTAGTTTTTAAATGATTATTCTTCATCCAACAATCACCACATGCTATAAACAGACCATCAATAAAACAAAAACATCTACCCTATGTCCTAGAAAGAAATAGAAACCCTAGATGCAGATTTTGAGTTATGTATGTGTTTTTTATGAACCAAGTGCACTCTGATAGAGTAGACTGCACCCTAGAAGGTCAGAATGACCTAGAATGCCCCTAAGTGTGCTTAGACAGTGCTAACTATGCACATTGTGCACTTGGGGCCCAGAAGGGTGCAGTTGGTATTTTTTAGGCACAATTGGGAGGTTAGTTGCAAAGTGTGGGGAAATGTGCCCTAAATAATACCCAGAAAGTGAAATTTTGAAAACTACTCTAGCATGTGTGCCCAAATAGTGTAGACTATGCCCCTATTGTAGTTGGGGCCTAGAAGGGCATAGTTGGTGGTTTCTACTCATAGTTGGTAAGCTACGAACAAGAGATGGGAGTTATGGTGGCCCCTAGGTTCCTAAAACTACCTCCTAGGGGTCCCAAGTGTGCCTTGATAGAGCAGAGTGCACCTTGGGACAACAAGCTAAAAGAATGCATAAATTAGAGCATAAACTCATATTATTTGGCTCGTTGATTAGACTAGGTATGATAAAGAAGAGAGAATAAGCATTATACCAATTCAAGTGAGCTCCTTCCTTGCACCTACAAGCACAAAGACAAGAAACCTAAGTTAGTTAAGCATGTTCACGTCGAGTTCACCAATTGTAGGACTAGAAAATGGGCTAATGTCTAACATACTATGAGAAAATCAAAAACTCAATAAATGTACATGAACACCCTCTAGTCTACCATGAAAGCCAAATTAATAGAAAGGAAGTAACACAAAGTTAGAAACCCCCTGAAAGCGAAATTAATAGAAAGGAAGCAGCACAAAGTTAGAAACCCTCTCTTTCATTTGTAGCTCCTATGTCCTTCTTTCTTCTCCATATTATGTAGCTCCAAATTTCCTATAGTGCACACATTTTTGAAGCAAAAGCCTAAGATGGTGATAATGCTATGAGAATACTAGAAGATGTGATTTTAGTGTGAGAGAAAGAGTAAAAATATAAGAAGCTAGGGGTCAGAAATGAGAGAAAGAATACTTATTTTACAATTAACAAGGAAGATGAGAGCATTGGAATTGTCAGCTTGGATATGCAAGTTGGCAAGAGATTCCTTTGAGAATCCATGACACATATGACACAAGATGTCAAGTCTAGGATTTTATGATGCTTGGAAGTCAAACTTGGCTAAAGATGGAAGAAGATCTATGATGCATCATATAACACATCAAACCCACTTAAAGCCAGGAATATATGACAATGGAAACCAACTATGGATGTGTGCAAGAGAATAAGAATATATGGAGTATGGCATATCATAGCTAAGTGTCAATGGAGAATCCATGAGGTGTCACACCCATGTTTCATGATGATGTCAATATTATGTGGAATATCTGAATTAAAGAATCCATTATTCCACACAAATAGAAACTAGTAAAAATGGAATTAATGGAGGAAAAAATATGACTTAGGAAATTGTGAATTTCCATGGTTCATGAATAATGGATCAATTGATTAATAAATTTAATTAATTGAGGAGCTTGGTTAAGAATAATAGTTAGTGAAATGACATAGGATTAAATTATGGGTTGTTCTATCCTATAGAGAAAATTAGCAAATGATTGGCTAGTTTGATTAAATAAGTGCAACAGTATCCTTTGATGAAATGTGAGGATAATGGAGATTGACTAGGATGATGATGGATAGACCAAAGCCATGGTCAAATTGATCAATTGATTGAAATTGATAACATGTCAAGGACACATGACATGAATTAAAGACATGTAACATTTAACTAACATTGTAAAATGCTATAGGATCAAGATTGATTGATAGGGTTGATCATAATAGATGTGAATGACAATTTGACCTAGCACTAAGAGCCATGATAGTACTAAGGTAATATTGGTAAGATTTGATAGATTGATAGGTTTCCAAGATACTAAAAGCCACAAAAATGCCTAGCATTAGATATGTGATGATATATATGGGATGTTTGGCATGTTCTAGGTTGATTAAGACTAGTTTTGGGTGATCTATGTTGATTTGGGGTGATTACAAGTTGATTTGATATGATTTTAAGTTGATTTGAAATGGTGAAATGGTTTTGAAATGATATGAAATTGATGTAAAAGAGGATATGAATGATGATAGATATTGTTGAGATATGATCAAGTTGGCCAAAATATCAAAGTTAGTGGAATGAGAAAATGGGATGAATAATTATTGAGAAGTGATGAAATTGTAGATGCGAACTATTTTTGAGCATCTACACCTATCTATCAATTTGAAGACCTCATTCAAGGAATTAATTGAAAATTCCATGAATTTCTCCTTGCATTTTCATAGATACACCTATCATCAGCATTATACTTACTATTGATAACTTTCAATAACTCAACATTCACAAATACATTGGGTACAGTTAGTTTTCCCAAATTCATCTTCCATGGATAGAAAATAGGCACTTTGTGATTTATTTTTATATAATGGTATAAGACAAGTTCATAACCCCTCATCCTCATCTAGACATATCCTACTTCAATATATTTATCTACCAATTTGTCAAAAGAAGAGAATTTATTGCTTCTAAATTTAGGCCCAACAAAATCCATTTGTTTGATCAAGTCCTCATTTAATTTTCTAGGAGGAACTTCATCTTCTGTTCTCTATTTCTTCTTAGTTTTCCCCTTCTTCACTTTATCAACCTTTCTCTTTAGTGCTAAGCTAGAACCTTCCATAGTTCTCTAAAAGTCCTTTTTGAATGCACTAACAAAAAACTTTATAGCTTCTATGAAATTCTTTGAGCTCAAAATGCAGAATGACTACCCTTTTGGTATAGTGCACCTCATATGTTTGTGCATTTATTTCCCTACATGAATTGATGTCATAAAGATTTTGATCATTTCAATATAACATAGATCATCAGTGGTCATTTCCTGCCATTACTTCCCTACCTCATAAAATATATTCAAATATTTGATCATTGTAGCTCCTATGAAAAATACATATGCATCTTTGATCACTATTTCTAAACCCCTAAATAGCTATCTATTTTTTTCACACTTATCACTATAGAAATATTGATAACCTTATCGCTCATTGCTATATAGAAAATCCCTCTGATGGATTTTTTCGCTATAGAGTATAATGATCATAAGTTTTGGTCATAGTTGCGAGCTTTCATCTTATCACTATAATACATAGGGACACACAAATGCCCATATCTTATCACTATTTTCATTGTTCTCCAAATGTGATCCATGATCAACTCTGATCTATTACTATAAAATATGGCAATCAACTAGCTCATCACTAATCATTGTAGCACAAAAATCCTTTCTTCAATCACACCATGTCATATAGTGATATAATCTAATTTATCTCTGATTACCAAAACCAAAGCCTTATCTTCCCAGTCACTAATAATTGTTGAAGGTTACAGTGATATCTCACCTAATTTTGAAAATGACCCTATTGATATTTCCATACTATTCATAGATACTTGGTGCTTCATCATTGTAGCTATAGTGATATATGAAAAAATCATATATCTCATAAAATTTCAAGAAAATTAGAACCAAGATCCATAAATAGGTACTGACATGTGATGAGTAAGCCCTAGGAATGCATTATGAGATAGGCACCTTTCATTTAGATGGAATATCATGATTTCCTACAAAATATAGTAAATAATTATTTTATTTGATCACAATTGTATAATCAACCTAGGATAATAATAATATCCTTGAAATGATAAATTAGCAACATGAAAATAAGTCAATGAGATAAACTATAACCAAAGCAAAATAGGTGGAAAATATTTTAAAAATATTGAGTTCCAGCAATGACTCTAGTTGTGTACATGCACCCCTTGTGGGTGCTATGAGAATTGAATTATCTTTGGAAAAAGAAGACCAATGATTAAATGTAAAACTAATAATTACATAAAGAAAAAAATCAAAAAAAAAAGGGGGAAAAGGTTCAGGAGTACACCTGATCTTCATTCTTGAAAGAAGAAACCTTTTAAGTACTGAATAGGAGTAGATAAATCTTGATCACACCCATCAATATCCTATAAGTAATAAGAACCTCCTCCTTTCTTACCAATGATAACATATGGACCAGGCCATAAAGCTTCAAACTTTCCATGTTTCCCCTTGTCTTAGTCCTTTGCATTCCACTTTAAGACCCAATCTCCTTCCTAAAAAATTTTGTATGCTACCCTTTTGTCATGTAATATCTTTACTTTTTGTTACTACTTGTTGTTTTCCTCATGAGTTTCCCTCCTATTATCTTTATGCTCAACTAATGCATTCAATCTATCATCCAATAGATCTAACTCTTATGAACCTTCTTCATTTATGAAATTGTAAATAGGTAATAGATTATGTATTGGCATTCTTTCTTATTTTCCATGTACTAACTCAAAAGGAGATAAATTGGACCTTTTAACTATTATTTTGTATTCAACTTAGAACCACACATCTTCTTATTCTTATCTAAAAGTCTCTTGATGATCTTAAGAATATTTTTATTTTTGGATTAATGCTTTCCCATTCCCTTGTGGATGGTAAGGGGCAAAGTAAGATATAGTGATACCATAAGTATTACAAAATTCAAAAATTTCTTTCACTCTAAAACACATGGCATTGTTAAGAATAATCTTGTGATGTACTCCAAATCTACAGATAATATTCTCCATCAATATTTTCATAACTACCTTATGAGAATGGCTTCAACCAATTTTGAAAAATAGTCTATTGCAACTAGAATCCATCCATGTCCTCCACTTGATTGCAAAAGTCTCATGGGTAAAACACCATTAAATTTTAATTCACCAAAGAATTGTTTGCATTTTTCACATTTTCTAACAAATTCATTGATGTCCTTAAAAACTATTGGCCAAAAGTAACTAGTCCTTAAAATCTTATGTGCAGTAGTTTTAGCAGAGAACTTACCTCCACATACTCCCTTGTGCATCTTTGTTAATATGTTTTTTGACTGATAGGCATCCAAACAAAAAAAAAATGTCATCTCTATTTTTCCAATAAAGATCAACCTTAATAAGAATGTATTTTTTATACTCTAATCTTATAGTTCTTTTTTGACTATTTGTCTTTCCTTCTTTAAAGCATATAGTTCTTAGGAAGAAAACAATACCAACATACCACAAAAATCTTTTAATGCTTACATCATAATAATCTTCCTCTATTTGACTCACTTGATTAGCCTCCAAGTTTGATTATGCCATTAACTTAGCCAATCCTTGTCCCTTAACTAGTTTTGTAATTTGTATGTCTATATTAAATTCTTGACTTGATTAATCCATCTAAACCTCTTACTTGTAACTTATGATTTCCTAAAAATGTCCTTAAGAATAGCATTAGGAACATATGCTACTATTTGTGCACCTACCAAATATGTCGTAAAAGACTTTAGTGCCTTCACTAGGGCATAAGCATGTTTTCCAATGATAACATAGTTTAACTTAGATACTTGCAAACTTTTACTAAAAAATGCAATGGGTTGCTCATGACTATCCTCATTCTTCTCTAAAATGACTTATGCTATAGTATGAAATGATACAAAGAAAACAATTAGAAAGTCTTACAAAGTTAAGAGACTTTAACACAAGAGCCTCTTTAATAGCTTTTTTTATATCCCCAAATGCTTTCAATGTCTCATCATTCCAAGAAATTTTTTCATTCTTTTTCATCATTTTAGAAATAGGCTTTACTAATTCTATAAAATTTGAAACAAACCTTCTTACAAAGTTGATTTGTCCAAAGAATGATTGAATTGCCTTTAAAGTGTTTTGAACATGTATATTATCTATGGAAAAAACACTTTCCAGGAAAATCCTTACCCCCTCCTTGGATACAATATGACCAAGAAACTTTCCTTCTATGACAAAAAAATCATATTTCTTAGGATTCAAAGACACTCCATAGTCAAAATCTGTTTTAAAGATTTTTTCCAAATATTTACAATGATCCTTCACTTTCTTAGAGAAAGATGTGAGATCATCTTGATATAATACCATAATAAAATGAATCAAACCATCAATATCTACTTCTATAGCTCTTTCAAAAGTAGCCCCTATATTTGTTAACCCAAAAGGCATTCTTGCATACACATAGGTTACCCATGGTGTAGTAAATTTTATTTGTATTGTTCATCTTCTTTCACCTTGACCTGATTATACCATGAAAATTCATCCATCATGGATAGCAATTCATTCCCTATAACCTCTTGAAATTATGCTTCCATGTTAGGCAAGGCATAGTTGTCTTTGAGAGATGAAATGTTCAAATTTATAAAATATACACACAATTTGATATCCACATTCCTTTTTCTTACTAGGACTAAATTAGAAATCTATGTTGAGTGTCTAATTGGTTTAATAATTCTAGCATCCCTCATTTTGATTAACTCCTTCTTTATTTTAGGAGTAAGAGTAGGTTTTATAGGCCTTTTCCTTTGCCTAAAAGGTTTGGAATCGATTTTCAATGGCACTTCATGCTATAATAAGTCTTCCCTATAAGTTTTGAGGTCATCATATGACCATGCTAACACATATCTATACTTCCTCAACAAATTGATGATATCTTGTCCAATTTTAAAAGTTAACATCTTCCATATAAGCACCTCTTTAGGAGAGCATTCAATCTCTAGGTTTATGCTTTCAACATTAGTTTCATCTTTAACAGTAATATTATCCCTTTCTTGGTGTCCTTATTATCAAATACTCTCTCTAGTGCTACGAATCCCTTAGGAATTATGTTTTTCTTTAACTAAATGACTCATTTTCCAAGCATCTCTTTCCCACTAACCTCCTATACAAGATTATTAAGACCCATAATTTGAATTTCATACCTACCTTCACATGCTAGAAAATTGATAATGTCCCTATCATCTACAAAACCTTGCCACTTTTTCACATTATCAAGAATTACTAGCCTATTTTTTATTTCTACTTCTGTAATATCTACATAAGGAATACTACCTTGCTTGATGATGCAGGAGCATCCAGAGGTATAAGGGCAATCCTGTGTCACCCAAAAAAAAATGTACTTAGACTTAGTTTCTATTTTATGTATTTGCATTTTTGGATACCCATTTGGCTCAAATAAAGGTTACAACTCTCATAGTTCAACTATCAGTGCATTTAAAAATCCCGAAAAAATAGGAGCATGCAATTTGACCATCATTTTGGTGACTTAGAAGGTGTGACTTGGCTAGATGAATGTAATCAAGATTTAGAGCATTCCAGAAAAAGAATCAGGTCAAAAGGCCCCACGGTTTGAAAGTTATTGCAATTTTTCGGGTTTTGGAGACCCCCTAAGAATGCTTCAAAGTCAGGTTTGGGGCATTAAATGACCTCGAAAAGGATCAAAAAATGGGGGACAAGAAAAGCTTGTCCATAGGGCTATAGAGCACTTCGAGAGCTTTCCAAAAATGTAAACGGTTCATCAATCAGAGTTACGGTTCAAAAGTTATGCCTCCCGGAAGTTCGGCTACCGTTTCTGGATTCTTCTAGAATTGCACCGACTTCTAACGCAGCTTCCAAAACCTTCTATTTTGTCGGTGGATGCCTACTAGCACTTTCTAGAATGTACTCCTAGTCCTTAACCCTCCGGGGTCTATTTAAGGAGATTTCTGGCATTGTAAAAGGTAGTTTGGATTAGAGCTTGAGAGGAGGTGCTAAAAGGAGAAATATTCTCCAGATTTATGCTATTGTAAGCCCGCAGGGCATGTTTTGAGTTTATTTTCTCTGCACTATTTGTACCAGCTTATTTTCTCAGTTAATATAATTCCCCTTTCTATTGTGTCTATTCTGGTTGTTGGGTTGTGTCCCCATCAAGTGGTATCAGAGCGGGTTTTCCTGAGTGTGTAGACAGAGCGCCGACTGTGAGGCAGTTTGCACCAGGACTGTGTGGTTGTGGGTTCGAGTTAGAAGATGCCTCCACGAAGAGAGCGTGGTGGAAGGGCCAGAGCTGTTGATCCTGAGGAGGTTAGAGCCCTCCAGAGACAGGTACAAGCATTGCAAGAGGAGCTTTGTAGAGGAGCAAATATTGTCGGAGATGACAATAGTGAGGATGACAATGAAGAGGAAGTAATGGAAGTTGATGGGGAAGTTCTGAATCCTGTAGAGGAAAGGCTTTTTAGGGCCATTTCTAGGTTTGGGAAAAGACCTACAATTGAAGTGGGTATATTTTTGGGAAATTTGAAACCATATGAGTTGATCGATTGGATCAATGAACTGGACGAATACTTTGAATATGAGGATATAAGGGACCCAGATAGGGTTAAGTTTGCAAAGGCCAAACTAAAAGGCCATGCCAAAATCTGGTGGCAAGAGATTCAACTGGAAAGACTTAGAAGAGGAAAGGAGAAGATCACAAGATGGGATCGCATGGTGGACAAATTGAAGAAGCAGTTCATTCCTGTGGACTACGAGCTTGATCTGTTTAAGAAGATGCATGGGTTAAAGCAAGCAGGAAGATCAGTCCAAGAATATACAAAGGAGTTTTACCGACTCCTGATTAGAGTGGGGCATGCAGAAGAAAATAAGGAGAAGGTTGCTTGTTATATCAGTGGGTTACGACCTAGCATCCAGGAAGAACTAAGTCTGGTAAGAATGACCAGTGTTGAAGAAGCATACCAGTTTGCCCTACGAGTTGAAGAGAAGCTGAGTAAAAGTTTTGAAGGAAGACAAAGAGAGCGCGATCAAGGAGGAAGGGGAAGCGGTAGATCATCTGGAGGCCACAATGAAACTCAAAAGAAAAATGAAGATGAGGGTACTAGCAGGAACCAGAGGAATGAGGGTTTCAACCGCTCCCATGATCAAGACTTTGGAAATCAAAGAGGAAGAGGTAGAGGACGTGGGCAAGGAAGAGGAGGCTTCCGTGGTACCTGTTTCCATTGCAATGAAGAAGGTCATTGTGCCTTTGAATGCCCTCAACGACAAGGAAGGACAGATAAGAAAGCTGAGGGCCAAGCTAGGGTTGCTCATGTGGATGAGGATGCACAATCATCACATTCAGAGGATGCAGAAAGAGGAGAGACCTTGGTAAATGAAAGAGTCCTACTAAGTGGTGAAAATGAACCAGGACAATGGAGGAGCTTGTTCCGTACCAGATGCAAGTGTGAGGATAAATGTTGTGATGTGATCATTGATGGTGGTAGCACTGATAACCTAGTATCAGAAGAGATGGTCTCTAAGCTGAAGCTCAAGAGGGAGAAACATCCCCAGCCCTATCGGATTTCTTGGGTAAAAGATGACCATAAGGTCCTGGTAAGTGAACAATGTTTAGTAAAATTCAAAATTGGGAGTTACCATGATGAAGTTCTTTGTGATGTTATTTCGATGGATGTTTGCCATCTATTGTTGGGTAGACCATGGCAGTTTGATAGACATGCAATACATGATGGACATGCAAACACATACTCTCTGACAAAGGATGGAGTTCGCCACAAATTGAAGCCCATGAAAAAGGAAGGTGAAAAGGTATGTAGTAGTGCTAGGATTTGTCTTGTTGATGGAAGGAATTTTTTAGATGGCATGAAACATCAGCGTATGTGCTATGCTTTGATTCCTAGGAAAGATAAAGAAGGTAGTAGTGAAATACAATTTGAAGTTTCAGATTTACTAGGGGAATTTGGAGATATTATCTCTGATAACATTCCAGATGGATTGCCACCAGTAAGGCAAATTAGTCATCAGATAGATCTGATTCCAGGAGCTAGTTTGCCTAACAAGGCTGCTCACAGGATGACTCCTACTGAAACAGAGGAGCTAAATAGACAGGTTCAGGAGCTGTTGAGGAAGGGCTTGATTCGAGAGAGCCTGAGTCCATGTGCAGTACCTGCAGTACTCGCACCAAAAAAGGATGGAGAGTGGAGGATGTGTATAGATTCTCAAGCTATAAATAGGATAACCATCAAGTATCGGTTTCCTTTACCAAGGATGGATGATCTTATGGACTACTTGAGTGGAGCTCAGTACTTCACAAAGATAGATCTGAAGAGTGGCTATCATCAGATACGGATTCGAGAAGGAGATGAGTGGAAAACAGCCTTCAAGACCAAGGAGGGTCTTTATGAGTGGTTAGTCATGCCCTTTGGATTGACGAACGCCCCAAGCACCTTCATGCGGCTCATGAAAGAGGTACTTAAGAAGTTCTTGGGAAAATTTGTTATTGTCTATTTGGATGATATTTTAATTTTCAGCAAGACTTTGGAAGAACAGTTACTGCATATTCGTAGTGTCCTTGAAAGGCTAAGGGAAGAGAAACTGTTAATTAATCTAAAGAAGTGTGTCTTTGCAAAAAGGGAGTTAGTCTATTTGGGATTTGTTATATCACCTGAAGGTCTCAAAATGGATCCAGAGAAGGTAAAAGCCATCTTGGAATGGCCTACTCCAAGGTTTGCTACTGAGGTAAGATCATTTCATGGTCTGGTTAGTTTTTACAGGAAGTTTATTAAGAATTTCAGTGGCATATGTGCACCTCTAACTGATACAATAAGAGGGGATAGAAAAGAGTTCAAATGGACTGCAGCAGCTGCGAGAAGTTTTGAATTGCTGAAGAAGAAGGTGACTCAACAGCCTGTGTTGGCACTTCCAAATTTTAGAAAAGTATTCCAGGTGGACTGTGATGCTAGTGGTAGTGCTATTGGGGCTGTATTAAGCCAAGAAGGTAAGCCTATTGCATATTTTAGTGAAAAATTGAATGATGCAAAGAAGAAGTATTCTGTTTATGATCAAGAGTTCTATGCAATAGTTCAGGCCTTAAAGAAATGGAGGCATTATTTATTGCCAAAGGAATTTGTTTTGTATACTGATCATCAGGCATTACAGTACCTAAATAGCCAAGGTAAATTGAATCAGAGGCATATGAAGTGGGTAGAATTCTTGCAGAGTTATACATTTGTGTTGAAGCATAGAAGTGGAAAATCTAATAGGGTTGCAGATGCATTAAGTAGGAGACAGTTGTTGCTTACAACAATGCAGGTTGAAGTAGTTGGGTTTGATGAACTCAAGAATTTGTACCCCGAGGATCCTGATTTTGCTGAAGCATGGAAAGCTTGTAAAGAACCTGTTGCTGTAGATAGAACCAAATGGTTAGACTATTTGATTCAGGATGGCATGTTGTTCAAAGGTAGTCAATTGTGCATTCCAAGGAGTTCCATGAGGGAAAATCTGATTAAGGAGAAACACAGTGGAGGGATGGCAGGATATTTTGGTCGGGATAAGACCATTGCCATTCTTAGAGAACATTATTTTTGGCCTCAAATTACACAGGATGTGAAGAAGTTTGTACAGAGTTGCCAGGTTTGTCAAGTTGCCAAGGGGTTTAGTCAAAATACTGGACTATATTAGCCATTGCCTATTCCATCAAGGCCATGGGAGGACATAAGTATGGATTTTGTTCTTGGATTGCCAAGGACACAAAGGGGTAATGACTCAGTATTCGTGGTGGTTGATAGGTTCTCCAAAATGGCACATTTCATTCCATGCCACAAAACTCATGATGCTGTCCATATTGCAGACTTGTTTTTCAAAGAGGTGGTAAGACTACATGGTCTTCCAAGGAGTATAGTTTCTGACCGAGATACTAAATTTGTGGGGTATTTCTGGAGGACATTATGGAAGAAGTTGAGAACAGACTTGAAATTTAGTTCCACGCATCACCCATAGACTGATGGCCAAACAGAAGTGGTAAATAGAAGTTTGGGCAATTTGCTGAGATGTTTAGTTGGGGATAAGCCCAAGGGATGGGATTTGATTCTACCACAGGCAGAGTTTGCTTATAATAACTCTGTAAATAGGAGTACTGGAAAATCACCATTTCAAATTGTATATGGGAATAGCCCAAGGACTGCACCAGAATTGAGGAAGATAGAACAAGGGGAGAGAACAAGTGCTGAAGCTGAGGAATTTGTTGAACACATCAAGCGTCTACATGAGGAGGTTCAAGCACACATTATCAAGATGAATCAAGAGTATAAAGCTAGGGCTGATGCAAGGAGAAGACATAAGGAATTCCAAGTAGGGGATCTTGTCATGGTGCACTTACGAAAAGAAAGATTTCCAGTTGGTACTTACAACAAGCTGAAAATGAAGAAATTTGGCCCCTGCAAAATTTTGAAGAAACATAACTTAGGAAATGCATATGAGGTGGAGCTGCCAGATGGTATTCACATTTCTCCCATTTTCAACATTGCAAATTTGACAGAGTATCATGATGATGGTGTTGATGAGGAGCTAGTTTTAGAGCCATGTCCAATTCCTGCTTCTAAGAAGGAGGAGATAGAAGACATTCTAGATCAACGTGTGGGTAGGAGTACCAGAAACAGGCAGTATGAAGAGTATTTGGTAAAATGGAAAGGACGGCCGATCGAGGACTCAACTTGGATTTCAGCAGCTGAGGTTTCCCATTTGGGATTTCCTCTACCATCCATAAAGTGACAGGGTCACTTTTCAATCTACCTTGCTTGATGATGCAAGAGCATCCAGAGGTATAAGGGTAATCCTGTGTCACCCAAAAAAAAATGTACTTAGACTTAGTTTCTATTTTATGTATTTGCATTTTTGGATACCCATTTGGCTCAAATAAAGGTTCCAACTCTCATAGTTCAACTATCAGTGCATTTAAAAATCCCAAAAAAATAGGAGCATGCAATTTGACCATCATTTTGGTGACCTAGAAGGTGTGACTTGGTCAGATGAATGTAATCAAGATTTAGAGCATTCCAGAAAAAGAATCAGGTCAAAAGGCCCCACGATTTGAAAGTTATTGCAGTTTTTTGGGTTTTGGAGACCCCCTAAGAATGCTTCAAAGTCAGGTTTGGGGCATTAAATGACCTTGAAAAGGGTCAAAAAATGGGGGACGAGCAAAGCTGGTCCATAGGGCTATAGAGCGCTTCGAGAGCTTTCCAAAAATGTAAACGGTTCATCAATCGGAGTTACGGTTCAAAAGTTATGCCTCCCGGAAGTTCGGCTACCGTTTCTGGATTCTTCTAGAATTGCACCGACTTCTAACGCAGCTTCCGGAACCTTCTATTTTGTCAGTGGATGCCTACTAGCACTTTCTAGAATGTACTCCTAGTCCTTAACCCTCCGAGGTCTATTTAAGGAGATTTCTGGCATTGTAAAAGGTAGTTTGGATTAGAGCTTGAGAGGAGGTGCTAAAAGGAGAAATATTCTCCAGATTTATGCTATTGTAAGCCCGCAGGGCATGTTTTGAGTTTATTTTCTCTGCACTGTTTGTACCAGCTTATTTTCTCAGTTAATATAATTCCCCTTTCTATTGTGTCTATTCTGGTTGTTGGGTTGTGTCCCCATCACTTGATTGCCAAATTAGCCAAAAATTCTACAAGAACATTTTAATATCTGTCTATTAAAGTTATGTTAAATGCATCAAAAAGTACAAGGGTATCCCATACTTAATTCTTATAGTGTTTCATCTTATTCTTATTTGTAGAAAATTTATTTCTAACTTGGGAAATAATTAGATCACAATCACGATAATTATTTAAAATTTTAATACCATGTTTATTTTCTATTCTTCATCCTAACAACAAGGCCTCATATTTAGTTACATTATTAGTACACTCAAAAGATAACAAGAACGAATATTTGAAACTTTTACCTTTAGGAGAAACAAATACTATACCCACACCATTGCCTTCTTTGGAACATGAGCCATCAAAATTCATCTTCTAGGGATCCACTTTTTGCAAGGTTTCCTTAGAGATACTTACTTGAAAATTGTCTATATCTAGTTGCTGAAAATAAGTCATTTGATCTGGATTAACATCTTCTACCAAATATGCTGACCTAGGTTCTTTTCTATCCTTAAATACCTACTATTTTACTAGAATAGGTGTGTAAGATAAATCTAACTGAATGTTGGCTCCAACCAAATTAGACCATTTTCTAGACAAAAGCATACTATACATAGCAAGAACCTCCACTACTATAATATCAGGCTTATAAATTTTTTCAAGACAAGAAGAATATCTAAAATCAATATATTTTATTATTCCCACAATAGGGATAGATCTATTATCCATAGCAGAACAATTACCATAAGGAGTGTCAACATTTAGATTAAAACTTTTCATCACATCAATTGGCATAATATTTATAGCTACGACTAAATCAATCATAAATTTTTTTACAATTTATCATTTATGAGGAGAATTAAATAAAATGGATTGATTTGAGTAGGATACTTATTAACAATAGTTCCTATATATATTCTAGGTATCTTTTGAGCATCTTCTTTTCATCTTTATGACTTTCTACTTCAAATATCAATTTTAAAGCCAGATTCCTATAATGTAGGAATTTCATAATTTCCATTAGGGGAATAGTGAATTTTACCTAAGATAAAGCTTAAGCTATGAAGGAATTAGAGTTATGAGAATTCTTACCAATAGAATTCTTATCATTTGTCATCTTTGTAAGATTTGTTTTTTCCTCTTATCTACTAATATTATGATCCTTACCTTTGGTTAGTTTAGCTGCAATCTTGGCAAGCATTCCAACTTTTTTTCTTTGTCCTTCATTAATCTCTTAATTCCTCAACTTATTGTTACTTCTTATTTGTTCCATTTCTACAATAGTATAAGCTTCTTTCTCCTCCTCAGACAACTTTTTGATTCATGGAAATTCTTCATCATCTAAAAATACTTCTTGATTTATTTGATACCTTCCATCTACATAATTTGTTGTTTAGTCATCATTTGATAATTCATCACCCCAAAATAATACACTTTATACTACATTACATCTAGGTTTTTCATCATTAACATTATTTTTCTTATCCCAAATATTTTGAATGATTACACATTGGTTTGCCATATGAGGCAATAGGGAAATATCACACCAAGGCTTATTATTAGCAAAATTATTAGTTCTTTTGAGAGGGTCTAGTGTCTCCTTTTTGTCTACTAATTTTTCATATTTCCAAGGAGTACTATAGGGCATGTCTTGTAGCCTATATCTATCATTCTTGATAAAAGGGTGATTATTTCATTTTGGGGGGAAATTGTTTCTTCCACTTCCCATATTCATTTCTTTTATAATGTTCGAAATTTTCTTAAGTTTTTCTTCTTCTTTGTTCTTCTTAGGAGCCTTAGGATTAAATAACTTAGGTTCATCCCTTTTCAATCCTTTGCATGTAGCCTTTCTCATGTTCTCCAAAGATAAGGCAATTTTGAAAGCTTGTTCAAGGGTGGTAGGCTTTTTGTTCCTGATCTCATGGTTCATCTTATGATCCAAAACATCTACATAGAAGTCCACAAGGAACATGTAGAGTGATCTAATGTCTCTTGGAAACTTATTTAGTACCTTATTGAATCTATAAGAAATTTCCTTAGGGAAAAATTCACCCAAGATCAAGGAACTCAAGCACAAGCACAACAATAGACCAACAAAGTATGATTAGAATATTGATATGTATTCAATTCCATGTATATAAAGGCATGTATATAAAGGCCTCTAGAATGCTTCTAGAATGCCTAGAAATTAGCATAATGATAAGTCATACAACTAGGCACATGTCCACCAAAAGTGGATTATCCTCCATTAAGCACAAGAGTAAGTGTGATGATGAGAGGATAAGCCTACAAAGGTGTAGTATGTAAAATAATGTTAGAGACACCATGTGCTAAAATAGGAGTGTGAATAATTGTGTTGTCTACATGACAACTCAGTTAATTATGCAAACTTCAGTGTTGTAAACATTGTGTGTTGAATTAGAGTTGCTTACATCTGTGTTGTCAACATGACAACTCATAAAAGTATGCAAACACCTAAGTGTCTCACTAATAAATAATAAAATAATACAATTACCTAAGTAAACTTAAGTAAGTGTAAATAGTGAATAATTATTTACACTAGCACCCCCCCTTAAGTGCAACTTAGGGGAATGCACATAAGCTTACGAAAGCTAGGATGAAATGCAAGATCGGTCCTGGCTACTAGGCCATGTTAGGTACCCATGTACATAATGAAATGTAATCTCTTATAAAGTGGAGAAAGAGGGAAAACCTCATGGAAAAAAACATCCCCCAAAAAGAGAGATGAAAAATAAGATGCATGGATGGATGGAGTAATCAAGACCCCCCCATTATGACATACATTAAGTATATACAAAAGAGAAATATGAGAAGGAAAAAACCCCATAAGAAGAAAAGGTCCCCCCCATAAGAGAGAATAAGGTGAGAGACAAGATAATCTTCCCCCCCCCCCCAAATGTAAAGTGGTGATCAGTGATAGTTGCTCCAAGGTAGAAGCTGGTCCATGAGTGTTGTATAATGTTCCTCCCCTTTGGAAGAAACAATGAAATAGATACAAGTGAGATGCTTCCCCTATGTGTAGAAAGAATCTTAATGATGAATGGTGTCTCTAAAACCTGCTCAACTATCCCTATGTCGATGTTGATGGTTGTTCCTTCCAAGAAAGAGTGCAAATTTAACAAGGATGGATGTTGGACCTATCCCAAAGAACCAACTATCTCCTCAAATGATAAAGAGACCTCATGTAACTATTGTACATAAGGATCCACAATCATACCAAACTGTGAAGACTAATCATGTAGAGAATGGAGAAGAGGATCAGAGTGAGCCCTTGCAACAAATGAAGAAGGATTATCATAATCAAAGAGAAGATGTATATCATCAATGATTTCTCTCACATCTACTATGTATGACTCCACAAACAAATCTAAAATATCTACTGTGTAGTCATCCCCTATTATTAGAGCTAGAATACAAGGGGTACCCTCCTATGTTGGACCTATCACTATGGTAATGTAAGCATGTGAAATGTGCTAATGATGTGATCATGGACTACAACTATCAATAGGACCCCACATATCTAAGTTTGTTTAATCACTATAGTTGATCTCACTATCAGTTTCCACAATGTATGAAGTGCGGAGAGGATTAGAGGATAAGTTTTGTGAACTTTCCTTAAAGTGTACATTCCTCTTGAAAAAAATCTCACAAGTCTCAATATCCATAATAGCTTATGAAAGTACAAGGCCATGGTGGTGGTGCCTTGCATTCCTTGGAAGATATGTTTGGCCATGCTAGACAACCAAAGACCAAAAAGTGTTTTACAAGTGATTTTTTGCCACACCATGCCTCAAAAGGAATTTTCCCTATTAAGTATGGATCAAGAGACTTGGCTTGTATCATGCAACTTACCATGGACTTAAGAGTTCATAACCTCAATGCTACAACATCTATCTTGTGTGGACTGAATGCTACTGGATTCTAAAAATCAATACCCTCAAGTTTGCAAAAGTCTTAAAGTCTTTTGTTTACATATCTACTTTTATTGTTCATCCAAAGAATCTTGATGGTTTTTCTTGATTGTTGTTCAACATGAGTTTTGAAGGCTAGAAAATTATCCAACACTTCATTCTTGTGATGAAGAAAGTAGACCCATGTGTAGCATGAAAAGTCATCAATGAAAGTGAGTATGTAGAGACCCTGGCTAACTGATGTCACTACCAAAGGACCTGCTAGTACCATGTGAACCAACTAAAGAACAACTGGTGTTCTTGAAGACTTCCCTTTATCAAACTTCTCCTCTAGATGCATATCCACTAAACATGTTGAACATTCACCCTTAGAAAAGTGTATTATAGGTAGACCTTTGACCATGTTTTTTGAGCAAAGTTGTTGAAGATAGCATAAGGCAAGATGACCATACTGCTCATCCCATAATTTGATTTGTGAATGTGATTGAGCTAACAAGGCATGTAAAGGAGACTTAGGCACAAAGTGGAAAAAGGAATAAAGTCTCTTTTCATGATTGACCTTCCCCACAGCAACCAATGAATCATCTTTGAGACTGCATATTGTTACTAAATTTGGAAGCAACTCAACTTTGTTGCCATCTCCAAGGTGAGTGATTTGGTAAATTGATAGGAGATTAGAGATAAGGTTTCAAACACAGAGAACATCATTGAATTCCCCATTTCCCATCTCCATATGTCCTTTCCCTTAAAATTCCATTTTTGTATCATCTCCTACAAACATGTGTGGTACCTATGATTGCTTCAATGAAGAAAAGTCTCCTTTTGAAGAACCCATATGATATGAGACACCTGAGTCAAGAATCCATTCTGATGAAGAACTTAAACTAGCCATAAGTGCTTGCCCTTTTCCCTTTGAAATGGTTAGATTTGAATCCTTGGAAGAATTTGGCACATTGATTTTCTTCTTCTTGAGTAGGTTTTCCAACTCATTGACTCTCTTATTCTTTCAATGTTTCTTATCATGATTTGATTTCTTGCAATATGCACAAAAAAGTTTGTCCTTCTTTTCATTGTTCCCCTTCTTGTTGGAAGAAGAACTACCTTATTGTGAGGAGTAAGAGTGTTGTATCTTAGATTTTTTATTTTTGCTTCCACTACTTTTTCTTATTTTTGTTATAACTTTTTCCACTTTGACTTGATTGGTTCTCATCACTAGCTACCAATGCTTTGGTCTTTGATGATGTGAGAAATCCCATATCTATCATCTTGGTTTGTTCACAAATCAACATTTCTATGAGTGCATCAAATATAGGCTTTTGGAAAGCACTTCCCATGGTTAACATGTGCATGTTGTAACTTGACACAAAAGATACATACTCTAAAGGTAGCTTCTTTAGAATGAGATGAATCAATCAATCGTCTTTCATGTGATTACCATAGTCTTTAAGTAGTGCTCTAAACTCATTGGTTTTGTTGATATAATCTCAAATTGTGTCAAAATTATTAAGATCCAATAGAAGTAGATTGTCTTCAATCTGGAATCCCTTTTCCTCATCCACTTTACCATACAATGCTTCAAGTTTGTCCCAAGTAGGTTTGACTTCCCTGAAACTAGAAATGTGGAAGAATAGATCTCTATGTACACAACTCTTGATAATTCCTTAAGCCTATTTGTTTTTAATTTGCCAATCAAAGAATGTTGTAGCATCAGTGGATTTAGGAATTTTACCATCAACATAAAGATTTGAAGCTTTTTTCATTAATCTACTTCATACAATATCTTTCCATGTAGAATAATTGTGTGAAGCTAGAAGTGGACCTTTAGGTGAACCCATGATGTAGAAAAGTAAAAGAGCAAAAAGAGAGACACAAGAACATAATACACACACCCCTTATTCACTCAATCAAAGAACCCACCCAAAAAAGATGCTTTTGGTAATTTATATGTAGTCCATGTACAATAGGCCACTTGTCAAAATGTACAAAATGGACTTCTAATTTTTCTATTTACAACTACCTTTTGAGGCTAAAATCTATCACTAAGCATTGTAGCTCAAATATACAACAATTTTTAAAAGCAATCAAAGAAATATAATGCAAAAAAGGCCCTAATTCTGAAAGTGATATTTTTGTCCACACAACCCTAGAATCTGAATGTAGATCTAGAAAGTAGAAAAAAAACTAAGGAGTTTCAAAAAAATGGAACCTATTTTTGAGTCTAGATGAACCTGTAAAGAGCATTTCAAGTTGCAAATGCAGGATTGGACAAGTACAATTGCCAAAAAATATAATTTCTAACAAACCTGTGCACCAAAAATAGAAAATAACAACACCACTAAAAGTTTTAGGAAATTCTACCCAAAATCAAAACAATTGCACATGATTTGGAGTCTAGATGACTAAGTTATGGCCTCCCAAAGTCAGACTATTAAATCAAAACTAAATCTAGAAAGGGGTCTAGGTAGCAAATTTCTAGGATAAATTTGACGGTCAAACAATTGTTGCATTAGCTCAAAAGTGCCTGGGAATAACGGTCAGACAACTATCAAATTTAGTGCCATGAAATGCTAATGTCAGCAAAAATGTGGATCCCCTGCTAATGTTGTGATGACATCAAGATGACATCAGTTGTATGCAAATGACATAAGTAGTGTATGGCAGGGTTTGACATATCTCAGCACAGCTAGTTGACTTGTCTGTTGAGTTATCATATACATGGAATCTATGTCAGAGTCCACATGGAGGTGACTAGCATGACATGGCACTATATGTTGTGTCCCTATCAACGACTTTCATGGCATCATGTGGCACTATTTGTGAGGGGCCTCATATCCTACCAAAAGGAAGCTACTAGGTGCTAGGATAAACTCACAAATGAGAGGAGTTCATGGCAATGGTGGATGCTACGTCACCAAAAGTCTTAATGGTATCAGACTTCTTCTATGGTGTTGGGAGACCTATTTGTGACTGTTGATAGTCTCAAACACGGTTGCCAATGAAATTAAATAGCGATCGATTACTAAATATAGTGTTGGGTGTTTGGGGAATAATCCCACATTAATCATGGGAATGAATTTGGCAGTATTTTTAAAGAAGATCTCATGAAGTTCAAACCAAAAGCTAACTGCCAGAGTGTGCACTATTCGCCGATTCTTGCTGGTACAATTGGAAATGGCCTAAATATGTGACCCCATCAATAGGTGCTTATTGCTATTAAATGTCACTAATAAAAGGAATATTCTCTAGAGGTCAAAATTAAATATTTCATTCATGGTGAGGGTGTCACTTCCCAATGCTTGTACAAAAAAATTTCTCTACAAGCCCAAAGGGCAACAAAAAATTCCAAAAATTTCCAAAAAAAGCATATGGAAATTGTAGAGAAAAAATAAAATCAACAAATCTGAAAAAAATAAGTAGATCTAAACATAATCATACCAAAGTTGCAAATTGGGCTTTCAAGTGTTGGTTTGCAAAAAAATTTGCCTCAAAATCAACTTTAACCTAGTATAGGTAAATTTATAGTCAATTTTCACCAAATCGATGTTCCAAATGCAATGAGAAGGTCCATTCTAGCTATAGACACTCCCAATAACTACAATACTCTAGATCTAGGTTGAGGTGCTAAAGCAAAAATGGTCTCGAATGGCTATGTGAAGAGAAATTATCCAAGTTCTGATACCATGTAAGAATTTTCCTTAGGGAAAAATTCACCCAAGATCAAGGAACTCAAGCACAAGCACAAGCACAATAGTAGACCAAAAGAGTATGATCACAATATTGATATGTATTCAATTCCATATCAAAGTACACTAGGAGTGCCTATATATAAAGGCCTCTGGAATGCTCCTCGAATGCCTAGAAATCAGCATACTAATAAGTCATACAACTAAGCACATATCCACCAGAAGTGGATTATCCTCCATTAAGCACAAGAGTAAGTGCAATGATAAGAGGATAAGCCTACAATGGTGTAGTACGCAAAATAATGTTGTAGACACCATGTGCTAAAATAGGAGTGTGGATAATTGTGTTGTCTACATGACAACTTAGTTAATTATGCAAACTCTAGTGTTGTAGACACCATGTGTTGAATTGGAGTTGCTTACTTCTATGTTGTCAACATGACAACTCATAAAAGTACACAAGCTCCTAAGTGTCTCACTAATAAATAATAAAATAATGCATTGACCTAAGTAAACTTAAGTAAGTGTAAATAATGAATAATTATTTACACTAAAAGAATCTCCTATTAAATTCAATTATGGTTTAATTCTAATTTTTATTAATACTAGTTAATTCATGTGAAGTAAAAGAAGGATCATTTTGATCACCAAAATGCTCAATGAGTTGATGAATGCATTCCTATCAACTTCCTAAAGATCCATCAAGTAAACTTATGTACGATTTTGTTGCATCTTTAGTTAAGTATTGAGAAAATAACTTCTTTAGGACATCCTCATGAGCTTCACTCATTTACTCAATTACTACTTTTAAATATATACAATGAGTTTCTTTTGATATAGCTTCATTCCTAGAGTATTTGGGATTGCAGTTCTTAAATCCTTTTATATCTAATTTGAAAATCCATATATACCATAGAATTCTAGTTGTTTATATCTCTATAATGGCATAGGAGCCCTAACATTTTGATTGAACCTATCATTTTGTAGCCTATTTTTTCTTTGCATATTCTTATTATTGCTCATATCCTTTCCTCTAGGTTGTATGTTATTTTGTGCATTATTGTTACTACCCATAAATGCATTGTTATTTCTAGCATTATTGTGGTTGTATGAATTATTATTATGATATGCATCATTTTTATTCTTATTAGTAGTAGGTTGTCTTAAGTTTCTATCAATACCTCTTCTTTCAACCATAGGTGGATATTGTGTAGGGTTACCTACTCTTTTATCCACATCATTTTCTCATCTTTTCTTAGGGGGATTATTAGGAAATCTATGAACACCATTCCTTCCTATTCTAAGTCTTTCTTCCTCTTTCTTTGGTCTAATTTTCTTTGGTGATGGCATAACACATTGATTGCTTCTTACTGCAATCAATTCTAGGACATTACTAGGTTGCCTTTTCAAAGCCCTTGTATTTATCTTATTTCTCATAAACTTTGCAAATTCCTTAATCATTTTACTTGCTCTAAGATAATTTTTTTCAGCATCTTCAAATTCATCATATTAAGAGTGATCATCTAGGTGGTCTTTAGGATTTTTTTAATGGGAGTTAGTCCCTCTCTGAAAGGGGATGTGCTCTTGAAATTGAGTTCCATTCTCAAGATTGTTTTCATCTTGGATCTAAATCTCATTGACTCTATCATCAAGAGAATGGTCTCTCAATTTTTTAGCCACTTTCCCATAGCTTCCAATAATCATGTCAACCATATTCACTTCTCTCCTATTACATTTCTTAGGAGTATACTCTTGGTGCTCACTATTATGTGTAGATCTTCTTCCCCACATAAACTTCAATGACACCCTCCTAAAAGTATCCTACTTTCTTAGCACAACCAACTAATTATTCATATACCTTTTAACTTTAGAGTCACTATCTCTATTGTAGAATAAAAATTAGAGTTTGTTCTTCTGGGTTCTATTTCTATAAGAGTGCATAGAATCTTCACTCTATATTTATAATCTTATAAAACCAATAACTTCTGGGTTACTTCACAATCCCTGATTTTACAAACAACTTTGTAGTAGAGTTGCCAATTTTTTGGTGTCCAAATTAGTAGATTAGGTTTCCTATGAAATGATGATAAAATTATTGGAAATCCTAATAGTAATTTTCCAATTGATAGGTTCCACCCCAAAAGAATGTGAACCTTTGCAATTTTAGCTCTACAAAATAAAGGCTGGTAGGACTATATCTTACACCCTAGAGGCTTGTTAGAGAAGATAATTTGTAAGACTTGGGTTTTTTAGTAATTTAATTGAAAATTTGATAAATATTTGTTGGTGTGATATATGAATGTATGGTGGATAAACAATATTCATCACTTTTATATGTGTCCTTTGTGCAATCAGCATGAAAACTCAAACCAATACCAGTGCCTTAACTAATGGATTCTTTATCATTATTCCATCAGTCATTCAAAATGTTTAAATTAACCCTCTATGATAGATAATAAATCCATTTAAGATAAATTGTTATCACTTAAATAAAGTATAAATTATCAAATACTAAAGCATATTCCAATATTAAGTCCTATTGAATTTAATTCTCCTGAAGAGCCCAATAAGAAAGCAATAAAGCTTAAGAAATCAACATAAAATTATTCTTTAGCAAATGTTGAAATAACTTGCAGGTTTCAACCAATTGAAAAGTCAACTAAAGAAAACATAAAATTTGATCTAAGGAAACAACATGTACGAGACAAAAATGATATCACCAAAAGATCAATCGAGCACCTGAAACCCTTGTATTGAATTTGAGATCTTTCACTACAAATGCATGTGTTGCTGGTGCATACAGATAACATAGTCTAAAGTAGACCAAGATTATCAACTCCCTATATATTATATGTCTGGAAATATGGTAATTTTGATTATTCATATCCAAATTTGGTCCTTATAATTATAGACAACTAATTGATTAAAAAATTAAAAGGTGTGACCCTTTGTTTACAAAATTGATCTTAACCAACCAACTAATAATCAATTATTATATGTTGATTAATTAAAACAAATTTACAAGGGAAAATAGATTCACTATGATTAATCTAATGTTGATTTTACAATCAAATCATCGCTCTATTTAATGTGCTTATGGTATCGATCATCCTTGAGCAATTTTACATCAGCGATCACCTCAGGGGCCTTGATCTCCATCTCTATCATCCACTCAATCTATTCATTGATCCTTTCCATCTCCATATCACCATTCCTCGCTTCTCCCATGGCCTGTTTGTGCATCACATAGAAAATCCCTAGCCATATCTCTTGATCGATTATTTGTCCATTTGCATTATGCCAAGATGACAATCCATGCTTTGTTACCAAATATTCAAATAAGTTAAAAGTGTCTTCAAACTCCTAGGTGTAGATATTATGATCTTGGATCAATTTATTTTCCTCTAAAAAATTTAGAAATATATATATATGATAGGTTAAGTTACTAAGAGGGGAAGGGTGAACAAATAAAACTTAATCCTTTATCTCACCAAATAATTCTTCATGTAAATTATGATTTAATTGCATGTATGAAAAAATTGAAAACATTAAAACTTTAACACAAAATATGGTGACCAAGAAACCCTCCAAATAGAAAGTAAAACTGGGATGGGGATGATACCCACAAGCTTTAGTATTGCAGTATAAAGTCGGCCAATTAAGGCTTACAATGATCACTTCTAATGATCTACCCTAATAGGAGCAATAAGGATTGTTAGTCCACCTTGCAAAAGGATTTACAAATATACAATAAAGTATGCACTCCATAAAGTGATTTACAAAATACTATTAAGTCTACCTTGTGAAAGGATTTAACTGATCCACCTATTAGGATGAAATATTGGTTGATCTTTGATCTACAACTTGGTTTGTTGAATGAGATTCCTTTGAGTGTAATGGTCACCTTGCTGTGACAGATAAATCTTTGTTGCTCCTTATACTATTGTAGCCTTTTCACTTCACACTTTTCGCTCTTCAAATTCACATTATACCTCTTGTTTTAATGCCCCAAAATTGGCTCATTGCCATTACAAGCGATTCAGGTCTATTCTGGTCAATTCTAAAGTCCTATTCTTGTAGGCAATTCTTATTCTAATTTTCGCTACTTGACTTAATTGCCAGATGCAGAAAACCTAAATCTAAATTAATTAGACTACCTATTTAATTCCTAAGTATTTATTTTAATTAGTCACATTAAACCAATTTATTTAAAATTTAATTTAATTCAAAGTGTTTATACTTTAATTAAATTAAATTATATCCTAAGGATAATGTACTAAGGAATTAAAAATATTAAATTTAATAATTATGCCCACTTCAATTAATTGAATGAGATTATTTAATTAAATGAAAAAGGCATTAATGAGGTCATATCTCACTTCATTAAATTAAGAAAACATCTTCAAAATCTTCTCTTCATTTCTAAAATGGAAACTCTAAGTGAACTACCTCTTGAATTGGAAGCAATCTAGTTAACTTGTTCTCACACTCATAAAAAGTTCAGTTAACTAATCATCACACTCATATATGAAACAATCAACTTCACCGCACAAAGAAGTTTCCATCTTAACTGAATCTTCTATCTAATCTTAACTGTCCATCCAAATTGATCTTGATCGTTGATCAATTCTTGGATTCTATTTAAGGGACTCTCAATCCCTCATTAGAGAGGTTGGATTTTCATTGTATTGAATTTCTGTCAAATTGAGTACTCACTCCTTTTCTAAGCTTTCATATTGCTATCATTCTAACTCTCATTTAGATTAAAGAATGCATAAATTTTAGCTTAATAGTTCTTATTTCTTAGATTAATTTTTCACATTTCCATATAGATTAATTGCATTCTCATTACGCATTAAATCCTTCATTCTAGAAAGGTCTAGTTGCTTGCATCTTATTCTGAGAGTACATAGGCAAAATCCATCTATCTAGAAGGCAACAAGTCACATCATTGGACCTCTTGGATGAGAAATGTATACATGAAAATGTGGCCTCAGGTCTTTCACCTACACTTCAACATGGTCATTGTATGCAGATTCATCCTGGAAAGAACATGGGATAGTTCATCCACGAGCTAAAGATAGACATGCATAAGGGAATAAGAATATTGGATTATGACATATCTTAGCCAAGTCTCAAAGGAGAATCCATGAGGTGTCACACCCATGTGTCATGCTGATGTCAAAATTTTATGGAATATTTAATTTAAAATCCCTTATTCCACAAAAATAGAAATTAGTGAAAAAAGGAATTAATGGTGTAAAATATGACTTAGGAAATTAATAATTTCCATGGTTTTTGAATGACAGACCAATTAATTAATAAAATATCAATTAATTGAGAAGGTTTGTTAGGAAGAATAACTAGTGAAATGACACAGAATTTCAAACTCACTGAGTATCATGACCCATTTAGCCAATCTTCCTGTGAGAGCCGCCTGACTGAGCAAGTACTTCAATGGATCTATTTTAGCCACCACCCATGTAGTATGGGCAAGCATGTAGTGTCTCAACTTCTGGGAAGTAAAGACAACTGCTAAGCAAGAATTCTCAATGATGTTGTAGTTCCTCTCATAAGAGATCAGTGTGTGACTCAAATAATAAATATATCTCTCCTTGTTATCATTGTCCTCTTGAGCTAATAAGATCATCAGAGATTTTTCAATTTCTGAAATGTACAAAATCAAAGGCATCCAATAGATAGGAGGCATCAAGATTAGTGTATTAGCAAGATATTTGAATTTTGACTAGAACTAAAGTTTAGCCATGCTTATCCAGAGTGGACAACCTAGGATCTTCGCACCATAGGCTCCCCCTTATAGTGAACTCACTTCTCAGGGCTACTAAGATTCACTTCCCAAGGGGCATGACTTCCCAAGGGACTGTTGCCCCTACTAAGGACTATGAGAATGTAGGATATAGTAAGGATTTTGGCCACTAAAACATGGTTTTTAGTAAGGGCATTTCATTTAGCAAGTGAATGATAAACTTCCTTAGAATGTCTCCCAGCCCTGAGAACAAGGGTTTGACACACCATAAGGGTACTAGAGGAGAGCTATCACTTAGTAATACTGCCAATACATCTTTCATCATAATTGAGTTTTATATAGTGGCTAGAACATTGACCTAGCTTTTGGGTCGTCACCACTCTAAAGTTATCCCCCGGCATACCCAATATCGAGTATCTTGGTCCAAGGCAAGCTTCCTATAGAAGTTACATAGATTTCTCTTATACCCAAGATCCATGAATGGCAAGGGGAGAGGATACATCCATGCAACTCTTAGGGGTTTAAACATCATAGACACGCAAAGAAAAAAAGAAAAATTTCATTTTAAGCACTAAATAAAGTGTTATCTAATCTAGGAAATCCACACACATGGTTTTGACAAACACACAATCATCCTCAACAACATCCTGCAAATAATCATTAGTACTTTTCAATGCTTATTCTTCATCTAACAATTGCCACATACTGCAAATAGATCATCAGTAAAAAAAAATCATCTAACCTATGTCTTAGAAGCAAAAGGAAACCTTAGATGTAGATTCTGATTGAAACAAGTGCTTTCTGTTAACCAGGAGCGTTCTAACAGATCAAACAATGCCCCAGAAGGATAGAATCACTCAAAATGCCCCCAAGTGCACTCAAACAATACTAACTACACCTATAGTGTATTTGGGCCTAGTTTGAGTGTAGTTGTTAGTTTTTAGGCGTAGTTGGGAACCCAGGTGTAGACTGTGAGGAATTTGATACCCAAAAATTTGATTTTTAAAATCTACCCTCCCAAGTGCACCTAGACAATACAAACTGCACCCATGGTGCAATTTGGGCTTAGAAGGGTTTAGTTGGTAGTTTCTAGGCATATTTGGTTAGTTGGGAACAACAAAGAGGGGTTATGGTGTCTCTTAGGCCCTTAAAACTACTCCTAGGGGTTCCAAGTGTGCCTTGCCAGAGAAAAGTGCACCCTAGGAAAGAAAGCTAACAAAATGCATAAAATGAAGGCATACAACCATATTAATGGACCCCCTAATTAATCTAGGTGTGATAATGAAGCACAAATAGTAGTTATACCCTTCCAAATGAGCTCCTTCCTTGCACCTACAAGCACAAAACAAGAAAACCCAAGTTACTTTAACATGTTCACGTGGGGTTCACCAAAATGTAGGACCTAGAAAATAGGCTAATGTCTAACATACTATGAGAGAATCACAAACTTAATAATCATATGCTAACACCCTCTAGTCTACCATGGAAGCCAAAAGAATCAAAACAAGAAACCAAATCTAAAACTCCCTCTTTCATTTGTCGCTCCCATGTCCTTCTTTCTTCTCCATGTGATGTAGCTCCAAGTTTTCTATAGTGCACACAATATTGAAGAAAATTCTATGATAATGATGGTGCTATGAGAATACTTGAAGTTGTGATTTAAGCTTAAGAGAAATGGTTTGAAAATATCAAAAAAGCCAAGGACTGGAAATGAGAGAAAGAATCCTCATTTTATAATAAACACACAAGGGGAGAGCATTGGATTTGTTACCCTTAGATATGCTACTTGGCACAAGATTTCTTTGAGAATCCATGACACATATGATAGAAGATGCCAAGTGTAAGATTTTATGACACTTGGAAGTAAAACAAGGCTAAATGTGGAAGAGAATCTATGACATGTCATATGACACCTCAAGCCCACTTAAAGCCAAGAATCTATGACAAAGGAAGCTAAAGATAGACATGTGTAAGGGAATAAGAATATTGGATTATGACATATCTTAGCCAAGTGTCAAAGGAGAATCCATGAGGTGTCACACCCATGTGTCATGATGATGTCAATATTTTATGTAATATTTGAATAAAAAATCTTTTATTCCACAAAAATCAAAATTAGTAAAAAAATGAATTAATGGTGGAAAATATGACTTAGGAAATGAAGAATTTCCATTTTATTTGAATGATGGACTAATTAATTAATAAAATATCAATTAATTGAGAAGATTAGTTAGGAAGAATAATAAGTGAATTTCTATGGTTTTTACCTTTCAAAGTTAGTTGAGGTTGTGTTGTGCTAATCTTGTGGGCATCTATGATGCCATCATTAGTCACATTCTTGTTTTTGGAGAAAAAAATTTCCTTGTCATTAGATGAGTTGGTGTTTTTTTTTCCGTTGTTTGTCTTGAGGATTCCCTTATGGATAAGAGAATCTTCAATACTAGTGCCCTTTTTCATTAGTTTATAAATGGTGCTTGGACTTTTGATTTTGAGTTTGTACATTAAGTCTGGGACTAAGTTTTCAATGTGTAGATTAACTTGTTTTTCTTCAAGAATGTCTAGTGAGCATTGATTGACTAAGCTTCTTGTTACCTCTAGTTTTGTCGCCAAGGATTTAAATTTTGAAAGCACGGCTTGTGCAATGGTTAGCCTTGAATTAATATTTTAATGTTGCGACCTGCAAGTTTCTAGCCGTCAGATCTAAGCAGACTAACGGTTGGCGTCATCGCGCTATAAAGAAAATGCACGATATTTATGATAGCGCGATCACACCCTGAAGACACATTGCAGAGGTGGGTCTAGCGTTCGGCAGGTCAAAAAAGTTCCACGGTGCCTTGTCCGCTATGTCGCTATCGCATATTAGCCAAAAAATCTCCATAGAAACATAGCGCCTGGCAGAAATAGTCACGGCAACAAGTTTAATTGACCAACGTGATCAGGTGTTCCGGATGGCAAATCAAAAGGGACCACGTGTAACCAAGCCAAAATTTCTATCAGCATGGCTCACACAGTCGGGGTCTATGATCTCCACCGTCGGATCGGCTTGGATCGATGGTAAGTGCCATCGTGCTATGGCGGAGATGCGCAAGGGTTATGACATGTGTCATGTGGGGCCGTGTCGCAGGGCAATGCCAAGTGTGTCGACATGGCAGGCGGAAGTATAAAGTCCGATGGTCCTCTCCACCGTCGGATTGGATTGCATCAACGGATGGTGCCATCTCACTATGGCAAAGATGTGCGGATTTTATCATAGTGATATAGCGACCATCCGCCACATGGATCGACATGGGCCAGGTCTCACCAGGGATTGCCAGGTGTCATTCAGAGTCTACTCGTAGAGTACGACAGGTCAGAGGTTTCGTAGTGACAGGCAGACAGTTTCACGACTTGAAAGTTTTAAAACATGGCGAGGCACTATGGCACCAACAGAAAACCAATGCATCTTCTGATGGTGACATAGCGCCCAAATAGAAAGTTCACCATGGTGAGGAAGGATCAGGCAAATGGGTCCTGTCGGTACTTTGCAATGCAATTTGTCAACCCAGCATCAAGATGGCGAATCAGATGTAGCCACGTATTCATCAGTGCGGTCAAGGAAATACGGACCCTTCGAGTTGGTGCTTTGTCAGACTAGCGAGGTGTTTCATTGGGCCAATAAAGAGCGACCACATCCCCCAAGTCAGAGTTCAGTCAGCGTCACCAGTACATGGAAAGGTAAGATCTCCACCGTCAGATCAAGATCGATCGACAACCGGTGCCATTGCGCTATAGAAGAGCTATGCGAGTCTTATGTTAACAACATTGGGCCTGAAGGACATGTGTCCTCATGGGTCCATGGATGTCAGCGAGGACTAGTTAGACCATTGATACGTGGCCAGTTCTTATTCATCAATACGCTGCGGGGAATGATCTTCCTTGCACACCATCAGATTGATTCAGATCAACGGATGGCACCATCTTGCTATGGCCGAGATGCACGAGTTTTAACATGGTGACATAGCGACCATCCGCCACGTGTCGGTGGGAGTCAGGTCTAACCAATCGGTGTCAGGAGAATGAATCAAATGACGACATGTGTTCAGCAGGCCCAGTAGTTTCGGGAGAAATGGCGAGTCTTCATGATCGTCAGATCCATGGAGATCTACGACTAGCGCTGTCTCGCTATCAAGAACAGCTTGATAGATAACATCGGCGACTTGGCGCCCTTGCACCACGTGTCCTGGTGGACCGCATTCCATGCCGTCAGATGTGATCAAATTTAGGGTGACCGATAGACCAATAAGCTGACGCCACGTTTCGATGGGCTCAGAAAATCATAAAAGAAGGAGGGTCGCAGGAGGTCAAGTTTTGCAACCGTCAGATTAGAATAATTCAACGGCAGCGCCATGTCGCCTTGGTGAAGCTGCAAGATTTTTAGTATAGCGACATGGCGCCCTGTTGCCACGTGTCGGTGGGGTCAAGTCTCGCTAGGATGGATCGCTGAGCTATTGCCATATGTCATTCGAACGAAGATCGGTTGCCAAGGTGGCACCAAATGTGATGGGCCCGAAATAGGAACAGCGCAGGGCAGTACGAGGTAATTCTGGTTGTTAGATGGAGACAACTCTGCGATGGGCACCATTGCACTATGAAGAACTACTCGGGAGATAGTGTTAGCGACAACGCGCCTGGATGACATGTGTCCTATTGGCCCGATCAAGATTGATGGTCGGCTGGCAGATAATATAACCATCACAGTTAGTGATAACCGTCTGAAGGGTGGTGCAGTAGTTCGATGACGGAAGGTCAACCATGGGAGGACTTCCTCAGGTGGCAAAATAAAGAAATATAATTGGCTCGCGTGGCCTAGTTGACACATAAGGAGCCTGGTTGACCTTTTGACTAGGCTGATTCATGAATCAAAAAATGAAGATGATCGATGTTATCTTGCAATTTGATCTTCGTGATCATTTCTGACCTACCAAGAATGAATGCCAAGCATAGGGAAACACTCCACTGTCCCACTCGATCCATCTACTGTGTCAGTATCATTCATTGCCACCACTCTATCTACTCGAGGCATTCTTTTAGTCGAATATCTGATTTGGTACTTCAAAATCATGCTCGAGTGTGATCTTTGATCGAATATTTTGGGGTTCGATGCCAGTAGGTAGGAAGTAAATGTAATGCAAAAATCTTCAAGTTATGCCTGATCTATAAAGGCAATTTTGTGATTTGTTCCCAGGGTCGACTCTTCCTAATTTTTTTGCTACTGCTCACCAATTTGCAGTGTAAAAACCCCTTTGTCTCTGAGTTAGATAACATCCTGTATCATCTCTTTCGGCCATCAATGTGCATATGCATTGTTTTGCCTCTCATTGATGCATTATTGAGATCAGTAGTCCACATGTCGTATCTATCTTTGGCCTATTGAATAACATACAAGTGAGATCTCCTTTCCCTGGTGTCATTCAGTTCGTTTCCTGATCTGTATGTGGTTATTGATCGATATAAGTTTGGATGTGTATGACTTTTGGATATTACTCTAGTTCTGTAGCACATATATGGGCAGAAATGAGTCTGAACACTCTATTTTGGTGCATCACCACCTTAGATTAGACTAGGTAGATTTGCTTTAGTCTTCTCTTTCTCCCTTTTCTTCTAAGAATAGATAGGTGTGCCCTGACAGTAAGAGGAAGTCGGCCTTCTCCGAAGACTCAACCTCGTAGTTCAAGTCCCACAGCTTGGAGGTTGTTTCCATGTTTCACTAGGTTGTCCTCGCACATAGGCCTTGGACAAGGGTGCAAACCATAGTGACAACAGTTTTTGGCACGCCCGGTGGGACTCATATCAGAAGATTTAAGGTCTACTGGTGTTAAGAAGAGAGAATTCCAGGGATCAACGCTGAAGAAGTAGTGTTGGCTTCAGTATTCAAGCCTTCAAGAGGCTGATCTTTCAAGTACTTGGCAACTCTGAACATCAATAAATCTGGTTTCAGGCTAAGTTGCAGAAATTCATGCCCAGGGCTGAAACAAGGGTGTCTTCTAGAGGTAATTTTCAATATCAAGAACTCTCACTTTCAAATCCTAGAAGAAGGATCACTAGAGCTTCATTATCACCAGTTAGAGGTGGAATAACAGTTAATATACCTGTAAGATCTATCTCTACTCCTCCTACTGTTCGAACTCAACCTAGATTGCCATCTAGCCTCATCAATAGAACACTTGTCTATATGGCACACCCAAGGATTCATGCTTTTGCCACCTTTAATGGTGGAAGCCCTTTATTGTTAGCCTAAAGACATGATATACCAGTAGTTGCACTAAAAAGCATACCTAATTTTACTGGTGAAACTTCTATTTCCCCTTTAGAGCATATCCAAGAGGTAGCATATGTCTGTAATATTCATGGTATTATAGTGGATGATGTTGTTGTCAGACTTCTAGCCTCATCTTTAAAAGGAAAAGCATTACAGTGGTATAGAGGCTTAGCTCATGTTTCCATAACTGATTGGGATGGACTAGGAGCAGGACTATGCAAACATTTTGAGGATAAGAGTGACCATTTTTCACTATTAGAGCAACTGACTACAATAAAAAGAGCCCCCCATGAATGTATGACTGATTTTAACTACAGATTCCAAAAGACATGGGATAGAATACCTACTATAGTAAAACCTACCCCTGGTAATGCTTTCTTGCATTACCTTAGAGCTTTCAACAGTGAAATTGCCACTACAATCCAAACTATGGGGGGAGATACATTACCGAATGCTTATGAGGCAGCCATAAAAGCTGAGAACATCCTAATACAAGGAGGAAAGTTGGCTCCAAGACCTCCTATGCCCTTCTTTCCGGATGTCCCCAACCACCAACTAGTAATAGCTCCCCTTCCAATAATTCCTACATCACAAGCCCTTACTCTAATTCCCCAAGCTTCCACATTCTCAAACGGAATAGATGAACTCAAGGAAATGCTCCAAGGTCTAGTGTTGAACACAGATAAAAGAGAGAAGACCCTGGATAAAAACTTACAAGAGCAAGGGAGGGAGTTGAAGGACCAAGGGAAGAGATTAGAGGATAGTTTTTCTCTAATACAAAAGATGAGTAACAAGGTGGTGGCCTTAGAAAGGCAGCAAGCCCAAAGTGGCAAGCCTCCCCAATTACAATATCAGGCTCCAAGTGGTGGTAGGCCTCCTAATCAGTAGAATAGCTCTTTTGATCAGAATAGGTAGAATAGTCATGCTTTTGCTTCAAGCTCAAATCAGAACAGATCTATAGTCCCTCAAAATAACTTGGCCCAAGATCAAGATTTTTGTCCTTCTTGCAACTATTCTTATACCTATTGCATGTGTCAGAAGGTAGAATCTTATTTGGCCTTAACTATCCAGGAGCCTATAGTAAAGCAACCATACAAGGAAGATCATACCAAGGAGGCCTCATATATCCAAAGGCAAGGTGATTGCTCTTTCATGAATCACCAGATGGAGGAGCATTGTAATGTAAACCAGGATTTCGTTGCTCATAACACAAGAAGTAAGAAGAGAGCTATGGAACATGTTGCTCCTCCTTCTCCTAAGCAGGCCTCAACTTCAAGTGTTACACCTAACACACAGATAGAAAATGAGCAAACAAACACTTCACAATAGCAAAGGCAAGGTCCAAGAGAGGAGAATGCAAGTGATCCCTATGTTGCTCCATCTCAACCTCTCATGAGTGCAGCTCCCAAACTTTCTACCAAAATTCCTAACGCACCATTGAGTGTGGTAGAGAAAATGAAGAAGACCAATGTAAACATTTCCATGTGGGATGTTGTTGCTACAATACCAATGTAGAGGAAGATGCTGTAGAAAGAGTTGGAAAGGATTGAACCCAAGGATTAGTCATCTACCATGGAGAGTGCCACTAGTTTAGTACAACTAGCAGGAGATGTGGAGACAAGTAAAAAGGTTAGACCTTTTCAATTTTATGTTTCTCTTATTATAGGGGGCAAATTAGTCCATAATTGCATGATAGATTCAGGGGCTAGTAGCTCAGTAATGCCTAGGTGTGTTGCTGATGCTTTAGGGATGAAATATGAGCCCATTGTTAGGGATGTGTTACAACTAGATGGGAGTACTGTCAAAATCGTAGGCATCCTTAGAAGTGTGGAAATGGTCCTATATGCATGCCCTGGTTGTACTATGATTCAAGCCATATCTGTTGCTGAGGTCAAGCCCTATTTTTCCATCTATCTTTCAAGAGACTTCACTGCTCAAATTGGTGGATTCATATCTGCTGATTGGTCTTATATGTCATTTAAGACCAGATATGGGGCCAATGCTTCAATAAGAGCAGAACCTCAAGCCCTTCATCACACAGAACCCTACACTCCCAACTTCATCAATATGAATTGCCCTATTCTAGAGATGGATGAAAATAACATAGTAAACGAGCCTATCACTTCCATAGCAGAGATTCCTAATTTCTTCTTAGATGAGTGGGCAAATACATGTCAGTTTGAGCCTATGTCAAAAACTCTTGAGACAGGCCTTAGTACATATTGCATAATAGAGAAAGAGGTTCAAGTTCCTGACCTTGTTAGGACTAATGACAACATAAATGGAGTATGGAGTATGTACTTTGATGGCTCAAGGAATAGAAATGGATCAGGGGCTTGTGTTATGTTGATCTCTCCTGCACAAATAAGATATTATTTCTCTTTTAGACTCTAATTCAGTTGTACCAATAATGTGGCCGAGTATGAATCTTTGATCCAAGGTCTCCTACTTGCCCAAAAGAGGGGAATTCAAGCCTTGAAAGTATATGGGGACAGTGAGTTGGTTGTGAACCAAGTGAGAAATCAGAATATTACCAAAAATGGCTTGCTCAAGTCTTATAAACATAGAGTCTGGGATTTACTTGAGGGTTTCCAAGCATTTAATATTCGGAGCATTCCTAGGAGAGAAAATAAATATGCTGATAGACTTGCAGCAGTGGGAGCATCTTATGATGTGCCAAGGAATCTTGAGGAAGAAAAGAAACAACAAATAAGGGTGGTGGTAAGGCCTACTATTCCTGATAATAATACTCATTGGCAGGTGTTTGAGTCCGATGAGCAGATTGTGAGTTTCTTGCAGAATGAAGCAGAATTTTTAGAAAGAAATCAGTCAAGACTACAAGATTAGTATGGTGATCAGATCATTCACCTCAGTTCCAACAAGCTGCCCAAGGGTCTCATTACCTTGGAGAGTGTCTTTAATCCTGATGATCAGTCAAGGGATAAAGGAATGAATCTAGCTACAGAAAAGGAGGATCATGCCCCAGTTACTATTGCTGATGGAAAATCTCTTAACATGGGAAAGGTATGTTCTGAAGCCAAGAAAGAAAATTTCATTCATCTATGTCAAGAGTTTAGTGATGTATTTGCTTGGACGTATGATGACTTAAAAGGTTTTGACCCTAGTTTGTTTCAGCATACCATAGATTTGGTTGATAGGGTCAAACCAGTAAGACAAAAACAGAGGCCAGTGAATCCCAAGATTGAACCTTTGATGAGGAAAGAGCTATCCAAGTTGATTGAAGCTAACATAATTTTTCCTATTAAACATTCATCATGGGTAGCTAACCTTGTCCCTGTGAGGAAGAAGAATGAAGAAATCAGATTGTGTGTGGACTTTAGGGATCTTAATCAGGCTTCCCTTAAGGATCACCATCCTCTCCCTTCTATGGAGAAAATTCTGTCCAAGGTCAGTGGGTCAAGGAGATTCTCTTTTCTTGATGGGTTTTCTGGTTATAACCAAGTGCTGGTTAAAGAGTCTGATAGATACAAGACAACATTTACTACTAAATGGGGCACCGATGCTTATTGCAAAATTCCATTTGGATTAACAAATGCAAGTGCCACATTCCAAAAGGAAATGGAGGTAGCTTTCAAAAGATTAATTGACAAGTTTGTCTTAGTATACCTTGATGATATAACTGTGTATTCCAAGAATGTAGAAGATCATCTTGATCATTTGAGATAGGTATTTCTAAGATGTAGAGAGTTTGGGGTTTCTCTCAACCCAGCCAAGTGTGTCTTTGCTACAAACCAAGGAAAACTATTGTGACACATTGTATCTAAGGATGGATTGACCATTGATCCAGAAAGAACAAAAGAAATACTTGCCCTTCCTCTCCCTAAACACAAGAAGGGGCTGCAAAGTTCCCTTGGTAGGATAAATTTTGTAAGAAGGTTTATTCCTAATCTTACTACCATGGTGAAACCCCTTATAGCCATGCTCAAGAAAGATATGGTCTTCTCATGGACCAAAGAGGGGAAGGAGAGTTTTGAAAAGATCAAGGCAGCCATAGCATCGGCCCCTACCCTCATGAACCCAAATTTTGAGAAAGATTTCATCCTCTACACTTTAGGTGGTGAGTCAAGTATTTCTGTTGTCTTGTCTCAAACAAATGACAAGAATGAGGAGCAGCCCATAGCCTTCTTTAGTGAAGGGCTCAAGGAATATGAAGATAAGTATAGCTTTGTTGAGAAGCAAGCCCTTGCAGTCATTAGAGCCTTGAAGAAATTCAGACACCTCTTATCCCATAATAGGATCCATTTGTTGGTGCCCCATGCAAGTGTAAAAGACTTCCTTTTAAACAAAGATATCAGTGAGAAGAGAGCTAGATGGATCAGTAGGGTAATGGAATATGATGTTGACATTCAGATTACCAAATTGGTAAGAGGGAGAGGATTATGCAAAGAAATGTTATCAAGTCAGGATTCAGATGAAGAAGTTGCTATGGTAATTGTAGAGCAGCAGGAGGAAAGAAATGTTAATGCCCCAAAGAGCTAGATGGATGACATGAAGAACTTTTTATCAGGGAATGGATACCCCCAGGGATTGGACAGAGCCAAGAGAAGACAATATAGACTGTAGTCCATTCCCTATGTTGTGATTGATGATATCCTATTCAGGAGGGATTTTAATGGGACCTTATTGAGATGTGTTGAAGAGGATCAGGCTGAAAGGATGATTAACGAAATCCATGATGGCCCTGATGGTGGCCACTTCTCTGCAAGAACAACTACCATGAAGATCATGAGGGCTGGTTATTATTGGCCATCCTTGTTTCATGATTGTCATAGGTATGTGAGAAAATGTGAGAAGTGCACTTTCTTCTCAAGCAAACAGAGACTTGTAGCTCTCCCTCTTCATCCTATTTAGGTGGATCAGCCCTTCACCCAGTGGGGATTGGATTTTATCAGCCCCATTAATCCTCCATCTAGCGCAGGTCATAAATGGATCTTGGCTACTATCGATTATTTCACTAGGTGGACAGAGGCAGTTGCCTTGAAGGATGCTATAGAGCCATCAGTTGTTGAATTCCTTGATGGAATTGTATCTAGGTTTGGAGCTCCTTCTACTATCATCTCAGATAATGCCAAATCTTTTGTTGGAACCCAGATTTGTGCATGGGCAATGAGTCACAATATCTATCTGAGCACATCATCAAATTACTACCCACAGGGTAATGGTTTGGCTGAATCCTCCAATAAGAATCTGATCAGAATCATAAGGAGAACGATAGAAGACAATCAGAGGGTCTGGCATAAAAAATTAAGGACTGCTCTATGGGCTGATAGGATAACACCCAAGAGATCTATTGGGAATTCACCTTTTGTGCTAGTATATGGTAGGGAGGCCAGACTTCCCATCTCATTGGAATTCCCATCCTTGGAGTTGGCTCATCAGCTGGAATTGGTTGAAGATGATGCTATGTCAGTAAGAATGGTATAACTAATTGAACTGGAAGAAAAGAGAAGCAAAGCTATGCAAACTCTAGAGATACACTAGCAGCAGATGAAGAAGAGTTTTGATAAGAAGGCAAGGGCCAGAATCTTTAGAGAAGGAGATTTAGTTCTCAAATGGGACTCAGACAGAGCAAAACCAGGAAGGCACTCCAAATTTGATCCACTATGGAGTGGCCCTTATCTAATCTCTAGTTGCAAACAGGCCAATGCCTTCCAGCTAAGCAGGCCAAATGGTGAAGTTCTGCCCATTCTAGTCAATGGGATCCATTTGAAGCCCTATTTCTAAAGGATTGCAAATCCACGTACATAATTAGTTTAGTTGCTTCCTGTTGTTCCTATTTTTGAATAAGTGCACGTGCACATGACTCACTTCTTGAGTCACCAGTTCTCAAAATTTTGACAAGTCTCAGGTTGCTGAGGAGGTCCTATTTTTTGTTTCCAAGTCGCAGGGACAGAGCCAGAGTTCAAGGGTTTTTAATGTTTTGATTTCCTCATTTAGGGTTAGGGTTTCTTGTAGCTCTCAGTTTTGTACCTTCCAAGCCCTCTTTTCTGACTCCATGGCCAAATGGATCATTCTCAAGCACTGGTCATGCATCGAGCAGGCTCATGCCCCCTGCAAGTCGCCAGAAGTGTTACCTCTAGTTTTGCCGCCAAGGATTTAAATTTTGAAAGCATGGCTCATGCAACGGTTAGCCTTGAATTAATATTTTAATGTTGTGACCTACAAGTTTCTTGCCGTCAGATCTAAGCAGACCGACAGTTGGCGCCATCGCGCTATAAAGAAAATGCATGATATTTATGATAGCGCGATGATGCCCTGAAGACACGTTGCAGAGGTGGGTCCAGCGTTCAGCGGGTCAGAAAAGTTCCACGGTGCCTTGTCCGCTATGTCGCTATTGCATATTAGCCGAAAAATCTCCATAGTGACATAGTGCCCAACAAAAATAGTCACAGCAACAAGTTTCAATGACCGACATGATCAGGTGTTCCAGATGGCAAATCAAAAGGGACCACGTGTAACCAGGCTGAAATTTCTGTCAGCACGGCTCACACAGTCGGGGTCTATGATCTCCACTGTCGAATTGGCTTGGATCGATGGTAAGCGCCATCGCACTATGGAGGAGATGCGCGAGGGTTATGACAGTGACATTTTTCCCTCATGCCACATGTCAGGTGGGGTCGTGTCGCAGGGCGATGCCAGGTGTGTCGACATGGCAGGCAGAAGTACGAAGTGCGATGGTCCTCTCCACCGTCGGATTGGATTGCATCAACGGATGGTGCCATCTCGCTATGGCGAAGATGTGTGGATTTTATCATAGTGACATGGTGACCATCTGCCATGTGGATCGACATGGGCCAGGTCTCACCAAGGATTGCCAGGTGTCATTCAGAGTCCGATCGTAGAGTATGGCAGGTCATAGGTTTTGTGGCGGCAGGCAGACAATTTCACGGCCTGAAAGTTTCAAAACACGGCGAGGCGCTATGGCGCCAACGAAAAACCAATGCATTTTCTGATGGCAACATAGCACCCAAACGGAATGTTCACCGTGGCAAGGAAGGATCAGGCAAATGGGTCCTGTCAGTACTCTGCAACGCAATTTGTCAGCCCGGTGTCAAGATGGCGAATCAGATGTAGCCACGTATTCATCAGTGGGGTCAAGGCAATATGGACCCTCCGAGTTGGTGCTTTGTCAGACTAGGGAGGTGTTTCATTGGGCCAATAAATAGCAACCATGTCCCCCAAGTCAGAGTTTAGTCAGCGTCACCAGTACATGGAAAGGTAAGATCTCCACCGTCAAATCAGGGCCGATCAATGGCAGGCGCCATCGCGCTATAGAAGAGCTGCATGAGTCTTATGTTAACAACATTGTGCCTGAAGGACACGCATCCTCATGGGTCTAGGGATATCAGCAAGGACTAGTTAGACCATTGATACATGGTCAATTCTTATTCATCGATACGCTGAGGGGAATGATCTTCCTTGCACACCGTAAGATCGATTTAGATCAACGGATGGCACCATCTCGCTATGGCAGAGATGCACAAGTTTTAACATGGTGACGTAGAGACCATCCGCCACATGTCGGTAGGAGTCAGGTCTTACTAATCGGCGTCAGGAGAACAAATCAAATGACAACACGCGTTCAGCTGGCCCAGTAGTTTCGGGAGAAATGGCGAGTCTTCACGATTGTCGGATCTATGGAGATCTACGACTGGCGCTGTCTCACTATCGAGACCAGCTCAATAGATAACATCGGTGACTTGGCGCCCTTGCACCACGTGTCTTGGTGGGACTGCATTCCATGCCACTAGATGCGATCAGATTCAAGGTGACCGACAGACCAATAAGCTGACGCCACATTTCGGCGGGCTCGGCAAATCATAAAAGAAGGAGGGTCGCGGGAGGTCAGGTTTTGTGACTATCAGATTAGAATAGATCAACGGCAGTGCCATGTCGCCTTGGTGAAGCTACAAGATTTTTAGTATAGCGACATAGTGTCCTGTTGCCACATGTCGGTGGGGTCAAGTCTCGCCAGGATGGATCGCTGAGCTGTTGCCATATGTCATTCGGACAAAGATCGGTTGCCAAGGTGGCACCAAATGTGATGGGCCCAGAATAGGAATAGCACAGGGCAGTACAAGGCAATTCTTGTCGTCAAATGGAGATAGATCTACGGTGGGTGCCATTGCACTATGAAGAACTGCTCGGGAGATAGTGTTAGCGACAACGCACCTGGATGACACGTGTCCTATTGGCCCGATCAAGATTGATGGTCGGCTGGTAGATAATATAACCATCACAGTTAGTGATAATCATCTGAAGGGTGGCACAGTAGTTTGATGATGGAAGGTCAACCATGGGAGGACTTCCTCAGGTAGCAAAATAAAGAAATATAATTGGCTTGCGTGGCCTAGTTGACACGTAAGGAGCCTGGTTGACCTTTTGACTAGGATGATTCAGGAATCAAAAAATGAAGATGATTGATGTTATCTTGGAATTTGATCTTTGCAATCATTTTTGACCTACCAGGAATGAATGCCAAGCATAGTGAAACACTCCACCGTCCCATTCGATCCATCTATTATGTTAGTATCATTCATTGGTGCCGCTCTGTCTACTCAAGGTGTTCTTTCAGTTGAATATCTAATTTGGTACTTCAGAATCATGCTCGAGTGTGATCTTTGATCGAATATTTTGGGGTTCGATGCCAGTAGGTAGGAAGTAAATGTAACGCAGAAATCTTCAAGTTATGCCTGATCTATAAAGGCAATTTTATGATTTGTTCCCAGGGTTGACTCTTCCTGATTTTCTCTACTACTGCTCACGGATTTGCAGTGTAAAAACCCCTTTGTCTCTGAGTTAGATAACATCCTGTATCATCTCTTTCAGCCATCAATGTGCATATGCATTGTTTTGCCTCTCATTGATGCATTTTTGAGATCAGTAGTCCACATGCAGTATCTATCTTTGGCCTATTGAATAACATACAAGTGAGATCTCCTTTCCCTGGTGTCATTCAGTTCGTTTCCTGATTTGTATGTGATTATTGATCGATATAAGTTTGGATGTGTATGACTTTTGGATGTTACTCTAGTTCTGTAGTGCATATATGGGCAGAAATGAGTCTGAACACTCTATTTTGGTGCATCACCGCCTTAGATTAGACTAGGTAGATTTGCTTTAGTGTTCTCTTTCTCCCTTTTCTTCTGAGAATAGATAGGTGCGCCCTGACAGTAAGAGGAAGCCGGCCTTCTCTGGAGACTCAACCTTGTAGTTCAAGTCCCATAGCTTGGAGGTTGTTTCCATGTTTCACTAGGTTGTCCTCGCGCATAGGCCTTGGACAAGGGTGCAAACCTAAGTGACAACACTTCTCTAGTGCAATAACAATGTGATAAATGGTTCTCCCATCCTTCATTTAGTTTAGCACAAATTAGAAAGTGTCACCTCATTTGTAATGTTAAAGGAAAAGTGGGAGATGAATTTGTTTGCGAGTTTTGACCAAAATTTGATAGTACCAGGAAGTTTTGATTACCATTCAAGTGCGGGCCCACCTAGAGAATGAGGGAACAATCTCATGAGGAAAGTGGGCTCATCACTAAGTTTGGTACAAGAAGCTAAGAATTCTCAGATGTGATCAACAAGGTCACCTTTTCCTCAATATTTTTCAAACCTTGGAGCCTCAAAATGTTTTGGGAATGGAGGCATATATAGACTTTTGTCAAATGCATTCGGACATAGGTCCCTTTTTGTATATAGAATCTATTTCTTTTGGACTCCCAATGCCTCGACTTGTTTGGAAAGTTGTTTGAATTGTTGGAATAGTTGTTCATTAGAGTTTTGCATGATAGCTTTCTCTTCAATTCTTTTGTGCCTATGAGTACTAGACCGTTTGTTGTGGCGAGAGCCATGTCTACTTGGTTCTAAAATTTCTATGTCTAATGAATCTAGTGATGCGTCACTAGGTGGCAAAGGTATGTTAGTACCTTGAAGACAAAAGGGTCCCTATTGTGACACATATTGGGGTACTTGTTGTGGTATTTGATGTGGCGCTTGTTGCAGTATTGACTGTGATTGATGTACCATGTGTTGTTGTGGTTTTTGTTGGGATATCTCTATTGGTTGTATGTGAAACTAGGTGTGTGATTGTTGTTGTAAAGGTATCTATATAGGTTTTTGTGGCATGTCCTATTGTTGTAACAAATGTTGTTCGTATTCAATTTTTTTCTCAAGGCATCTTTGGTATTCTAGCTATTGCTTGAGTTCCTCTTGTTGTTTAGCAAACATGGCTTCTTGTTGTTGGATTTTTTGTTGACATATTGCATAGAAGTCAAGTGGGTTTACATTGGGTTGTGTGTTAGGGATGTTTGATGGTTGTACCACTTGAGGTTGTTGCTGTTGTGGTTGATGTTGTTGTTGATATGTGGAATTTGTGTTAAGTGGATGTAGACTTGGTTGTGGGTTGGAAGTGTTAAGTCCTTGTACCACTATGGGTTGGTGTTGTCATGGGAGTTGACTTAGTCCTTGCAAATTGACCATGATGTTTGTATTGTTTCTTTGGCACCTTTGTGTGTTAGAGGTTTCTCCTTGGAAAATCATGTTGATTTGACAATGAGGTGCATTCCTTTTGGGAATAGGTGTAATTTCAATAAGAATTTTCCTTTTTGCATCAACAAGGGTTGTGGTAGTTGATATTTCATATGTTATAGTCATTAGAGGCTCCATAACATTTGACGTCATAAACCTTGGTAGAGTTAGGAGCAACGGTGCACTTTGTTGATTTTCCTCCAAAGGAGGTATGTTTGGCATCCCTAAAGTACAAGTCCCTTAAGGTGCATCTTGTTGTTGCATCATGTGACTAAAATCAAGTCTTAATGTCCTCTTCAGATATTTAGGGAGAGTCTTGTTTCCCTTCATTGGTTGTGGTTCATCAAACAAAGGATTAATGTTGATGTGTTCAAATCTACTTTGGAGGATTTCAATTGTTGGTTCTTGATGGGACCTTATAGGTGCCATTATTGTGTTTGAAAACTCCAAAGCTTGTTTCCCTTTATCTAAATCCAAATTGATCATGGGTTGTATGTTTTCAATGGTTGTGTTGGTTTAATGTTTGGACTTAGCTCCTTCCACATTTAGGTTAAATTTGACAATTTCTTGGGCTGCCAAAAGTTTGAAGTTCTTGTAGAAATTTTTGTCTTGACATGCCCCAGTCATTTCTTCATCAATGATGCCATAGTTAGTGTCAAAGTCATCACTTAAGCTTATAGTACCTTGTTGTTTTTTTGATGTTTTATGGTCAAAGGTACTTGCATTGGATTTGTTGAATTCAAAGGAATGTGTTTGTTCATCCTCGAGTGTGGTTGGTACACTCCCACCTCCAGGTGTTATCAAGACAAATATAGGTTCAAAGTTAGAACTCCATTGAACCATTCCATGTATAGGGGAAGTGTTTGAAGGAAACCTCATGGTAGGTGCATTGTTTAGGGTTTGTTGCATCATCTCTTCATTATGGTGATCTTGTTAATATATGTTTAAGGGGTTTGCAAGTAAAGGTTGTGATGCCTCAATTTTTTCTTCATCAAAATTTTTTTGGGTTTTCTTGCTCTTCTTCTATTTTGGATGAGGTTTTGGTTGTGTTTCCACCACAGAAAACAATGGTTGATAAAGTTCTTCAGGCCTCTGAGCTGATTGTGTCCTAGTGAGTGTTGGCATGATAACTTAGGATGCAGATGTAATGGAGGAAAATTGAAATGGACTTTCTTACTCCCAAGTGGGCCCTAAATGTAAGTAGTTCTTAAGTAGGAGGTATGCAATGGGTAGAAAAAGGTGTTAGGGTGACTAAAATGTAGAAAATGAATAATATGAGTGTTTTAGAGTGTTTTTTAAGGTTTTGGGATGCTATGAAGGCTATGGAAGTGTAGATTAGGATTCTAGAAAATAGAATGAAACCCCTAATTAGCAAGTGCACCCTGAAACTACCAAGTGCACTCTAAAACTACCAATTGTGCACCTGAAGTATGCAATTGGTAAAACAAGGGTGCAGTTGGTAAAACAGGTCAAAACTTAATAATGAGGTTGTGGGTATGCAAGATAAGATTTTTTTTGGATTTTTAGGTGTTTAAGGATGTTATGCAACCTAGGAAAATGCCAAATGAAGTGGTATTTTGATATGAAAGATGCAAATGTCCTAGGGAAACTATGAAAATTCAAATGCAAAGTGACATTTTGGAGGTTGACTAAAGGAGATGAAAATGACCCTATAGTATAAAATGAAGGGTTAGGGTTAGATTTTGGACTTGGTAATGATGCTAGGGGTTGTTGTATGCAAGGTGGACTATGAAAGGGATGTTTTTCTAGGATTGATAATGAGTTTGGGATATGCAAAATGAGGATAAATGATCAAAAAAACAATTTGGTTGATAGACAAGTTGATAGGGTTTGATAGTGAAAATGATGCTAAGGTTTTGAAAAATGCAATATGAGTGGGATATACCACAAAGGTGAGTCAAAACCAAATTTATGAATATGGAAATGTAATGACAAGGGTGTATGGAATGTTTTTGAACTTAGTGGAATTCTTTAGAAAGTACTTTTTCTAGGATTTTAACCTTGTGATAATGGACATTGGATCTTGACCAAAAAGTGATAAAAGGAAAAAAAGATCAATTTGAAAAAAGATGACAAGGTCAAATATATCAAGACATAGATAAACTTTGACCAAAGAAAATGATAAGAAAAGACAAAAGGACTAGTCAAGATCCATCACCCATCAACACTAGGAAAAACTCTAAGACTCATACTTTGTTCAGATTTTTTACTAAGTTCAAAGGTTTTGGGTTTCAAAATGATGTTTAGGTGACTTGAAATGGTGGTTATGCTTATTGGATATGCAATATGCAAAGTTCCTAAGGTGAAAAATGAGATTTTGGTGCAAGATGAAGTTTTGGGTCAAATGCAAAATGAGGAGGTACAAAGGCTCCTAAATGCAGTTTTGGGGTCCTAAGATGTAGTTTCAGGGTCTAAAATAGTCATACAAGTGCCCAACTAAGTCTTGATAGCACCAAGTGCACTATAATAGTACCAACTATGTGTATGTTGTAGTTGGGGCTAGTTTGGGCACAGTTGGTAGTTTCATGGCACAGTTCGGAAACTGGGTTGAATAACTACAAAATCTTAGAGAGGTGGTTGCCAAATTGCTATGCCAGGAAGCTAAGATGCAAGGGTTGATTTTAGTATGGGTTAGGAGATGCAAAATTGGGGTTAAAATGTAAGGTATGGTGTCCTAAGTGATGAAAATGATGGCTAGGAGATACAGGATGCAAATTAGGGCATGCTGAGATAGGGGGGCCTATCCAAGTACCTAAGGACACTATTGAAGCTCAAAATGTTGTCTAGAAGCCCAAACTAGGTTCTCAAACTATCAAGTGCACCAAAATAGTACCAACTATTCCTATGGTTTAGTTGGGGCTAGTTTGAGTGCAATTGGTAGTTTTAGAGTGCAGTTGGGAAGCTAGGCTAATACTAAGGCAATTTTAGGTGTTGGGGTTTTAGGATTGATGTGAGAGTGAGCTAAACAACAAATGAAAATGTTAAGAAAAGAATGGAGCTTCAAAATGATGTTTAGGACACTTAGAATGATGGTTAAAGTATGTAATATGAAGCTTGGGTATGCAAAGATGCAAGGTGGGGGATGCAAGATGCAAGTTTGGGGGTTGAAATGCAAACAATGAAGGATGCAAACTAAACCCTAATGAATGTAATGTGAAAGATGAGAGATACTATGTGATACCAATAATTTCCCTAATGTAACACCAAATGCACATTTCTTAGGATCGAGCTTGAGAATAAACTTTTCCATGTGATCTAGGATAGGTCCCAAATCTTGCAGATGAGTATTGTGTTTTGCGCTTTTGACCAAGGTATCATCCACATAGTCATCCATGGTCCTATGCATCATTTCATGAAAAAATTTAGTTACTACCCTTTGATAGGTCACACCAACATTTTTCAAGCCAAATGGAATTACATTCTAATAGAAGGTTCCCCATGCTTTATCTTGAGTGTTGGTTTTTATCTTGATTAATGTTTTACACACACACAAGACACATTAAGACAAGAATAGTTGTTGTTAAAAGTGAACAAACACACCACAACCTAGGCTTTAGGACCGTATCCACTGAATCCTTACTTGAATTGAAGTTCAATGGCACTTATCCAGAGTGGACAACCTAGGATCTTGGAACCATAGGCTCCCCCTTATAGTGCACTTACTTCTTAGGGCTACCAAAATTTGCTTCACAAGGGGCATGACTTCCCAAGGGACTTTCACCTCTACTAAGGACTGCAAGAATGTAGGATGTCTTTAAGGGCATGGGTGACCACTTAAGCTAGTGAATAGAAAGGATTTTTGCCACTAAAACAAAATTTTTAGTAAGGGCATTCTATTCAGCAAGTGAATGATAAACTTCCTCAAAAGGTCTCCTAGCCCCGAGAATCGGGGTTTGATGCACCATAAGGGTACTGGAGGAGAGCTATCACTCAATAATACCATTGACATAGATTTCATCATAATTGAGTTTTATATAGCAACTAGAACATTGGCCTAGCTTTTGGCCCATTACTACTCTAAAGTCATCCCCTAGAATACCCAATATCGAGTATCTTGGTCCAAGGCAAGCTTCCTATAGAAGTTACATAGATTTCTCTTACACCCAAGATCCACAAATGGCGAGGGGAGAGGATTTGTCCATGCAAGTCCTATGGATTTAAAAATTATAGACACACCAAGAAACAAAGTGTTATCTAATCTAGGAAATCCACACACATGGTTTTGACAAACACACAATGGTCTTCCACAACATCCTGCAAATAATCATTAGTAGTTTTCAATGCTTAATCTTCATCTATTGATCACCACATGTTGAAAATAGATCATTAGTAACACAAAATCATCTAACCTATGTCCTAGAAGTAAAAGGAAACCTTAGATGTAGATTTTTATTGAAATAGGTGCTTTATGTGAACAAGTGTGCTCTAACAGAGTAGACTGCACCCCAAAAGGCTAGAATGGCTCAGAATGCCCCTAACTGTGCTCAAATAGTGCTAACTATTCCCAAGGTGTAGTTGGGGCTAGTTTAGTCATAGTTGGTAGTTTCTAGGCACAGTTGGGAGCCCAAGTATAAACTATGGGGAATTGTGCCCTAAATGATACCCAAAAACTTAATTTTTGAAATCTACCCTCTTAAGTGTGCCTAGATAGTGCAAACTAAACCCATGGTGGAGTTGGGGCTCAAAAGGATTTAATTGGTAGTTTTTGGGCACAGTTTTCAATTGGGAATAGCAAACAAGGGTTATGGTGTCTCCTAGGCCCTTAAAACTACTCCTAGGGGCCCCAAGTGCACCCTAACAGAGCAAAGTTCATCCTAGGATAGAAGCTAACAAAATTCATAAAATGAAGGCATACAACCATATTACTAGACCCCCTAATTAATTTAGGTGTAATAAGGAAGTGTAGATAGTACTCATACCCTTCCAAATGAGCTCCTTCCTTGCACCTACAAGCATAAAACAAGAAAACCCAAGTTAGATAAGTGTGTTCACATCGGGTTCACCAAAATGTAGGACCTAGAAAATGGGCTAATGTCTAACATACTATGATCAAATCACAAACTCAATAATCATATGCTAACATCCTCTAGTCTAGCATGAAAGCCAAATGAATCAAAACAAGAAAGAAAATCTAAAACTCCCTCTTTCATTTGTAGCTCTCATGTCCTTCTTTCTTCTCCATCTGATGTAGCTCCAAATTGACTATAGTGCACACAATATTGAAAAAAAATTCAATGTTAATGATGGTGCTATTAGAATACTTGAAGTTGTGATCTATGTGAAAATACCAAAAAAGCCAAGCACCGGAAATGAGAGAATGAATGTTCATTTTATAATCAACACACAAGGTGAGAGCATTGGATTTGTTACCCTTAGATATGCTACTTGGCACAAGATTTCTTTGAGAATCCATGACACATATGACACAAGATGCCAAGTGTAGGATTCTATGACACTTGGAAGTCAAACAATGCTAAATGTGGAAGAGAATCTATGATGTGTCATATGACACCTTAAGCCCACTTAAAGCCAAGAATCTATGACAAAGGAAGCTAAAGATAGACATACGTAATGGAATAAGAATATTGGATTATGACATATCTTAGCCAAGTGTCAAAGGAGAATCCATGAGGTGTCACACCCATGTGTCATGATGATGTCAATATTTTATGGAATGTTTGAATTAAAAATCTTTTATTCCACAAAAATATAAATTAGTAAAAAAAAGGAATTAATGGTGGAAAATATGACTTAGGAAATTAAGAATTTCCATGGTTTTTGAATGATGGACCAATTAATTAATAAAATATCAATTAATTGAGAAGGTTATTTAGGAAGAATAATTAGTAAAATGATAGGATTAAATTATGGGTTACTTAATCCTATAGAGAAAATTAGTAAATGATTGGCCAAATTGATTAAATAAATGTGATAGCATCCTTTGATGAAGATGTGGTGATGATACAGATTGAATAAGATGATGATAGGTAGACCAAACCCATGGTCAAATTGATTGATATATTATCATGCCAAGGACACATGACATGAATTAAGAATCTGTAACACTTAACTAACATTGTAAATGCTACAGGATCGAGATTGATTGATAGGGTTGATCATAATAATATCGATGGACACGGTCAATATTATTAAAATGGTTGATAATGCCATGATGTGACATTGAAATACTCAAAAATTTCAAAGATTAGATGACATGAATGATAGTCTTAGCTAGCACTGAGAGCCATGACAGTACTAAGGTCAGATTGATAAGACTTGATAGATTGATAGGTTGCCAAGGCACTGAAAGCCACAACAATGCCTAGGATTAGACAATTGATGATTGATTTTGGATGTTTGATATGTTGTTGGTTGATTAGGACTGATTTCAAGTGATTCTAAGTTGTTTTGGGGTGATTTTTAGTTGATATGAAATGGTTATGAGTTGATTTGAAATATTTTTGAAATGACTTGCAATTAATGTGAAAGAGGATATGAATGATGATAGACATAGTTGAGATATGATCAAGTTGGTCAAAATATTGGAATTAGTAGAATGAGAAAATGGGATGAAATAGTATGAGGAAGTGATGAAACTGTAGATGCAAACCATTTTTGAGCATCTACATTTTGCCCCTCTTTGATACAATGTGATTTTGAGCGTTGTGTCAAAGAATGCTAATGAAAAAGCCATAAAACATGCCCTAGCAATATGGTATATATTTATGTTCCCTTAATAAATTGACTAAAATATGTAAATGATCAGTCAATTTCATTTACAACAAGAAAACAAAGCCATAGCAACTGACAGATCAAAAATCGGACCTAAAAGGTGAATGTTATGGGCTCTAGAGTGAAAAACGACATCATGACCAACATAGAAAAGACCTCATGCACATCCATCTAGGTAGAAACATACTATAAAATGGTTTGGAGAGGGTTTTGTAAGTCATTTTCACCTTCACTTTTGCAAGAAAAGAGCTTTGAAGCAAGGAGAATGGATCGGCTAGCCAGGGAGCAACACCGTGGTGAATGAGTGTGGACCTTCCTGTTGGCTTCTAATTTAATAGTTTTGGAAATAACCAAGAAACCAAACCAATACATATAAGGTTAGAAAATTCCTATGATGGATGCACTTGACTATAGTCTTGGGCCAACTATAAGGATAAATCCTTCTTCTTCTTTAGGCTCTGTTAGACCTAGGTTGGTGGACCTCAGACTCTTTATATGGTACCAATAAAAAGGCATACAGCTGAATCTGGAAAAAAAAAAAAAAATAATACCTTAATCTTTTATGTTTATGCAAGCATCCATGGATGAAATAGCTACTTAAAAAATAACATGAACCTTATAAACTAAGTGAGGGAAAACTTTTTTAATTCTTAAGCACAAAGGAAAGATATTCGATTAAGATTTGTATCTCAGCATAACCTAGGTATGCAACAATAGAGAACATGCATCCTTCAAGCTAACCAGTCCCTTATCCATTGGGCATCAACTAAACCTTAACATGTAGATGGATACCTAAATTATACTCATATATTTAAGCATGTGATCTATATATTTGACTAGCAAATAGACATCAGTCTTCATAAAAACTCCCGTACTTATTGTAAAATCCTTCTGGTGTAACCTACAACCCTATCAGTATAAACAAGCATTTACTTGGCTTCTTTTTTCCAACAAAAAATTCATCCTGATATACAACCTTAAGGAGTTGCAACTGAGTTCAAGACCTTAGTTCTTAAGCATAGAACATTGCAAGTAATAGAAGTAGGAGATGAGAATCAGAATGAAACTAAGAAGATTAAACTCTTTGCATTAATTTCATTGAAAATAATACATCATCTATTTATCAAAATTCAGAAGAGAACACCAAGAATGACTGTATAATATGGAATACTTCAAAGGAGATATAATATGTTGTTCATAATAGGAGAATACTAAGAAAATTTTGTATCACAACTATGAGAAAACTTAGGCAAATTGGAACCAAATTGGTCTCACAATCCACCCAAAATCTTCAAAGAATTGGAACCCTTACAATAAGCAAAAAAGGAAGATATATAGGACAGAAAATCTTTCTGGGTCTCTAATCTGAATTTGACATTTGTCCCACTACAAGAGTCTACAATCTGGAGTTGTTGAAACTGAACTTCCTCATCTACCTACACTTTGAAAACCATAAATGACGCCAAAATATCTTATATATCCCCACTTAAAAATATGCAAATATCTCATGAAGGAATATCAAGAAATCATCACAATCTATACTGAGGCTCCAAAAATCTGATATCAACATGCCACATTTGCTTTGCCATGAAATTCAACATTGTGCAATTGCCAAAAAAAACAATTGCTTCAACCACCTCCAAAAACATTCAATTCATCCTTACAATTGTCGAAGAAGTCAAATCAGATGAAATTATATCTAAACTTGATTGCAATTTCATTTGCAACATTAAGTTTGCACTTCTTCTCTATATAATTCCTGTTGTAACTCTATGGATCACTGGGTAAAATTTCTATGCCCTGGCTCTAAAACTTCTTTATGCTCTGTTAATTTCTTGCAATTCTATAGTTCAAATAATGGCAAGATCGTAGACTATATTCAAGCATTGAAATCACACAAATGAGCTCTGCACCATATTTAACTCTTAGTAACTATTACCTCCAAATTGTAATCACCTTTAAATTTTATCCATAGATTTTTACCACATTGGGCGGTTCTAATTCAAAAAGAAACAAACTTTATGGAAAAAAAAATAGTCACGTGCATTACCCCTTACCCACATTCCTTAAATTTCTTGCACTTTGAAATTGTGAGTAAGCGGCATTCATTGATCAAAACAACATCAATGATCATACCAGATTTGAAATGAATAATGCCAAATTAGTTGCACTAACCAATAGGAAAGCTCTTATTTGAGTCTATGCCTTCTAAAAACCTCCATGCAAGTGTGTCCCAAATCACCTCCTGAGAAAATGAATACTTGACATCATTTTTTCCATGTGTCAAGGTCACGCACTTCCACTTTCCTTATTGAATGAGCATCTCCATATTGCAAGATTGCACTAGTCATTGACCTTTGAAAAATCAATGGTGACACTGATTATACCTTTAATCCTTCTAATTTGGGAATGATGACATTACCATGGACACATATCTGCATGGCACATACCAGCATTGTTTAAACTTCATTCAAGTTCTCAATGTGGATAACCACCCTCCATTGATCAAAACAAGATCAACAGTGTAAGAAAAAATCTGCACTTTATGGTTGCTTCATCTACTTGGGCCAATGAAAGGACTGCTTTCAATTCTCATGCTCTGACCAATCTAACTACTGCATTAATCTCTAAAACTTTCTATGCCCATAACATAAGCACTTCCAGCTAAGCATATGTGGCATACAACATGGCATGACTTAGTTTCCTATCCTAATCTTGGCCCCACTATGACACATGGTACAAAGGAACATTCTCGCATTCCTTATTGAACAAGCAGTTCTTTATTATGGGCTTGTGCTAGCCCTTGATCTTTGAAGGATGTATGACTAACCAAACTTTGATCACATCTAGTAGGGAAACCACCTTAATGGCACAACTGGAAATACATGTCAACAATCACCTTTCAATTTGGTACACTACAACATATACTAAGAACTCCTGACCCCACCTTGCTATGTGTCCAAAAACTACTTGCCCGCTTTATTTAAAAGCCTTGCATCTCAACATTGCGGGAATGTGATATCCATTGATCTGAACAAGATCAACGGTCACACAGAATTAATAATACTTTGGGCATCTCTCAATAAAATAATATGGTCAATAAGTTTTTTAAACGAGCTTTTAATAAAACCATGCTCACATAGGCCCAACCTTAGAGTAAAATGATATATTTTCAAAATCATTTTTATGAAAAACTATTTTGAGGGTTTTTCAAAACTAGGGTAAAATAAGACAGGGCACTAGGGTTTTTGAGAAATTATTTAAAGAAAAAGATTGAGAATTTAACAAAATTTCAAAGACATAGAAACTAGGCTATGAACTAGGGAAATCTAAGGGTTCTCAAAATATAAGGAACAACACCCTATTTTGCAAGATTTTAAGATTCAAATGATTTTTCACTAAATTTTTCCATAATTTTTGCATTGTGAAAAATCAGAGTAGACCACATACTTGGTATAGGGAAATGAAAACTTCTTCAAAGAGCATAGAGCAACACATAGAAACAAGAAAATAGACTACACAAGGATATTTATAGGGATTTACAAAATATAAAAAATGTACAGGAAAACCAAGAACCCTAAAACTATTGTTCATGGGAATAGATACTTTTAAGAAAAGTACCTCTTCAAGAATTGTCCATGAAGTGGCAATTCATGAAAACCTCTAGTTAAATCCTTTTGAAAATATGAATCTTCTCCATTTTTATCATGAATGTTATATGGGCCAAGCCAGATTGGGTCAAATTTACCATGCTTTCCTTTATCTTCCACTCTAGCATTCCACATCAGTACCATGTCACCTATTTCAAATTTCTTATCACTGGCTCTTTTTTCATATAAATGCTTCATTTGTGATTGTAACTTGGCAATTTTAATAGAAGACTCTCTCCTTGCTTCTTCTAATTTTAAGATATCATCCATTCTGAGTTGCATTTCATCAATGATTTCATCTTCATATAGTTGAACAAATTTATACGTCTACTTTAGGTTATTTTGTGGAAGTCTGGCCTATATACCATAAACTAGATCAAATGGGGCACATCCAATGGCCTTTTTCACAGTAACCCTATTAGCCCATAGAGCTAATGGAAACTTTGAATCCCATGCCTTCTTACTTTCCCCTAGAATTCTTTTGATAACCTTTAGTATACTCTTATTGCTTGATTCTGCCTACCCATTCCCTTGAGGATGATCGGGTGATGATGTGTACTCTGTAATGCCATATTTATTGCAAAAAAATTTGTATTCCTCTGATCTAAAACACGTAGCATTTTCTGTTACAATCTTCTGTGGGCATCCAAATTTGGTCACAATATTATTTAAAATAAAATTAATCACCACCTTGTTGCATTCTTAGTAGGGACTGCCTCAACTCACTTAGTGAAATAATTAGTGGCTACTAAGATCCATGAATGACCACCACTAGATTTATTCGTGATCTCACCTATAAAATCAATTCCCCATTTTTGAAAAGGTGCCTGCACTTCAACTAGTCTTAATGGAAAATTCCCAAATAATTTTAACCTTCCACTAAACCTTTGACAAACATCATAAACTCTTATGAACTCATGAGTATCTCTAAAGAGTGTAGGCCACCAGAAACCAGCTCTTAAGATTTCATGGGCAGTAGTTTTTTCCATATAGTGACCACCACATACACCTTCATGCATTTTTTTTAGGATCCTTTTAGATTCGTTTTCATCTACACACTTCAAAAGTACCCCTTCCATATTCCTCCACTATAATTGACCTTGCACTATAATATACCTTATAGCCTGCAACTTGAGGGATCTTCTCTGGTTATCTATTAGCTCTGATGGAGATTTCATGTTTTGTAAATAATAAATTATTTCTTTGTACCAGTCAGAGATATCCATATCACAAGGATTTTCTTTGCAACTATCATCAAGTTGATAAATTTGATTTGTCTCTAGATTAGCTTCTATCATCAATTTAGCCAAACCTTGATCCCTAACTAGTTTAGTAATCTGAATATCAATGTTAAACTCTTGTATCCTATTAATCCATCTACATCTCCTGCTAGATACCTCTTATTGTGAAAATATGTCCTTCATAGTAGTAGTAGGAACAAAAGAAATGACAGTAGCTCCCATTAAGTAACATCTAAATGCCTTAACTGCTTTCACCAGTGCATATGCTTGTTTTTCATTGATGTCATACTTAAGCTCTGCTTTTTGTAAAGACTTGCTAAAAAATGCAATAGATTGCTCATAACCTTCTTCATTTTTTTGTAATAGTACTACAACAATAGTTTGAAATGAGGCAAAAGAAAATGTATGCATTGGTTTGTCATAATCTGGAGCTCTAAGAACAGGGGCATCTTTAATAGCTTGCTTAATTTTTTGAAATGTAATACTAGGTTCAGCATCCCATTTTATCTCAGATCCCTTCTTTAGCATTCTTGATATAGGCCTACTAATCTCTACAAAAATTTTCACAAATGTCCAAATAAAATTGATCTATCCAAAGAATGACTGAATGCCTTTAACACTCTTGGGTTTATGAATCTTATCTATTGCTTCTACCCTTTTAGGGTCAATCCTTATTGCATGCTCTCCAACTAGATGTCGTAACAATTTTCCTTTACTAACACTAAAGTTACATTTCCTTGGATTTAAAGATATTCCATATTTAAGGTCTCTAATAAATACCTTTTCTAGGTGCATGCAATGATTATTTTCATCCTTCGAGTAAGCAGTAAGGTCATCCTAATACACAACCAAAAATTTGTCAATAATATCAGCAAAAGCCACATCCATAGCCCTTTTAAAAGTAGCTCTAGCATAAGTAAGCCCAAAAGGCATCCCAATATAAACATAAGTACCCCATGGAGTAGTGAAAGCAATTTTAAACTATTCAGATTCTTTAACAACTACTTGATTATAACCCATTAACCCATCCATCATTGACATAAGCTCTGAACCAGTGACCCTTTGCAACATGCCTCCCATATTTGGCAATCCATAATTATCTTTTAAGGAAGATATATTAAGATTTCTGAAGTCAAAACATAACCTTATGTCTCCATTTTTCTTCCTAACAGGAACTAAATTGGATACCCAAAAAGCATGTCTGATAGGCTTTTGATCCAAGCATCTCTTAACTTGATCAATTCTTCTTGCATTTTGGGAGCCAAGGTTGGGTTTATTAGCCTTTGTTTTTGTCTGAAAGGCTTAGCATCTAGTTTCAAAGGGACTTCATGTTGAAAATGATCTTCCCTATAGGCCTTCAGATCATCATATGACCATGTAAAGACATGTCTATAATTCTTTAGTAGGTTTATTAAATCTTTCCTAATTTTAGGAGGCAATTTCTTACCACTATATACCTTTTTAGGTGTTTTCTGAGTTCGCAAGTTCACCTCCTCTAAATCCTAGGCACTATATTTGTTAGTGTCCATTTTTTACCTATCTTGGTTGTCAAAAATAGTTTCTAAAACAACCAGACCCTTTGGAATTTTATTTGTCTTCAATTGCACAACTTCCTACCCAAAAATAGTATCTTTTCCATCTACATTTTCCACATAGGCTGCACAATAAATTTCTTGTCCTAACAACATATGCTCACAATTCAAAAATCTCAGAATATCCTTATCATCTTCAAACACTTACCAATTTTGAACATTATTAGGGATAGAAGGTCTAGTTTGAATCTCAATTTTAGACACACCAGCAAATGTGATATCATCAAGTTTTATTGCTATATTTGCTAGTAAATCTACCATTTTCTTATTTTTCCTATCCTTCCAAATTATTCCAAATGCATCAAAACATTCAACCATGTCCCACACTGCATTTCTATACTATTTCAATCTTTTATTCTTTAACACATAAGCATTTCTTACTTGGGATACCACCAATTCAAAATCTCCTACAACATGTAAACACTTGATCCCATGCTTATGAGCTAATCTAAGGCCTAACAACAAAGCCTTATATTCTACTATATTTTTAGTACAAGGGAAACTTAAAGTAAAGGAAAATTTGCATGTGACCCCTGCTTGAGATATCAACAAAATGCCTGCACTGGATCCATCTTTGCAACATGCACCATCAAAAAACATAGTCCATAAATCACCCTTGTCTATGTTTGTGTCAACTTCCACTTCTAACTGAGACTTATGCTTAGATTTGGTCAAAGTCAAAACCCTAACTTTGAATGCATTAATATCTATATCCACAAAACTTGTCATGTTGTCATCTTCCTCTATCATGTATATACTCTTAGGTTCCCTATTGACTTTTATTAAATTTCCCTCAATATTGAAAGTAGCAAATGATAAATCACACTGTAAACTCACACCCATAGCAGCACTCCACTTTCTTGATAACAACATGCCATATTAAGGTGGAATATCAACAACCAATACACTCATAATAAGCTTTGCCAGGGTAGGTTGTTAATCTATATGGAAAAGAGTTTATAGTGCCTATAACTATCACTTCTCTTTTATCTATAGCATAACATCTTCCTTGAGTAGTATCCAGCTTTAAGCCTAATTCCTTCATTATTTCAAAAGGCATCATAGTGTTGGAAGCACTAGAATCAATCATGCAATTTTTTAATGTTTTACCATTTACTAAAATGCTCAAGAAAAATGGTTCAACATTTCCCAAACACTGATTTATGGAATTATCTAGAAACATTTGAGGAATTTGAGAGACAACTCCTTTAGCTTCATTGTTCTTTACTTTTTCTTTACTGCTTTCTTTGGAACTATGATTTTCATTACAATCCTGACTTACCTTTACATTAATATTTCCCAACCATGCTATAGCTTTATTTTGGTGTTTAGGGATTCTTAGCAATTCAGACAATGGAACCTTAATAGTAATTTGAGACAAAAAATCAAGCATATGTATGGAAGAACCAAGAGGATCATCATTAGTCACATTCCTTTTCTCATCTTGTTTATCCAAAATGTTCAGAGCATTTTGATGATTCTTATCACGTTTTGTGATGATCTTTCATACCTTCTCATCTATTTTTTTGGGGACATTATTTGAAAACTCCATATCTTTAGGATTTCCTCCTTTATTTTGTCCCCATCTTCTATTAGTAATTTTAACCTTCACAACAAAAGCCTCTTTAGGTTTCACAATTTCCCCCTTCTTAGGATCAGCCCCTTTTATGAAGATACTAGCTACCTTATTACTTTCATTTCTCTAAGCCATGTTTCTAGTCTAAACCTGTGTATCATATTAGTAGTAATCTCTTCCTTAGAAGGTTTTCTTAGTGTTACTTCTTCCTTTACATCTACCATGTTACACACATTGTCTTCCAGATCACTCCCATCAGAAAATACTTGTTGTTATATGACATTCTGAAGTTTTCTTTGGTAATACACATCTCTGTCATAATATTCATAGTCAGAATAATGTGATTCAAACATATTGTATCATACATCATCATTATTTTCTCCCTGCTCATGATAGTTTTCTACTAGGGCTTGATTTCTTGGGAATGATAATGCTATTGTACAAGATTCAGGAGACTAGGGTAATTGACATGCAAATCACCATGTAGGTTCAGTAACAAACCAAAGATCATCTACCAAATTTACAAAAGAAATTGACAAAGGATCAGGGGTCACCTTATTGTTTTTTTTCTTGGGAAGAGGGATACTAGGCTAACCATCCTTCCAAGTAGTGTTATAAGGGAAATTTTGTAGCCTATTTTGTCAATTTAAATTTGATTGATAAGGGTTCCTATTATCAATGGGGTTCCTATCATTCTTCATCTGAGGAAGATTCAAACCTTTTATAGCATTTAGAATCTGACTCATTTCACTAGGCTCTTGCTTCTTTCCTCCTATGGCTTTTTCTATTTCCCTTATTCCCAAATAACCTAGTATCATCTCTTTAACTTTCTAATCTCCCTAAAATCCTCAAATTATTTTCTATATTAATGGCAATCTTGAAAGCATCTCTTAAGGTCCTAGGCTCTTTATCCCTAAGTTGGTATACCTTTTTACCATCAAAAGCATTTAGGTAAGTAATTAGACATACCTTGTCATCAATTCACATGGCTTGCATTAGCTTCTACATTCTTTTTTGAAATATAGTGTTAAATTCAATAATAAATTCATTAGGCAACCTCTTGATATTATTGAATTCACTCAAAATATAGCTCTGATTTTTCTTGTCACCATATTGCTCTTTGAAACAATACTCAATATCTTTCCAATAAACAATAGACAATTTAGGAAGTCTCTTGAACCAATCTCTAGCATCTTCAATTAATGACTGCACAAACAACTTCATAATGACATCTTCAGCTTCAACCTCATAATCACTCATCATATGAAGAAAACTCCTTAAATGGTCTTCACAAGAGATAGCATTATTTCTATCAAATTTAGGCAATATTTTCCTCATTTCTTGTTGAATAGGATTTGGAAAACTAGGGATTCCATCAAAACATATTTTCCTAAAGCCTTCTAATTGAACAGGTCTTCTTTGTAAATCAATCTTGGGGTGATTAGCACTATCTTTCTTAGTATTATTCATAGTATTACTAGTGCTAGCATCACCAATAGATTTGTTAAGATCTACCTTTAGTGAAGATGAAGATAAGAAATAAATAGTTACCTTAGTAGTACTCTAATTTGCATCATTAGATCCATCATCATCTTTAGGCATAGCTACCAACTACTTCTTGGTAATTTCTAGGAATTTGATCTTATTGTTCATCTCAGCTATAGCAGCCTCACTTTTTGCAATCTCCAATCTCTTAGGTAAAGCATCCCTTTCTTTTCTTCTCTTTTCCAATTCAATTTCATAAAGTGACATGGAATCATGGATTTGAACTATCTTTACTAGCTCATTGATCTTAATACCAATCTCCTTTTGTTTTCCTTTGTCCTTAGCCCCTACAACAGGTTCCACATTTTTTACTCTATTGCTATCAACTTCTAGAGTAGTATAGTTCCTAATTTTTTGTATTACAAGTCCCTCTAGATTCATTCTCTGAGTTTCCAACAAATTTTGCTCTTGCCTCATAAGCTATTCAACTTGTCCCACAATCTCAGGCTACCAGGCACTAGCTGCTATCTCATTTTTCTTCTTTAGAGCAGTAATTCGCCTATGTAATTCTTGCTTTTCTTCATATGCCTTCATGATATTTTCTTCCCATTTCCTTTTGAAATCTCTTATTAATAGCTTCTTTCTCAGCAAGCTATGCTTTCAAATTTTCATTCTCATTAGGATCAGGGATAGTGAACTCAAACCCAAATGTTTTCTCATCATTAAAACTTTTAGGTTCTCAGTGTCTAGGTCTGACCTTTTTAGGGGAATAATTTGACATGAAAGGGTTTGTGCTATGCTGGAAAAGATTGTTACTAGTCCTATCCTCAAGACTAAATACATGTGGTTACACAACCTTTTCTTGACATATCATTTTAGGGGTATTATAGAAATCATCATCAGACAAAACTGGATGAAATCTTAGACCCTTGGAGAAAGGCACTTTTCCAACAACAGAATGGTGAATGTTATCTTTCCCTACTAGTTGCTCCTATGAATAGCTTCCTTTCTACATCTAATTTCCCTTCATAGCCCAATTTTGTCTTCCTCTAGGAGGGAGATTGGTTTGTAATTTGATTCCCGAGTTTTTCCTCACATTTTCCCATGTATTTCTTTTATTTTCCATTGTTTTGAGACAACAAATTTCTTAATCTTGACACTGCTTAAAACCTTTTTAGTCACCACCCAATCTATCATACTAGGAAAAAGAATTGAACAAATGATAAATCCTTTAGTGACAGTCTCAGGAAAAATGTATAAAAATTCCAAATCCATGGGAAACTTTAGCATGAAATGCTTACTTCAAACTCTACCCAAGGTAAACATAGATCTTAAATGATATACTAGTTTATGACAACATAGAGTGTATTCCCCAGCAGAGTTGCCATTTTGGTGGCTCTTGATTTAACAATTTTGGAAATAACCAAGAAACCAAACCAATACATCTAAGGTTAGAAAATTCCCATGATGGATGCACGTGATTTTAGTCTTAGGCCAACTATAAGGATAAATCCTTCTTCTTCCTTAGGCTCTATTAGACCTAGGTGGGTGGACCTTAGACTCTTTATATGGTACCAATGTAAAGGCATACAACTAAATCTAGAAAATAGATAAAATCCCTTAATCTTCTATGTTTATGCAAGCATCCATGGATGAAATAGCTACTTAACAGAGCACATGAACCTAATAAACTAAGTGAGGGAAAACTCTTTTAATTCTTAAACACAAAGGAGAGATATTTGATTAAGATTTGTATCTTAGCATAACCCAGGTATGCAACAATAGAGAACATGCATCCTTCAAGTTGACCAGTCCCTTATCCATTGGGCATCAACTAAACCTTAACATGCAGATGGATACCTAAATTATACTCATATATTTAGGCATGTGATCTATCTATTTGACTTGCAAACAGACATCAGTCTTCATAACAACTCCTGTACTTATCATAAAATCCTTTTGGTGTAACCTGCAACCCTATCAATATAAACAAGCATTTACTTGGCTTCTTTGTTCCAACAGTAAACTCATCCTGATATACAACCTTAAGGGGTTTCAACTGATTTCAAGACCTTAGTTCTAAAGCACAAAACATTGCAAGTAACAAAAGTAGGAGATGAGAATCAGAATGAAACTAAGAAGGTTAAACTCTTTGCATTAATTTCATTGAAAATAATACATCATCTATATATCAAAATTTAGAAGAGAACACCAAGAATGATTGTATAATATGGAATGCTTCAAAAGAGATATAATATGTTGTTCATAACAAGACAATACTGAGAAAATTTTGTATCACAACTGTGAGAAAACTCAGGCGAATTGGAACCAAACTGGTCTCACAATCCACCTAAAATCTTCAAAGAATTAGAACCCTTACAATAAGCAAAAAAGGAAGATATATAGGATAGAAAAAAATTTTGGGTCTCTAATCTAAATTTGACAAGTGTCCCACTAAAAGAGTCTTCAATCTAGTGTTGTTGAAACTGAACTTCCTCATGTACTTGCACTTTGAAAACCATAAATGATGCCAAAATATATGATATATCCCCACTTAAAAATATGCAAATATCTCATGAAGGAATATCAAGAAATCATCACAATCTATACTGAGGCTCCAAAAATCTAATCTCAACATGCCACATTTGCATTGCGGTGAAATTCAACATTGTGCAGTTGCCAAAAAAAATAATTGCTTCAACCACCTCCAAAAACATTCAATTCATCCTTACAATTGATGGAGAAGTCAAATTAGATGAAAATATATCTAAACCTGATTGCAATTTCATCTGCAACATTAAATTTGCACTTCTTCTCTGTATAATTTTTGCCACAACTCTCTAGATTGCTGGATAAAATTTATGTGCCGTGGCTCTAAAACTTCTTTATGCTCTATTAATTTCATGCAATTCTATAGTTCAAATAATTGCGAGATCGTAGACTATATTTGAGCATTGAAATCACATGAATGGGCTCTGTGCCATATTTAACTCTCAATAACCATTACTATAAATTGCAATCAACTTTAAATTTTATCTATAGATTTTCACCACATCAGGCAGTGCTAATTCAAAAAGCAACAAACTTTATGGGAAAAAAATGGTCATGTGCATTACTAGTTACCTGCATTCCTTAAATTTCTTGCACTTTGAAATTGCTGGTAAGCAACATTCATTGATCAAAACAAAATCAATGATCGTACCAAATTTGAAATGACTAATGCCCAGTTAGCTGCATTGACCAATGGGAAAGCTCTTATGTGAGTATGTGCCTTTTGAGAACCTCCACACAAGCAGGTCCTAAATCACCTCCTGAGTGAATGAATACTTGATGTCATTTTTTTCATGTGTCAAGCTGGCACACTTTCGCTTTCCTTATTGAATGAGCATCTCCATATTTTGGGATTGCTCCAACCATTGATCATCAAAAGATCAATGGTGATACTAATTATACCTTTAATCCTTCTAAGTTGGGACTAGTGACATCACCATGGACATGTGTCAGCATGGCACATAACCACATTTCTTAAACTTCATTCAAGTTCTCAATGTGAGCAAGCACCCTCTGTTGATCAAAACAAGATCAACAATGTTAGAAAAATTTGCACTTTATGGTTGCTTCATCTACTTCTAGCTAAGCATATTTGGCATACAGCATGGAACGACTCAGTTTCCTATCCTAATCTTGGCCCCACTATGACACATGGCACAAAGGTGCATTCTCACATTCCTTATTGAACAAGCAGTTCTTTATTGCAGGCTTGCACCAGCCCTTGATCTTTGAAGGATCTATGGCTGACCAAACTTCAATCACATCTGGTAGGGAAAGCTCCTTAATGGCACAACTAGTAGTACATGTCATCAATCACCTTTCAATTTGGTACACTACAACATATACTAAGAGCTCCTAACCCTGCCTTACTACATGTCCAAAAACCACTTGCCCACTTTATTTAAAAGCCTTGCATCTCAACATTGTGGGAATGTGATATCCATTGATCTGAAAAAGATCAACAATCACACATAATTAATAATACTTTAGGTATCTATCAATAAAATGATATGGTCAATAAGTTTTTTAAATGAGATTTTAATAAAACCATGCTCATGTAGGCCCAACCTTAGGGTAAAATGATATATTTTCAAAATCATTTTTATGAAAAACTATTTTGAGGGTTTTTCAAAACTAGGGTAAAATAAGACAGGGCACTAGGCATTCATAGAAATTCTCTAAAGACAAACCTTGAGAATTTAATAGAATTTGAAAGACACAAAAACCAGGCTATGAACTACAAAAATCTAAGGGTTCTCAAAATATAAGGAACAAAACCCTATTTTGCAAGATTTTAAGATTCAAATGATTTTTCACTAAATTTTTCCATAATTTCTGCATTGTGAAAAATTAGACCAACACTTATGATAGCAAGAATATTTTTGACCTCTGATGAGTACATTGAGGCCATATTTGTACTTTTTATTCTTTTTCATGTTTTTCCATGCTTTTTCCTACTTTTTAGGCACCTAGGAGTCTGTCGGGATCAAATAGGGGTCAAACAGGGTTCTAAGGCCAGTTTAGGGCATCCAAACACCCCAACTACACTCAAAACACATCCAAGAGTTCCATGGGTGCACTTTTCATGCCCAAGTGTGCTCTAAGGGCACTTGGTATGACCAGGTGTGCCTTGGGCGCAGTTGGGAGCCCCAATTGTGCCCCAGGATGCTCTGGGAGTCCAAACGAGGTCTAAATGGTCCTGGATCAACCTAAAACATGGAGTGGACTAGAATAACCCTAGGGGGATGTTAAAAATATGTTAAAATTTAGTCAAAGGTGGTCTAAGTGGTCAACATGTGGTAAAACTTAGGGCAAATGTAGGTCAAACTTGGGTAAATGCTGACAGAGAATAGCGCAAAGGGCCTAAACAGGTGCAAACAAACTTCGAATGACCCAAAACTTGTGGCACATGTTCAAAACCCTAGAAATAATTTCAAAACATAGTTTAATTGAGGTTAGGATGGTTAGAAAAAATTCAAACCTAGTCAAACTTAGTTGAGATGGAGGAAAAAGGCTGACAGATGGATAGGGATAAGGTCAAACTGATGCAAATGAGATCAAAATGACTCAAAACTTGTAAAACATGTTTAAAACCCTCCAAAGAGTTCAAAGCATAAGTTAATGTAGTAAAAGATGCTTAAAAAAATTCAAACTTAGTCAAACTAGAGTCCAACTAAGTCAAAAGTAGGGTAAACTAGATGCAAGACCATAAAAGGTTGACATAGGCTATATGATTATGCAAGAGGAGTTGCCCCTATTATGGACAAGGGGACATAGGCCACAGAGTCTTTCATTATGTCACCATATGATAGCTAGTGAGAAAGGGATCTATGCAAGTCTTGGTTTATACCATATTACATTCATGCCAAAGGTGAGTGGGAAAAGGGCTCTACTAATAGTTTTAATAAAGAGATGGCACTTAGAGACTTGTTAATTCCATCTCCTAATAGGGGAGGTGACAGTGACTTTAGAGGATGTATGGCACATCCTTAGCATCCCTATTCATGAATAGTTAGCAGTGTGTGACCTAGCTATAGGATGAGTAGCACTACACTACTTATTTTAATGTGGAGATGCAAAGCTATGGATTCGAGATTACAAGATCAGGTGGGACCTATTGGTGGTACGTCATGAGTGGCTGACACCTATGATCTATTAGGTGATCAGTGGATTATTGATTCCTAATAGGTAGGGACATGGATTCCTTGTCGGATGGGGCCAAATTCTAGATCGGATGATTATGAAGGGTACTATGTTTGCCTAGGGCCCATGCATGCTAGAGATGTTGTATTACTATCTACATTAGGTGGCATACAGAGGTGGGCTATCATTTAGCACTAGAGTTACATTATTACAAACTTGGGCCTATGAGCACATTATAGTATTTAGGTTTCTTTTAGAGCAAGAGTTGGTGGAGGACATGTCGTATGGATACAGCTATAGGGGTGTACTAGCATGAGGACCACTAGGGTACACAAGGTACTTCTAGTATCAGATAGACACTATGACATAGTTTATCTGGAGATCTTACAGAGATTGCCCTAGATGGGATGATGATGACATTCACTTACCATACTATATGAAAGAGTTCTATCTCATAGGGTAGAGAGTGATTGGGCATTTGGTGATAGAGATGTACCTACTAGAGTGGGTACAGAGATAGTTTGGGTAGATACAGGATGTATCGACTAGTCTAGCATTATTTGCATGGTCTAGAGTAGAGGTATGAGAGTGGGGAGCACCTATTAGGACACAGGTGGCATATGGATAGGTAGCACAGTTATGGCCAAGGATATGGAGGGTAGCAGTAGATGTAGTAGATGCAAGCGACATGGTAGCATACAAAAAATGGTTTATGTAGCATTATCCTAGGCCTTTGACAAATCCAGCAGTACTAGTATCACAAAAAAGGTCTTAGGTAGAGTAGGATGAGGAGGAGGAGGATGAGGGAGAGGATGAAGAGGGAGGAGAGGTAAAGGAGGATGGGTGAGAGGATGATACAGAGGAGGAGGAGGATGATGAGGAGAAGGAGGAGGGGGAGGATGAGGAGGAGAAGGAGGGTGATGTAGGGGGTGATGATGAGGATGCTGAGGGGGAGGATGAAGGAGATGATGAGGAGGGAGGAGAGGTGGAGGATGAGAGAAATGATGAGGAGGTTGGAGATAGTGGTGTGGGGATAGTGTTGCAGGTGGTGACAAGGGAGAGAATGAGGATGACTATTGGGGAGCTAGGGATGCAATTATGATGGATGTGGAGGGGGATCCAGTGGTCTATGCTGACAAGGTAGTAGTACCAATATGGGTAGGGCCTAGTCAACTAGAGCTAATGGAGGTGATTAGAGGTCTTCAAAGTTAGTTCGATCAGGTTGTGGTAGAGAGGGATGTTATGATCAGAGAGAGGGATGCAGTTGTAGTAGAGAGAGATTGAGCTATGGCTAAGAGAGATGTCGTGGTGCTTAGGGTAGAGATGGTATTGTAGGAGTCTTAGGAGTTCAACAGTGATGTGTAGGGTACAAATGGAAGCACTATACTAGCAAGATTAGTATGAGAGAGTGGTGGTACCAGGGAAGAGAGTAGAGATTTTTCGTGCATCAAGATCTCACTCCCATCAGACCCAGAGGACATAGAGTAGTGTAGGGGTGATGGGGCCTATAAGGCCACCACAGAGAGTAGAGGGATCATCCTTGAGGCCAAACAGAGGCTATGAGGCTAGGGATAGCACGAGATGACACTAACATACTCATATACAGAGGGGCTTCTCTATTTCTCTTTTTGTTTTCTATTATGTTCTTTCATGGTTCACGCCTATGGGTAGTTAGTATTGATGTAAACCATGCTCATGTGCTCTAATACTTTTTTGAGACATTTATGAGATGTACCTATATTATGATGACTATATGAGATGGATTATGCATATGCTTTAGATTTTTTATATGGATGTATTTATGCTTTTTACATGGAATTTGATATGATGACATCATGCATTGATTTAACACATGTTATGTGTAGGAAATGCCACGTTTTATTTTTTTGCCACATGTTTTTCTCATGAATGAATGCCTAATGCAATGTAATCGATATGGAATGAATGTAAATGAAATGTAAAATGATATGGAATGAATACTAATGAAATGTAAAATGATATGCAAATGACATGTAAAATGAAATGCAAATGAAATGTGGAGATGATATAAATGCCATGTTTATGCAAAGATGTATTGTTGCTTTGGATCATTTTGGACTTTTGACATATACAGGGATGCAAGAAAACAATGCTTTTGATGTATCAAAGTATGAGACCAAGGTAGAAGACACAGAAGATGGAGGAGATGAGATGAGGAATTATTAGTATGATGAGAAAACTTTTGCTATTGTAAAGTGCAATATATGTCAAATGGAGCTTTCTTTTGATATTGCAAATTGAATGCAACACATCATGGCATAAAGGGCCAGAGTGCAAAATGCAAACCTTTTGTGTAAACAAGCATGATGCAGGCAGAAAATGACCTTGTCCTTCCTAAGGCATGTATACATACCCCAAACTCTCAAAGGTACATTTTAATAGGAAAAAAATAAAAGATGACCATGAACCATCTCAGCCACTCTCATAGATCAATTTATATCATTGAGTAGCATAGGAACATGATTGAAGAAAGACAAAAAAAATAAAAATCATTCACTAAACAAAGTGAGCCAGTAGCTATTCTTGTCCATTATTACTTTCTTTTTAGTGTTTGAGGTCTTCAGATAGTGTTTGATAGGTTGATCATGTGATGGTTGTTATTGTTGATTTAGTTGATAGGGTCATAGTGACATGTTGGATTGACTATTGGTTAACATTGCTCAAATAGGTGTGACTATCATTGAAGTGTTGTGCTTTGAGTTTCAGTCTGCAAAATGCAAGTGTTTAAGCAAAAGGGATGGTTATCTAAGAAGAGAAAAAGAGACAATGTTTAGCCAAGCACCATTATTGATGAGTACCCAATAAACATGTGTCTTATATATCATGACCTCAATTTGTAGAGGTTGATTGTGTAGGTGACTCAATGAGTTATCATCCTCCTCAGAGAATGACATAAAATAAGGCAAGGTTAGGTGACCTACCATAGATTGAAATAGCTCAAGATCAAGATCTTGAGGAACTTTTTCCTTAGTGAGGGCTTTGTCTAGAATCTGCCTATGAGTAGGCAAGATTTTAAGTAGCTCAAAGATGGTGATTTGATCATTATTTCATTTTAATTTATTGAGAACACTATAGCTAGTTGCTGCTAAATTGGTTGCAAGTTTTGCACCTTTGTCAGATGGACTAGCAAGGGTTTTATCTTTATGTTGTTCAAGATCATGAGTAGAAGGTACAGGGCCTTTGAGCACCAACTTGGCATGAGAGCATGTAATAATGTTGGCACAATATTTCAAAGACACATTATTGTTTGTGTAGGAAGTAGGGCCCCTCAAGAAAAATGGTGTCTTAGGTTAATTGTTATCATGCCTGCCCTTGATGATTATAACATCACAGTACTCAAAACCCATAGGTTCAACCATATGGACTATCTCATCATCATTTTTAGAATATGTATAGTTGACCTTGTTGTTAGGCTTTGGTTTTGAACTCTCTCCTTTTTCATAAGCTAGGAAGGGCTCTTTGAAAGCCTTATGATTCAAGTTCTTGTTATGCCTATCTACCACAATGTCACCATCATCAATCATGCCCTGGACTTTTTAATGTAGGTTTATGTAGGTTCTATTTTTGTGCCCTTTACTTTGGTGGTACTCATAGAATTTAGTTTTGTTCCACCATAGTGGTTGTGGTTACAGATCATAGGGGTGAGATTTGTCCAATAATGAAATGAGTTTGTTTTGTAACAAGGTTTTGTAAACCACATCCAAAGGTTCACCCAAAGGTATATACTCTCACTTAGGGCATATATCACATGAGTTTCTCAGTCTTTTCTTGGATGTCTTGTTGTCAAGAGGAGGTTTCTCAACATTCTTAGCCACATTAAGACCATTTGTGAGATTAAAGGATTCCTTAGCTAGTTTAGGGGTGACATTGTCAACAACTCCATCATGTACAATTTCTTGATTCTTGTTCATGTACTTGGGTTTGTCCTTGCTAGAGGTGGATCCTTGTCTTGTGTCCTTCTAAAGGGTAAGTTCACCCTTCTTGACCATAAATTCCTCTATGCAAATAGTCTAGGTGACCATTTCTTTCAAGGTACATGGACCTTGAAGTTGGACTCTATACCAAAAATTAGATAGGAGATTATCAATGAAGATGTCAAGCTTTTACGCTACTAGAATTTTGCATGAATATTTAGTGTAGAGTTGTCACCACTTCTGAAGGAATGTAAGGAAGGGTTCCCCAACCTTTTGCTAAAAGTTACATAAATCTTGAATATTTATAGGTTGTTGAATGTTACAAGAATACTACTAGACAAACATGTTAGCAATTTCATCAAATGTTTTGATACCAGGAGGTAAGTGTGAAAACCACTCCATAGCCTAACCACCTAGACTTCTAGAGAATAAACACATGAGATATGTCTGGTTATGCATAAATTCCATAGACAAGGCACCAAATTCCTACAAGTGATCTCAAGGATTGGTGGTTCTAAAGTACTTATCATACTTAGGTAGATCTACTCCTCTTGGAAAAGGAGGCATGTTTATGCTCTTGTCAAATGAAAAAGGACAAAGAGTATCTTAGGTGTATGTTTTAGTGGGTTTTTCTTTCTTATGCATCATCTGAGCCAGTTGGTTTTGCATGATTTTTAGTTGCTTTTGGAGTTTGGAGGTCTTAGTTTCCTATTTAGGTGTGATGATGGTTTCCACATTGAAGTGATGAGGTAGCTTAGCTCCCTCTTGGGCAAGTTTGATAAAGTACTTTTTTTTCTCTTCATTGAGTAGGATTTCCATGACCTTCTAAAATTTTTTGTCTTTACGACACTTTTCTATGTGTTTAGGAAGTATTTCACCCTCTTCCTATTCCTCATTAGTGTCATGGTCTTTCTCTTTGTCATTCCTAGGTTGATCTTGGCATTTTCTATGAATACAATGCTCAAGTTCATGATCATCCATTGTAGGAATGTGTTCAATTTGAGTATGTTCTAACTGGAAAGGCCCTTTTAAAAAGAATTCAGACATTGTGTTTAGGGATGTGGGACCTTTTCTAGTCTTATGATCCTCTTGATACAAGGGGTTCCTAGGTTTTTGTAAGTTTATGGAGAATTTTCACTGGACTCGAGGTGATCTGACAGGTGAGGGAGATTGTGCAGATGCCTCACTAGAAAAACTAGATATAGACCATGTAAAAAAAGAAAGGTGACCTCCATTAGGATTATGAACCCTAGCTCAACCTTACCTATGTCTAAGGGAATAAAACATGTTCCCACTTCTTGTTGTGATAGTCATAGACAAGGACAAGAAGCAAAGACCAAGACAAGAATCATGCTAAAACATAGTCTCAAAGAGCAAAAGGAAGAGTGTTGTATATAAGGTAAGAGTAGTCTAAGTGAAGGCTAGAATAACCAAAGATTATGACTATCATGACATGGAGTATAATGAACACTAGAGGATAATACAAAAAACTGAGAGATGAGACTAATTAAAGTGTAGATCATAAGTCATCAGCCGAGTGAAATGTCACTATTTGAGACTATTTATAGATAGAGAAGACGCAACCTAATGCAAGAAATAGACTAAACACAAAGTGAAAATTTTTTGAACAAGGTAATTTGGTAGTTCTGACACAAGGTCTTGCATGAAGATCCTATGGGAGGCACATAGGAAAGTACATAGGTGGGCACAAAATCTTAGAATAGCAATTTAAACTCGTGCGAGGATGTGCTCTAGGCCACGTGAAGAAGTGACAAGTTTTGGGAGATAACACACAAGATCTTGTGCAAAGATATGCAAGTTCTTGCATGAAGATCTAGATAGACCCACATGAAGAAGTGACAGAACAAATGGGCTCGCATGAAATCTTACAAAGCTATGCATGAAATTTGAGACTAGACAAACAATAGAACTATATTTTGAAGATATTTTTGAAAAATTTTGACTATTCTGGATAGATTGTTGGTTTGCTTGATAGATAACAGATAGATTGCAGGGTTGATTTTCAAGTTTTATGAAATAATATTGGGTTTTAAGTAAGACAAAGTGTTTTCAATAGGACACAAGAAGCAAGCAGTAGTCCAATACAATCCAACTAAGGGCAAAGAAACTCAAAGGGAAGAGGGATTCTTGACCTTTAGTTTTTTTATAAATTTTTGGACATGTTTAAGACTTGATAACAAACACACTTTATTCCTAATATTAAAAAAAAATGTAGAGAAGGTAAAACCTTTGTCCCACAACTTATGTGCATGCGTGCACCTCACATAGTTGTGTCACCCCCTAGAGGGTGCCCATGTTTTTGGTGTATTTAAAGGGCTCAATAACATATATGCTAAATGAACACCCTTGTGGTAGGGGTCAAGCATGTATACCACCTTCCAATACCAAATAGCATGCCTATGGTGAGTTCTACAGGAGAGATTCTTCCCCCTCCTTGCACAAAGATTATGCCTCCTTACGGAGGTGAACCAGGTAGCTTCTAACTAAAGGATTTTACTTGGATTCTATTCATATTAATCCCTAGTGACTCTACAAGTGGAGTTGAGACCAGTAGCCCACACCAACATACTCCTCTACCTTAGTTTCTCACCCAAACACATAGAACATGTTAATCACTAACTTAGCTTAATTAATCTAGACTCATCCTTTCTAAAGATTTTGATCCCATAAAAGGAAATCATCATCTCATCATAAAAGAGGATAAGCACTAGAGAACCACTAAGTTGTTTGCCTCCCTCAGATGTAATCTTTCAAAAGTGTCTAGGTTTCTAATTCACCCTTGGTCATGACTTCCAAGTGGTGAAGAGAATAGTCCCCTATTCTTCTATCTTGCACCCTATGAAGTTCACAAGTCCTAATTAGACTATGGTTAGAAAGTAAGAAAAACACACATTTTTTTAGTGGGTTTTAAGATTTGGTATTTGGCAATTATATCTTTGACAGTGTCTTGCAAACACAGTTAATTTATGTTTAGGAAATTTTGTATAAGGAGTCTTCATGAAATGTCCTACAGAAAATAGTTAGGCTACAAAAAACTAGAGAATTGAAATAATGATGCTTCAAAGGAAACACGTCAACAAAAAATGACAAACAAAATTTTGAAAAATTGAATTTTAACTATGTTGTTTCAAGATTTCGTGTAAAATCTTGCATAGACCCATGCTAAATCTTCAACTATCCTATGTGAGAAAATGATGTGTCATGTGAGCACTTGCACAATAAGGCACTTTTTTCTGCAAGACTCCAAAGCAGTATTAATTTTTTCCTCTTGATTCTTAACATCGCATACCAAGAGGAGGCTCTATCTATTGCACTAGCTAGCATTGGCCCTAGTCTTGTTAAGAAAGTGTGTGCACTCTTAGATATTGGTGTGGGCTGCTGGTCTCAAATTTTCTTGTGAAGCCACCAAGGATTAATATGAATGGAAGTCAAGTAAAACCCTTTAGTTAGACGCTACCCGATTCACCTTCGAAAGGAGTCATAATCTTTGTGCAAGGGGGAAGAATCTCTCCTATAGAACTCACCATAGGCATGCTACTAGGCATTGGAAGGTGGTGTACATGATTGACCTTTTCCACAAGGGTGTTAATTTAGCATATATGTTATTGAGCCCTTTAAAACATCAAAAATATGAGCACCCTCTAGGGGGTGACACGGCTGTGTGAAGTGCATGCATGCACATAATTTGTGGGACAAAGGTTTTTCCTTATCTACCATTTTCTATTCTTAGGGATAAAGTGTGTTTGTTATCAAGTCTTAAACATGTCCAAACCTATATTAAAAAACTAAAGGTCAAGACTCCCCAATCCCTCTGAGTTGCTTTGCCCTCAGTTGGATTGTATTCCACTACTACTTGCTTCCTGTGTCCTATTGAAAACACTTTATCTTACTTAAAATGAAACATTATTTCACAAAACTTAAAAATCAACCCTACAATTTGTCTTTTATCGATCAAGAAAACCAACAATCTATCCAGAACAATTTGAAATTATAAAAGATCTCTTCAAAATCTAGTTCTTTTGTCTATTATTTTGTTATTCTTATAAATCTCATCTACATGAACACCAAAAATCAAATATGCATCCATACATTGACATCATATTTTGCAACTCATAATCATAGAATAAAAACATCTCATGTAAATCAAATTAAAAGATCAACACTGATAATGATGTGAACACAATGATACTCAGCTCAAAATCTCATATATATCAAAGAATGTGTCAGTATAAAAATGAGCACTACTCGAGCGCTATCGATCAAAAATGGTACAAAATGGTGTTGGCACACTAGTCAATACATAGCAAGAATAAAAAAACTCAAATGCAAGAGTATCAAGATCTAACTTTGTCCATCAACCTCACTTCCTAGAGGAGGAGGAGGTGGTGGCATGTTTGGCTTGGCTGGTGGGCACGCACCTCCAGAATCTTGAGCATACTAACAAAATTGTTGAACTTGTTGAGCCTCATTAGGCACCACTATGAAGTATGCTACAAAATTGTAGACCACTTAGGCTACCTATAATCTGACCTCATCTTGTAGCATCTCTTCCCTCTGCTCAGCTACCTGCACCTACTCTCATAGCGGCTGGATCTCCTAATCACGCTATGCTATCCATGTGTCCTTCATTGCCACCTATATCTACAACTCTCCCAACTATTAGGAGGCCTATTTGATTTTCTCTCTCACCCTCCTAAATGAATTTTGGAGCCTAGTAGTAGGTTTCTCCTACATCTCCTCATCTAATATCTTTGGTTGTTGCTCCACAAGTGCCTACTCCTTTGTGCATAGTTTCTGCCACCAACCCTGCTCTACACCACTACCACCAATTCTTGGATCTAACCTCATCTAGTGTGGGGGAATCTGTTCCTATCATACCCTTTGTCACACCTATGGTGGTGGACCCTATAGTGGCTACTCCTGTGCTGGCTACTAGACTGGACCCTATACAAGTGCCTATTATGGTCCCTATGCTACCATCCCCACTAGATCTATGAATGGAGGAAAGGGGTGACTAATAAAATATGTCTAGTATGCAAGCATCATCCCTACATCTGCAATGTCTAGGAGGTAGTCCCACTATGCCACAACTAATTTGTGCACAACAATCATAGATCTCTTGGTATCTAACCTCACTGGCCATCCTCATGTTGAGACCCTAGCTACCCTGGCAGAGGTGTAATACTCCTGCAAGGTGTCCTGCGGCTACCCATACTGTTGCCACACCTGTGTGATGGGAAACCAATCTATAATATGGGTGGCTTGGCCTAATAGTGGCCATGAGGAGAACATCCACCCAAGCTCTCGAGGAGCATCATCCTAATCTTATGTCTCTCTCCAAGGTTACCATGCAATGGAGACTAGGTCATCAAGATGAATCCTCCAATGCTCCATCTCACCTAGGCCTACCTAGGTAAGTTGCCCCCTATATCTACATATGTAGGGCTCCATCAGGTCTTGGGCATCCTCAAAAATTGGTTGTATCATGGGCAGGTGCTCCCATGCCCAGATTTGAAGAACATAAACCTTGGTGGCCATGCTCTTCCTCTCATGATATACTATCTTGTGCATCTCATAAAACATGTGTGCAAGCATGCACTGGCCCCATCCAAATCACTCAGGAGAATCGAGCATCCTTTGTAGCATAATACCCCACCCACACTCTAGCCCATTCTATCCTCTATTAGGTACCAAGAAACAACTGATGAAAATGACTAACACTGAGTCCAACTTGTGAGTAGTCTCATATGTATGGATGAGCTCATCCCATGTGATGGCTCGTCCTATCACTAAATCTTGCTAGAATATGACCCTCAATGCCTCTATGCTAGCTTGGGGCACTATGTCATAAACAACTCGTGGTCCATGGAAAGATATCCTCAGTATCCTATAAATATCCTCATGAGTGATATTCATCTCTCCTTGTGGTAGGTGGACAGTGTTCATCTCTGAATGGAAATACTCCACCAAGGATATCAAAAGGTCTTGATTCACTAGCACTATTGGGATTTGTCATAAATATACTAAACCTAGTCTATCAATGTGGGCCATATTTGCATTATTAAGACTCCACAACAATGCTCCATAGAGTGGATAGTGTGACCTAAATGTGACATCATCAAAGACCATCTATGCACATGAACAAAAATAGGCAAACAATCAGTACTCCCTCAACAAGTCAAAAAGATGGCAAAGTAAATGAAGAAAAGTCAAAAATGCACTTTTTAAGTATAGTTCCTACACTAGAATTTTGTGCAAACATTCATGTCCTCACACAAAATCTCACTTCTTCATGCGAGAAAACAAGTCCTCGTGTGAGAAATAAGGTCCTCGTGTGAGAGGCGATGAAAGTGTAAGCAAAATGTGCCCAACAATCTCATGCATCTCCAATAAAAGGTGGGTTTCTCCCACGTGAGATTCCCTACTAGAGCACACAAAGAAATGCTAGGGTAGTGAATCTTCTTGTGAAGAAAGATTAGTTTTGTGCAAGGACCAAAACCCCTGTATGATAATTGATTTCCCTATCCTAAAACATGTTAACATTGTGCAAACATACATCGAAATGCATGAAAAATTAAATGTGAAGCAAGTTTGTCGACTACTCACCAGAGGTACATAGTCTGTTGGCCAGTTGTGTCATTGGAAGCACTTGAAATAATGCATTCACACTGGGAGCACCATATTCCTCTCATAGCTCTCTTTCACTAAAGAAAAAATTCACAAATGATTTGAAAATGACCCTTTGGCCCCTTATATAGGTTTTGACCTAATTTTTCAAAGTGCTCTTATTTGCACAAAAATCACCCCCTGGCTAATTTGACCACTCTAAATGCATTTTCATGATCAAATTCAAAATTTGGCACACTCAAGTGGCACAAAAATGCATTTTAAATTTTTGGGATTTATGTAATCAAATGCTTATATAGTTAAATGTATGTATGTATGTATGTATGTATGTATCTTCTCCCCCTCTTTGACATTAATGCCAAAGGTGTATACTATACAGTAATGCCAAAATGTGACAAGAAATCTGAATGTACCTTTAGAATCAGTTCCATTGTCTTGTCCCAATATTCTTGTAACACCTTGCATGTGTGCAATGCAACTTGAACTTCTACTAAAAGTTTTATCATGTGGTCTACAATAGAGAAATTGTTATCATGGATGAGATTTTTAGCATGTGCAATTTGTTTCTACAATGCTTCCATGTTCTAGAAAATGATGCCCTGTATGTTTACCAATGTAGCTCTTATCTTAGCTTCTTCTCTTAGCAATTTAGTCTACATATTAGTTAAGAATATAACCTTTATATAGTGGGTAGAGTTGTAACTTGGGTCAAGTTGCAATTGATGTGCACTTCCCTTTAGATCTTCATTAATTTTAGAAAGTTTATATTTAATTTCTTTGGTGAAATTTGAAGTATCGTAGAGTTAACCGAATAAAGAGGTTATTTTGGTTGAAGAGGTCTCCAATGAGCCTAGAATAGCAGCCAAGTCTACTTGATAAATTGCAATCTTTTGTATCATTATCTCCAAAACTTTATTCTTAAATTTATTCTCTACTCTCTACAACAATTTCTCCTATCCATTTAAATCTTCAATGAATTTTTGGACTACCTCTACTAATTGATCCTAAATTGGTTGAGAAATGTCAACCTCTATGCTAAGTGTATCTGTAAGAATATTCTTTGCATCTTCAAGCACTCTAAATTCTTTATTCCTTTATTCTCTAATTCTCTTTTGCTTAGCATTCTTCTAAAGAAGTTCTCCAATGATGTGCATTTGATTAGGATTAACATTGGAAATATCCCAGTTCAGGATAACTATCTCCTCATCAAGATTAATTTTTTCTTCCTTCTTTTTTCCTTTACTCAAAAAGTTTGTACTCGGTTGAGGTTTGGTCTCAGCTATCCTTGTACTTATTAATTGCATGCTCAGAATGGAAACAATGGTAGATATAGTGGGACTGGCAAAAAAAAGTAGATATTGCACTTACTGAAGAAATAACTTGTCCAACCAAAACTAATGTAGGAGGAAGTGCTATCTACTTGGTAAATCAAGTGCTTGACACTTCTATCAATAAAATACTAAGCTAAAAAACTGAAAATATTGATTGAGTGTTTGTACTTGAAATTTTGACACAATCAATTCTACAGTAGCTTTCTTTCAACTTGATGTTTTCAATGCTTTTCTCAGAGAATGAGGAAGTGAGGCTATTACCACTGCTACAATTTTCTCTATGTCAGTCTCCTTAGTGTTTTGAACTTCAAGTAGATCTTCCTCTATAGCTTCCTATCACTAACATTAACAACAAAATCACCATCATCATCATCTTTGTCACTGACATTAATAACAAAATCACTCTTCTTATGAAGATTGTAGATGGTCTTCCATGTGTTGCTAGCATTCTTCACTATATGTTCAATGTCATTGATTAATATTAGATAATTTTTAAACTTCAAGGTAAGTTTCTCTTCATTCTTCTTGATGGACTCATTAACTTCTTTATCACTCAAGCTCAACATGAGTTGCCTCAAGGTCTACTCATAGATGTCTTTAGTAGTTTTCCTAGCTTGTTCCCATCTTCACTTAACTTTTTCCATCAATTCACTTGGAATCTATTGAACAAGGTGTTGGATACAATTGATTAATTGTGTGTTGTCTTTGATGTTACACAAATGTCATATTAATTGATAGACAATGCTTACCAAGCTCACTTGGTCAATGAAGATAGTTTACTTTGTGTACCAAGCATTTACAAGTTTACTTTGAATAGATGATAGTGTCTACTAAGCTCACTCAGGCATCAAAATAATTAAGGAAGAAAAGAGTGTTAATCGAGCTTACTTGGTTAACAAAGGGAAAGTTGGATAAAGTTACTATTCATCAAGTTCACTTGGTTGCCAAAGGATTTTTGCAAGTTTTTAGTGTTAACTATGCTTCTATTGGTTAACATAAAAAATCATTCTAAAGTTAGTTTCTACCGAGCAGGGTCATCTTATGAAGGATTTTTCTTGTTTTGGCATATAAACCTTAATTACTTTATGTATTGATTATAGTTGACTATTTTGATGACTATTGGTTATTATAATTTGAATTTGGGTCGATTTGACAATCTAGAAGGTATAAATAAAAGGTCATATTGAGATTTCTAATATGTGTGCAAGTATGTTGATTGAATTGAGAAGAAAAGAGAGGGAGCAAACATGAAGGATAAGTAGGTATCCTTTTGGAGTAGAAAACTAATATTCAATCAAGAAGGATCAAGTTTAAGTAGAATCAAGATCAAGATTTAGCAATTTAGTTGCATCACAATTAGGTCATTTCATTGTTACTTTCTAACCATTATAGCAGTGATCTAAAATCTCTTAACAAAGTTGGTTTAACAGTCAATTGTAAATCCTCTAACAAGGTGGCAATTCCATTGATTTATTTGAAGACCTCTTGCAAGGCCACTCCTAGTAGGGTGATTAAATTCACTAACAGGGTCACACCTAACAGTATGTTTTGTAACCTATAGTAGGGTTGGCTCCTAATAGGGCTCACTTCAAAAGAGTGAAAAATAATAACTAGTTACATTGGTGGTTTTTCCAAATTGGGTTTCCATATTAAATCCCGGTGTCTCATGTGTTCATGTTATTTCTCTTATGTTTGCAAATTAATTACTCTTAATGTTTTAATATTTTCTAAAAGTAATTCACACTCTACATTTACTAAGTTACAGCATTTTCTGTGTGTTTACTGAGTAACAGAAACAATCAATTTTCTCAATCTAAATTTTATTGTTAACATCTAAGGGATCTGGGATTTATTTTAGTGGTAACTGATTCACCCCCCCTCTATGTTACTCCTATATTTTCAAAACAAGGTGGTCTAGAGAATAATTCCATTTTCCCATCATAGACATAACCATGTCCTCAATTTTCTTATGCTCATCTATAGTTCTTCTTTCATACCTTAGCGATTTGAAATTTTCCATACTACCTCCAGTGTCAAATTCTTTCAACTTTTCTTGGAATGAGGGTGGTGGCCTTTTGAAGATTACATATCCTCCTTGTTTATTCCTTGATGCCCTCCTTGTGAATACTATAGTAGATGGTTTTTTAGGTTTCGTTATAATAACCTTACCTTTTTTCTTTACTGGCTCTTCTTCTTCTGACTTCTCTTCATCTTCTACTTCATCTTACTCAATGTCATCACCTTTACCTTCAGTCAATAGAAGACTGGAACTAGTTTTCAATTTTGCAATCCTCTTCTTCCCTTTGTTGACCACCTAAGGGTCTTTTATCTCTAGTTCTATTCTGTCTTTTGCTTCATCAAAAGTGCCAAAGTATGTAACTTTTGGGTCAATAGTCTCATTCAAAAATGCTTCAATAATGTCCTTAGTTTCATCAATGTTAACCTCATAACCTAGAGGCTTGACCCATATAATTCTTGGTCTAACTACTTGTCTATACACTTTATCACTATCAACCATGAAATAAATATCATCTTTGCAATTATCAACAATTTTCTTAGGTATCTTGAATCTATTATTTATATTTTCCTTAAATGCATAAAAGTAGTTATACATAATACAAAGATAGTTTTCTCCCACTTCAGCTATATATTCATTAATTTGGTAAAGAACAGGTACATCCTTCCTCCATACAATGGTACCTTTTGATGGGAAAAACTTTTGCACATAGAAAAATAGACAAGTTAAGAGTGAACCAAACTTACAAGGATTGTTCTTTGAAGTTCTTATGCTCTCCATATTTGAACTAGTTCAACATCAACTCAACAAGATCAAGTGACATATTATTCTTGACCACTTTGTATGCGAGATCCACAACCTCACATGATACACTATTGAGTTTTCTCAAGTTGTATATCTTATGAGAAATAACATGTATCCTAAACTTCAATTCCATATCCATAACATAGCTGATCTCCATTCCCCTTCCATCCTACTCAACTAGGATTTTATTTTCTAGCTTGACCTAACCTAAGGTTTTGGTTGTCTTTTCCTTGGTTAGCATTGGAAGTCCTATGATCTAATGGATCATTTTCTTTGTTATCACAATAGGTTGCTCCAACCATAACTAACCATTATCCACATGGCTAAGAATGAATCTCATCCATTCAATTTGAAAGTCTTGTGGCATGTAAGGAATGTGAGTCAAACCCTTAGCTTCAAGGTTTTGATGTTCTAGTTTTAATATGCCATTCACATATAGCTTCTCTAAGGTTTCGTTCATTTCCAACATTCCAATATCTTGAATAACACATCAAAAATGCAATCAAATATCATTAATCAATAGTACCTTGGATGGAATTTGAGATTGTGCTCCTCTTGGATCTAGGGTTTCTATGATAGCTAGACTCAGCTTGAAGTATGGTGCCTTCCATTCTATGCCTTAAACTAATGTCTCTGACCTTTTCTTAGTCTTGCTGCTAGAGGATGTCATTTTCTCAATAGGGTTTTCAAAGACATAGAAATCTCCAATAGTAATTCACTCAGATCGCTCAGATGAACTAAAATTGCTTTGCACTAATAGCTCTAAAAAAACTTGCAGTGATAAATGAATTTCATTTCACCTTTTATCAAATTTTGCCTTTTGATCACCATAAATGTCTAGTACAATCATTCTCTCAAATGATAGATTGTCTTCCAATCAGCCTGCATTGAACTCTTGTGAGGAACATCCACAAGTTAGTTTCCATACAATAATGACTTACTCCTAACCTTGCTTGGTAGGGTCTTACAACTTGACCTCATTCAATAAGGTCTGCAACATAACCTTACTCGGTAATGATTGGCATCTTCTTGAAATCTCAGTGATCCCTTTGCATCTTGAATTTTGATATGGATCTTTCATTCTACTAGTTGGAACTAATGTGAGATGATTTCTTTAGAATCTTAGTTCTAGTTCTCCTTGTGATAGATCAAGTGGAAATGTTTGAGTCACCCAAATCTTGAGTAATGATTGCTTCATTGCCCAAACTTGCATTCTTAGAAGATTTGGAATCCATTAGTGTCTCATCTTCTTTCTAATGTTATCATCCTTGACTTTCTTTTTATCCTCAATTCTCCCAATATTCATACAGTTCTTGGCAAGATGACCAAGTTTTGTACAAATAAAACATCTTCTAGTGGTGTCTCTTATCCTCATGTGATGTTTTACACAATTCATTCCAATGTGTCCAAATTCTCCACATTAATGACATCTATACCAAGTGTTATAGTCCCAACCAAATATAGATTTTACAATATGTTCTACTTGGTTCAATATCTTAGTTTTACACTCTGAATATTTGTGCCCATGCTTCTTACATTTGTGAAATTTTCCTTCAACCTTATGTTTCTCTTTGCATTCATTAGCTCTATGACCATGCCAATTGCAATTGTAGAATTTTCCATTGAATTTAGCTTTCCCATTGCTCCAACATTTGTTTGATGTATGACCTATCTTACCACAGCGACTACAAGTAGGTCTTTGATTCTTTTGAGCTCCTTGCTTGGATGATTCACCTTCTTCTATAAATCCAATTCATACTTTTCCTTTTTGTCTATATTAGATTTACTCATTTATTTGATCCATCTTTGCTTGAGATTCCATCATCCTCTCATTGGTTTTAGGTTTAGTGTTTACATCATTCTACAATATTTCATTTTCTATTTTTAGATTCATGATTTCTTCATTTGCATTGGTTAATTGATCAACAAAGTCTATCTATTGAAGGGATTGGTGCTAAATTTCATTGTTCTTTCCTTTTATCTTATGTTTCTCTTCCATGACTTCACATAATCTTACTGACTAGATTTCTTGCTCTCTTCTCAACTTTCTTACTTCATGAAATGTGCTATTCTTTTCCAATAGTTCTTTGATTGCCACATTAGCTTCATCTAAATTTCTTTTTGAATGGATGTCTTTAATTCTTTCTTCAATGTAGAGTATGTCATTCATCTAGATTGCAAGACCTTTTCTTCTTTTCAAGGATTGAGAGAGTTGATCCTTTTCTTTCTTGAGTTTTCCAATAGCCAATATCCAAATCTATCTTTTCATTGTCAATAGCCTTGTCAAGTTTGAATACCTCCATAGCCTAAGATCTTTTCTCAAGTTTTTATACTTCTTTTCTGAGAACCACAAAGCTCTAATACCAATTGTTGGAAATACATATGATAGGCTAAGTTACTAACAAGGGAGGGGTGAATTAGTAGCCAATAAAACTTAATCCTTTATCTCACCAATTCATTTTTCATGTAAATTATGATTTAATTGCATGTATGAAAAAATTGAAAGCATTAAAAAATTCATAACATATTGACACACAATATGGTGATCCAAAAACCTTCCAAATAGAAAGTAAAACTAGGGTGGGGATGATATTCACAAACTTTAGTACTACAGTATAAAGTTTTCTTGTTAAGGCTTACAAGGATCACTTCTAATGATCTGCCTTGTTAGGAGCAATAAGGACTACTAGGTACACATTGCAAAAGGATTTACAAACATATAATAAAGTATGAACTTGGTAAAGAGATTCATAAAAGAATGTTAAGTCTACCTCTTGAAAGGATTTAACTAATCCACTTGTTAGGATGAAATAGTGGTTGATCTTTAATTTGCAACTTATTTTGTTGAATGAGATTCTTTTGAGTGTAATGATCACCTTGATGTGATAGATAAATCTTTGTTGCTCCTTATACTATTGTAGCCTTTTTACCTTACACTTTCTACTCTTCAAATTTGCATTATACTTCTTGTCATATCTTCATCTTATTTTGGATGTGATAAATTGTATTATATGTATATACTAATCAAAATTATAATTCAACAAATTTATCTACAATACAAGTTTACACAAAATACACAAAGTCAGCCCAATTGCAGGAACTTGGGTTCTAAAGACTAGCTTGGTGATATTCTGATACTCAACATCCATTGTCAATTATCAACATCATCATGCATTTGGTAGATGTAGAAGCTTAGTCCATAGTGATCACTTCCAAGTAGTCTAAACTTAGTTTGCACTGGTGACTTGGTGAATACTGCAAAACTTGACATATAAACCAAATCACTTGATTCATACTACATAGCTTGGTTAATGCTATGACTATGAGCTTGGTATAAACTAAATCATTTGGCTAACACTAAGTGGCTTGGTAAACACTTGATTCACATCACTATAACTGTAAACTCAACAAGCACTGCACAACTTAGTTTGCACTAAGGAACTTGATAAACCTTATGAAGATTAGTTTACACTATTGATCACCGTCAAGGTAGAAACTACTTGGCACAAACTGAATACTATTTCTTGAACTTAGTAGCAACTGTAGACCTCGATAAGGCATAAAATTCTTGGTTAATATTGTTAACTATACAGTAAGGTAGATAATTGCTATCTGAATAAGTCTATGTCATTAATAACAAACTTGACTACAATATCAACACAAATATCTTCATCCTCTTCAAGTACATTATTCTCCTTAACAATATCTCTATATATTTCATTATGCTAGATAGCCAAAGGCTTGTATGCATTGTACAAATCCCAAACCTACCCTAACTTGGTCAACAACATTTTTAAACAATATTTCAATATAGAGACAGTTATTTCCCTTCTTATCAAAGATATATCTTTCAGCCTTTTACTTTCCTCCTATAGTCTCTTCAATTCACTCTTCAAGGCATCATCAAGCGATTGAATCATAGGTTCAATCTATGGCCTTCCTCTTTTTAGAAAGATCTCATATATTGCTCTCCAATTATCTCATTCAAATGTCACATGTTTCATTTGTACTTGATTAAACATGACCATATCCACTTGTCTAGTTGTCAATTTATTAGGGTCTATTACTCCCACTTTCAATGTCATCAAGTGTCCAAAAGCTTGATCAATATCAATATTTTTTGGTCTCTTCTATGGAAAATAAAGAGACCATAACAACATAGACCTCTCATCTTCCACAAATCTGGAACTAATAATTATATCCTTTACATCTTAAACATCTAGTTTCATATCTTTCTTTCTAGATTTGATTAAGCTATCAAATATATATTGATGCCCTCAGATCCCATCCAGGTAAAACCATAATTCTAGCTTCATTGAGAAATTGTCTCCCTCTTGTTGGAGTCATATTCTCCACTTCTTTCTTAATATCCTCCTTCAAGTTGGCCATCAACTCCTTTTCATTTTTTGGTGTGATATGTTGAATGCTCTATCTCAATAACTTACCTTTGTAATTGTATAGAGCATAAATAAATTATTTTGATCTAAAAAAATCATCATCTCTTCCAAACCTATTGGACTCAAGGATCCTTTCATTTTTCTCAGAATCTACTCTATCAAGTACCGAGACATCATATTCCAATACTTGAATTTTTGGCCTGTCTAGAGTTATAGTCAGTGGAATAGAGGAATCTATCAAATTTTTTCTATCATTTTTTAATTGTTTCACTTCTTGGTGTCTCTTTTCTTTAGCTCTTTGTTCTAATATTTCAGCTTTTATTGAATCTCTAGCCATTCCATATTCTTGAACTTTTCTTCATCTTCAGTGTTATGATGGACATACTCATCCAATTTTTGTACATTTCTATAGGTATGGATATAACCTTCGGGATCTTAATGAGTCCATGGATCCATAGTGTACATGTGATATTCTTTCTACAATTTTTCTCCAATTTTATCATATGATTTAGTTGCACAAATTGTAAAATCACCAAAAGATAAAGTGGCAGGGAGAAAATTTTGTTTCCTTTGTTTCCCTCCAAAATGTTGCTTGCTAGATTCTAACATTTTCCTCACAATCTCCAAATTAGCAACCCTATTAATTACTAAAGCTAGCAATCTATAGGGCATACCCTCAAATTCAAAAACTCTAAAACATGTGAAATAATCATATGAATACCAATCACCCCAATTGTTCTTGATTTTGTCCCCCAATCCATTATTCTTAGGTCTTAAAAATCTCTTTATGTCAAGGCTGATGGGAGGAAAAGCTTGATACCCAAACAAAGTATACATGAGATGGAAAAAATTTTCCTTAAAAGTAAGGTAACAAGATGCACTATATCTAAAATACCATATGGAAATCCACATTTTAATTGGCTTTTCTTCCCCATTTGTTTCCCACATTTTTTAGTTTTAAATTTTCATGCTACACACTTCTCAATTGACCATAATATAAAAGCATGTGCATGAGTAAAGAATAATGTTTGAAAGTAGCACCATCAATATAACTAAAATTAATAAAATAAGAATGAATTTTATCAACAACATACTCAACATAGTCATAGGGCTTAGGCTCTAACATCTGAACATCAGATGCTAATACCATGGGTCCAATATCCATTGGGTCTGGAACTACTATTCCCCCCACTTTCCCATAGGATTGATATATCATATAAGGATATGTCTTGAACATATTAATGTTAAATGGTGGTCCATCTATTATAGTCAATGGTTCCCTAACAGTCTTATGTAGCATTATCTTCTGTTACATATAGGATATATATGACCTCTCGTACTCATTATTCAACTCAATGAATGACAACTTCTTTGTGAGCCTATATGTCAATTTGAAGACCTCATTCAAGGAATCAATTGAAATTTCCATGAATTTCTCTCCTAAATTTTCATAGATACACCTATCATCATCATTATACTTACTAATGATAACTTTCAACAACTCAACATTCGCAAATACATTGGGCATAGTCAATTTTCCCAAATTCATCTCTTATGGATGGCAAATAGGAACTTTATGATTCCTTCTAACTTAATTGTATAAGAAAAGCTCATAACCCCTCATCCTCATCTAGACATCTACTATTTCACTATATTTATCTTCCAATCTGTTTGGAGAAACATATTTTCTCCTTCTATATCCAGGCCCAACAATATCCATTTGTTTAATTTATTACTCATTCAATTTTATGTGAGGAACTTCATCTTCTATTCTTTGTTTCTTCATAGTTTTTCCTTTATTCACTTTCTCAACCTTTCTCTTTGGTGCTTATCTAGAACCTTCCATACTTCTCTAAAAGTCCTTTTTGAACCAAAATTTTCTAGAAATTTTCTTCACTAACAAAAAACTTTATAGCTTCTATGAAATTCTTTGAACTTGGAATGCAGAATGATTACCCTTTTGGTATAGTGTACCTTATATGTTTGTGCATTTATTTCCCTGCATCAATCATTGTCATAAATATTTTTATCATTGCAATATAGTAAAAATTGTCAGTGGTCATTTCCTATCGTTACTTCCCCACCTCATAAAATATATTCAAATATTCGATCACTATAGTTCCTATTAAAAATACCTATGCATCTTTGATCGCTATGTCTCAACCCCTCAATAGTGATTTGTTTCATTTTTCACACTTATTGCTATAGTAGTAGTGATAACCTTATCCCTCATTGCTATATAGGAAATACCTCTTCTATGACCTCCAATAGATGTTGTCACTATAGAGTATAGTAATCATAAGCTTCAGTTGTGGTTGTGAGCTTTTATCTTATCATTATAATACATAGCAATACACAAATGCCCATCATTTATCGATATGTTCATTGTTCTCCAAATGTGATCTATGATCAACTTTGATCTATCACTATAACATATGGCAATCAACTAACTCATCGCTAATTGTTGTAGCACAAAACTCCTTTCTTTGATCTCTAAAAGAATTTATCACCATATCACATAGTGATATAACCTAATTTATCATTGATCACCAAAACAAAAACCTTATCTCCTCACTCACTGATAATTGTTGAAGGTTATAGTGATATCTAACCCAATTTTGAAAATGACCCTATTGATATCACCATAATATACACCAATACTTGGTGCTTCATCACAATAGATATAGCAATATGTGAAAAAATCATATATCACACAGAATTTCAAGAAAATCCTAACCAAGATCCATAAATAAGGACTTCCATGTGATGAGTAAGCCCTTAGAATGCATTATGAGATAAGCACTTTGATTTAGATGGCAAATCATGATTTCCTACAGAATATAGTAAATAATTCTTTTATTTCATCACAACCATATAATAAACTTAGGCTAAGAAGAATGTCCTTGAAATGATAAATAAATAGCAACATTAAAATAAGTCAATGAGGTCAACTATTATCAAAGCAACAATAGTTGGAAAATATTTATAAAATATTGAGTTCTACCAATCCCCACCCTAGTTTTACCTTCACCTTGGAGGGTTTTTGGGTAGCAAATATTGTATTGTGTTTATTTACATGTATAATATAGATCAGATTTACATGATACAACAAGTTCATTATTACAAGTTTTGCATGCATACGACAACTGGTAAATGTGTGAATGAATTGGAAAAAAGTAAAAGTTCTTAAGATTCTGATTAACCCCCACCCTCCCCCCCCCCCCCCCCCCCTCGCTCTTAGTATCTTGGATATCCTATTTATACCTTCATTAGTCAACAATTGGTATTAGAGCATTGATTCTCTAAGAGAAGCTTAATTTCTTGGAGATTAGATCTTGAGATAGAGGCTTTTAAAATAGACAAGTTTATTGACAATTAGGTGATTGACATCCAACTCATACTACAAAAACTTGAGAAAGAAAGACAAGATCTAAAGGATTCCCTAAAAGGAGAAAGGATATTGCTATCTATATTATAAAAAAATTCCTATGAAGAAGTTGAGACTATAAGACTATTTGAATCAATCAATCTAAATGAAAAATTATATGTAGATCTACTTGAAAAGAACAAACTTTCGCATGAAGAAATAAGAGGACTAAAAAGGGAACATGAAATCCAATCAGTAAAATTTTGTAAATTGACTGAACAAGAGAAGAAAGACTAAGATGATAGGACTATGGCTGAGAAAGACAAAAGACTAATGGCTATAAGAGAGAAAGAAAGGATATCACATGTGCAAAAGCTCACAAGTATAAATTGGACATGATGAATGAACTAATGCTTGTAAATTAGGAATTGAATCACAAGGATGTGTAAATTGCAAATCTCAAATCATAGGACATACTAAAGAAAATACTAAAAATTGAGAAAGAATCTATGGAGAGATTAAACAAACATAAAGAATCAATGAAGTACTTTGAGGAACTTATGAATTCATCTAGTTTTTCTAATCAGTCAAGACAATCATGCACTAAGCAAGGAGAATCCTCTAGGAATGGAGAGCTAAGGAATGCAAAACCAAAGGACAAAACAACATGTTATCACTGTAGAAAACTTGGTCATACTATAAACATTTTTTTGAAGCAAACATGGTATCCAAAATCCTAAACCTAACTTTACTAGTTACTTTTTTATTGCAATAAACAAGGACATCAAATACATGAGTGTAGGTCAAGAATGAGGAATGCCTCTACTACACCTAGATTTGAAGGATAATGTTATAACTATCAAAAGTATGGACATAGAGCATATGAATGTAGATCTTAGATAAAACCTTACTAGAAAAATTTACGAAAGAATAATGCACCTAACAATTCATGCTCTAAATGTCACGAGTTTGGACATCTAAGAAATATTTACAAGACTCAGGTACATTCAACAAATAAAACAAAAAGCAAAGGCAAAGGCAAAGGAAAAGTAGATATTGAGAAAATTAAAAGGTTCATATTTGCATATATAAATATGTATAGGAAAAAATTTATGAAATATTGTCAAGCATCAGTAAAAAAATTTATGTTGGCCGAGTATTGCAACATAGACTGAACACCTCATAATGAAATGGTAGAGACCAAGTGATATGGAAGAGACCAAAATATAAAGAAAAGACCTAGTTCAAAAGGAAAATATCGACCAAGATAGTTGGCTTCCACCTACTTAAGTAAATAACATTAATGGAGACCCTAAATTGATCAAAACAAGGTATATATCAAATATTGAAGACATTATCTCATACCTTGCATACAAATTTCAAGAGCACAGAGTGATTTAGCAATTTGAGCAATCAATAAAATATTTCTAGAGAAATTTGGACAAGAAGCCTGAACTAGTGAAGATCTAAACTATGCTAAGTAATTTAGTTTAGAAAGAGGTGAAAGAGGAAACTTCAAACCCTAATTATGAATATGATAGCTTCATCTACCATTGGAATGAGCCAAGAGGTTAGTAGAATTCAAATAGTGAAGGGTGATGCTTCTCGTCCACCAAAGTTTCATGTTATTCCAGACATTGCAATGAAAGGAGATTCAATGGAAGTGGTATCCTTGATATCGCCCAAAGTTATTATGATCCATGATGTTAAAATATGTTACATTTGTAAAATTAGACAAGTAAGAGACAATGAGATCAAAGAGGCATATGAGAAGTTATGCAATGAAGGAATCTTGAAGAATGAATATAAAGTTGTTGAGAGTAAAGGGTTTAAGTGTGCCCTAGAATTCCTAAAGAATTTCAAGATCAAATGGATTAAGATTGTTCTTATCAGAATAAATAAAATAAAATATTGGTTATCGAATGGACATGTGGAGATCAAGAAGAAAATGATTCATAGAATCATAGGATATTCAATCCTAGATAAGAACAAAACCATGAGTCATAGGATATCCAACCGTCGATAAGAACAAAACCATGCGATGTTAGAGTAAATAATTAATTATTTATTAATTATTTATTCTATTGCTTAAGCTTACATAGGTAAATGCATTTATTAAATATTTAGTATTTAATAGTTGTAGTGGTTAGTTGATGACAACACAGGAGTTTGTTCCATTCTAGCATGTTCCACCTTTTTGTGGATATGTGCTGAGTTGTCAATCTTATCTTCTACCACCTTCCAGCTTGTTCTACAAGCTTCCATGAGGTCTGGTGCAGGAGCACCTAGGAAATATGCCAAGTTTCCTAAATCATTTTTGGCTTGTAGTGGTCTTGGCTAGACCACATGAATAAGGGCTATTTGATAAAGCCCCAAGTGTGTGAGTTGTGTTTGTAAATAGGTTTTTGTTCTGTTTGAGTTTCCAAGTTGCTTCTATGTTGGCAAAATTGCTTAGATGCTTGTTAGAGCCTAGAATGGTCAAACACTGACCAAGACCCCAGGAGGATGGGAAACATGGAAAATATGTTAAAAGTTGTAATTACATGGAAATAGGTTCATTTAACCATGTTTGAGGTCATGGAGCCATTAAATGCACAATAGTGCAAAAGTTGCACTTGGCAACTTTGCAACTTTGCAAAGTTGCTTGACAACATTGACAAAAAGTGCTAAAACTTTATAAGGGCTTCAAGAATCAGTTGGAAACCTATGGGATCTGTTGATTCACATGGGTAAGAGGTATTTAAGACCAATCCAAGTTAGTTTGAGGGTTGGCATATGCTTTTGTACGAATTTTGGCATTGGAATGAAGAGCAAACTGAGCATTTTGATGACAGTTTTCTAATTTCACCCTTCATCCACACCTTTAATGGATTGATAGGGTTGCTTTTTTCATGTGATTTTATTGTAGGTTTGTTGTTTTTTCCAAGAGGCCCTAGGCGAGTTTGCATACCCGGCTAGGCAATGAAATCAGCAAATAAGTTTTTGAAAGGGGCATAGAATGGGGTGTTGCGTGCAATACAAATTCATGGAAGGCAAGAGTGGTGAGTGAAGGAAGTTAATTCCAGGAGTTCAGTCATTTAGAGTCCATTTGAGTGGTGGAAGGAAGAACTCTCTATATTCCTGTTCATACAAACAAGAAACCCTTGTAAATAGACATATTTTTGGAAATCCCTTGTACGGATGACCTGGGTGTTGCAGACCTAAAAAATCTTCAAGGGGAGCCAAAAGGGTATCCAAATCATAAAATTTTTTAAGTACTTCTTAAGGGTTTGAGGAGATATAAGCCAAAAATCAGTTTTGGAGGCCTAATTTTGTTATTAGTCTTGGTAGCCCTCTTAACTATGCAATCTTCAAATTGATTGGAAACCCAATACTCCAATTCACTTAGTGATCCTAAAAAATATTGAATGAGACCTAATACAAGCCTTGGAATTCAATATAGCCAAGAATGCACTCCTGGAAGCCAGTTGTCAAGAACGGTGCAATGAGAGCACTAGGGAGACCCCATGGTGAAATAGAGTTTTGAGTTGATTGGTGAGGATTAGTGTAATAAGGGAATAGAGAGAAGATTCCCATGGAGTAGGGTATAGGATAAATACCCTAAGAGGCTAGGAGAAAGCCTAAAGTGAGTTCTAGTAGTTGAGGCTAGAACCTTGTTCAAGATCCTCCCTATCAAATTGGTATCAGAGCCTTGAAAGGTTTGGGACAAGACATTGTGTATGTCTTATTTTGGAAGTGAGTCAGTGGGAGAAACCACCATGGTAACAAATGTTGAGTTGGCAAAGGAAGTGACAGAACAAAGGGAGAAAAATAGGCTCCTTGAGGAAGCCATAGAAGCTATGAAAGATAAGCTTGATGAAGTGGTAGAGACAGCTGGAAAAATGAAAGAGAAGTTGGAAATTAATGAAGAAAAGGGAAAGGAAGAGAATGAAGAGGACTATGTACCTGAACCTGATCCTCCATTACAAGAGGAACCTTTCCTTAAAGCCATCAAGGCATTGGGTGGCAAATCTCTTGAGGGGATACCCCTATTTACTGGTAAGATGAATTCAGAGTTGGTCATGGAATGGATTGAAGGGATGGAGAACCATTTTGAATGTGAAGGCGTATCAGAGGCACAAAAGGTGAAGGTTGCCAAAGCAAGATTAAGGGGACCAGCCCTAACATGGTGGAAGTTCATTCAAGAAGAGAGGGAAAGAGAAGGCAAGAAACCTATCTCTAATTGGAAAGCTATGGTGGCAAAAATCAGAGATAACTATTTGCCTGAAGACTATGAAATCCAGCTACACAAGAAGAGACAAAGCTTGAAGCAAAAAGATTTGGATGTGGCCTCCTATACTGAAGAGTTTCAAAAACTTTGCTTGAGATCCAAGGTCCAAGAGGAGGAGAGCATCAAGGTGGCTAGATATTTAGGTGGTTTGAAATGGAGTATTCAAGAGGAGATCAGCCTTTGGACTCCTACTACTATTCATAAGTGTTTTCAATTGGCACTCAAAGTGGAAGATAAGAATAGAAGGAAATAAGACTCTACCTCTAGGGGTAGAGGAAGAGGGAGAGACTCTAGAGGACATAGAGGTGGTTATGGGGGAAGAAGCAATGAACCCAAGGCCACAGGAGACTCCAAGTTGATTGAGCAAAGTGGGGAAACAAGTGGAAGAGGTAATTTCACTAGAGGAAGAGGATTTGGTGGTGGAGCTAGAGGCAGATCAAACAATTTCAGCAGGGGTTCACATTTTGCAAACATGAAATGTTACCATTGTGGACAACTTGGTCATCTAGCCTATAGATGTCCTGAGAAGGCATCATCTTCCCAAGGGGATAAGAAGATAACATATGTTCAAGAAGAATGCAGCAACAATATAACTTCAGAAGTGAATCTTGATTCTGAGAAGGGAGAAAATCTGATGTTTAGAAGAGTTTTGATCAAGGAGCCTAGCAAAGAAGAGCCTAAACAAAGAAGGGCACTTTTTAGAATAAAATGCAAGATACTTGGTAAGGTTTGCAAAGTTATTGTTGATTCAGGATCAACTGATAATATCATCTCTGAAGAGGCTGTCCAAAAGCTCAAGCTAACAAAGATTCCTCATGATCATCCATATAGAGTCACATGGCTGAATAAAGGGCAGAATGTGTTGGTAAATGAACAATTTTGGGTGGATTTTTCAATTGGAGGATATCAAGACAAAATTCTTTGTGATGTGTTGCCCATGGATGCTTGTCATCTACTCTTGGGTAGACCATGGCAATATGATAGGGATGTTGTCTATCATGGGAAGAAGAACTTGTATACATTCAAGAAAGGAGGAGTGACATACAAAATCCAATCACTTGTTGAGGAAGGCATAGATGCAGCAACAGATCAGCGTGTTCTACTTATGAGTGGAAAAGAATTCTTACATGATTTCAAGGAGAATAATGAAGTTGGGTTTGCCATAGTTGTGAAACCAAAGGAGAAAGATGCTGTCAAGCAAACACCATTGCCAAGAGAGGTAAAAGAACTATTGGATCAGTTCAAAGACATCATAAGTGATGGAGAACTTGCTAGACACCCTCCACAAAGATCTATTAGTCATCAAATAGACTTTGTTCCTGGATCCTCATTGCCCAACAAGGCTGCTTACAAGATGACTCCAGATCAGAATAAAGAAATTGCAAGACAAGTACAAGAGCTACTTGACCAAGGTCTCATTCGGAAGAGTATTAGCCCATGTGCTATACCGGTTGTTTTGGCACCAAAGAAAGGAGGTAAGTGGAGAATGTGCACTGATTCTAGAGCCATAAATAGGATAACAATTAGATATAGGTTTCCTATTCCTAAAATAGAAGATCTAATGGATTGTTTGGGGGGTGCTAAGTATTTCTCCAAGATAGATCTCAAGAGTGGCTACCATCAAATCCAAATGAAGGAGGGTGATGAATGGAAAATAGCCTTCAAAACTACGGAAGGACTTTATGAATGGCTAGTAATGCCATTTGGCCTCTCTAATGCACCTAGTACATTCATGAGGCTAATGAATGAAGTGTTGAAGGACTACATAGGCATTTTTGTAGTGGTTTATCTTGATGATATTCTCATTTTCAGCAAGACTAAAGAAGAACACATGAAGCATTTGGCAATTGTTTTAAAGAAGTTACAAGAAGAAAAATTGACCATTAATCTTGAGAAAAGTGAGTTCTTGAAACAAGAGTTGGTTTACCTTGGTTTTGTAGTTTCACAAGGTAACTTGAAGATGGATGAAAGTAAAATAGAAACCATTCTAAACTGGCCTACACCTAAAACAGGGGCTGCAATAAGAAGTTTCCATGGTTTGGCACAATTCTACAGGAAGTTTATAAGGGGTTTTAGTGAGATATGTGCACCAGTATTAGACACCATCAAGGGAGGACTAAAAACTAAGTTCTTGTGGACCAAAGAAGCCAATGAAGGGTTTGAAAGGTTGAAGAAAGAGGTAGCTACTAAACCCATTTTGGTTTTACCTAGTTTTGACAAGTTTTTTATTGTAGAATGTGATGCAAGTAATATTGTTGTTGGGGCTGTATTAAGCCAAGAAGGAAGGCCAGTAGCATTCTTTAGTGAAAGGCTAAATGAATCCAAATCTAGGTACTCATCCTATGACTTAGAATTGTATGCATTGGTGCAAGCACTTAGGAAGTGGAGGCACTATCTTTTACCTAAAGAGTTTGTTGTATACACTGATAACCAAGCATTGAGTTACATCAACACTCAAGAGAAGTTGAGCCTAAGACACATCAAATGGATGGAGTTCCTACAATCCTACACATTCACCATCAAGCACAAGAAAGGGCAAATAAATAAAGTAGCTGATGCATTAAGTAGAAGGCTGCTTACTATCCAAGAAATACAGTTAGAGAGTATTGGAGTTGAAGGTTTCAAAGACCTATATGCTGATGATGAAGACTTCTCAGAGGCCTACAAGGTATGTGTAGAGTTTAACAATCATTTTCATAGCAAGTTTGCTGATTACACTTTGCAAAATGGGTTGTTGTTTAGGGGAAATCAATTATGTGTGCCTAGAGGATCAATGAGAGAAAATCTGATCCAAGAGAAGCATAATGGAAGCCTTAGTGGACACTTTGGTTTGAACAAAACATTGGAGTTGGTGGAAAGATTCTACTATTGGCCTAGGATGCAAAGAGATATCTGAAAGTATGTTGAACAATGCATGATTTGTTAAAAGGCCAAGGGAACTTCTACAAATGCAGGATTGTACCAGCCCTTACCCATTCCAAATAGGCCATGGGAATGCATCAGCATGGACTTCATAGTGGGCTTACCAAGAACAACATCAGGTTTGGATAGTGTGTTTGTAGTTGTGGACAGATTTAGCAAAATGAGTCACTTTATTCCTTGTAAGACTACTCATGATGCTAGCTATATTGCTCACTTATTTTTCAAAGAAGTTGTAAGGATTCATGGCTTACCAATCAATATAGTTTCAGATAGAGATGTTAAATTCATGGGGCACTTTTGGAAGACCTTGTGGAGAAGGCTAGGTACTAACTTGGCACATAGTTTAGCTTACCATCCCCAAACTGATGGTCAAACTGAGGTAATTAATAGGGTGCTTGAAAACCTTCTAAGGTGTTTAACAAAGGAGTATGGCCAAGTGTGGGATCAAGTCCTACCACAAGCTGAGTTTGCCTACAATGATAGCACAAATAGAACTATCGGTAAGAGCCCTTTTCAAGTTGTTTATGGTTATCACCCAAGAGGAGTTTGTGAGCTACGAGAATTAAAGAATCAAGAAGAGATTAGTGGACATGCAGATGATTTTTCCCAGTCCATGAGAGAGGTACATGAGCAGGTCAAGAAGTCCTTGATAGAGGCTACTCAAAGGTTAAAGACTAAAGTAGATGAAAGGAGGAGAGATTTACAATTTGAAGTAGGAGATTTGGTGATGGTACACTTGAACAAGGCTAGACTTCAAAAAGGTGTTCCAAGAAAGCTTCAAATGAGGAGGATAGGGCCTTGTAAGGTTCTAGGTAAGTATGGCCCAAATGCCTACAAGATTGAGTTGCCAAACAATCTAGCCATCTCTCCCATCTTCAACATTCAAGATTTGGTTAAATACAAGGGTCCTAATGTCATGGAAGAGGAACACATCATAGAGGTAGATAAGCATATTCTAGAAATCAGTATTCCTCTCCAAACCAAGCCTCAAGCTGAAAAAGTTCTAGATTCAAGAGTAAAGAAGAAGACTAGGCATGGAATTTATATGGAGCATTTAGTAAAATGGAAGAACCAGCCTGAATCTGAAGCGACATGGGTAGCTGAACATGAATTCAAAAAGAGAGGTATCAGTCAAGATCTCTTGAATACTGACCCACCTTAAGTTTTTTTTTGTCATAGGGGGAGAATGGTGCAGGAGCACCTAGGAAATATGCCAAGTTTCCTAAATCATTTTTGGCTTGTAGTGGTCTTGGCTAGACCACATGAATAAGGGCTATGTGATAAAGCCCCAAGTGTGTGAGTTGTGTTTGTAAATAGGTTTTTGTTGTGTTTGAGTTTCCAAGTTGCTTCTATGTTGGCAAAATTGCTTAAATTGCTTGTTAGAGCCTAGAATGGTCAAACACTGACCAAGACCCCAGGAGGATGGGAAACATGGAAAATATGTTAAAATTTGTAATTACATGGAAATAGGTTCATTTAACCATGTTTGAGGTCATGGAGCCATTAAATGCACAATAGTGCAAAAGTTGCACTTGGCAACTTTGCAAAGTTGCTTGACAACATTGACAAAAAGTGCTAAAACTTTATAAGGGCTTCAAGAATCAGTTGGAAACCTATGGGATCTGTTGATTCATGTGGGTAAGAGGTATTTAAGACCAATCCAAGTTAGTTTGAGGGTTGGCATATGCTTTTGTACAAATTTTGGCATTGGAATGAAGAGCAAACTGAGCATTTTGATGACAGTTTTCTGATTTCACCCTTCATCCACACCTTTAATGGATTGATAGGGTTTCTATTTTCATGTGATTTTATAGTAGGTTTGTTGTTTTTTCCAAGAGGCCCTAGGCGAGTTTGCATACCCGGCTAGGCAATGAAATCAGCAAATAAGTGTTTGAAAGGGGCATAGAATGGGGTGTTGGGTGCAATACAAATTCATGGAAGGCAAGAGTGGTGAGTGAAGGAAGTTAATTCTAGGAGTTCAGTCATTTAGAGTCCATTTGAGTGGTGGAAGGAAGAACTCTCTATATTCCTGTTCATACAAACAAGAAACCCTTGTAAATAAACATATTTTTGGAAATCCCTTGTACGGATGACCTGGGTGTTGCAGACCTGAAAAATCTTCAAGGGGAGCCAAAAGGGTATCCAAATCATAAATTTGTTTGAGTACTTCTTAAGGGTTTGAGGAGATATAAGCCAAAAATCAGCTTTGGAGGCCTAATTTTGTTATTAGTCTTGGTAGCCCTCTTAACTATGCAATCTTCAAATCGATTGGAAACCCAATACTCCAATTCACTTAGTGATCCTAAAAAATATTGAATGAGACCTAATACAAGCCTTGGAATTCAATATAGCCAAGAATGCACTCCTGGAAGCCAGTTGTCAAGAACGGTGCAATGAGAGCACTAGGGAGACCCCATGGTGAAATAGAGTTTTGAGTTGATTGGTGAGGATTAGTGTAATAAGGGAATAGAGAGAAGATTCCCATGGAGTAGGGTATAGGATAAATACCCTAAGAGGCTAGGAGAAAGCCTAAAGTGAGTTCTAGTAGTTGAGGCTAGAACCTTGTTCAAGATCCTCCCCATCAAGGTCTTTATAAGAAACCTCTCTCTCTTTGTATTTTCATCAATATATTTTCATTGCATTTTTCATTTGTGGTCTCTCATGTCCGTTTAGGGTTTTTCCCTTGCTCCATGCTCTTCCTCTTCTTGGCTTCTCTTTGACAAGTTCTCGCATGCAGGTGATCTTGGGCATCTTCGAAGTTGGCTTTTCTCAACTCCAACATGCGATGCCTGAGTTGTGAAGAATTTGAAGCAAACACTGGAGCCGAGTGGAATGGATGAGGTTTTTCCATTACAAACATTGCTAATCCACTAATTGAATTTGTAGTAAAAATTATAGCAGTCAAGCAAATTGAATAGTGTGTCATGTATGGTAGTGGTTCAAGCGTGGAAAATAGTGGTGAAAGATCATGAATATGACCTTGCCAAGCTAAAAAAATTACAACTAGCAGAGAATTTTCCATCTATAAGGAAAGAAAAGGACTCAATGTGTAAATTTGGATCCCTCATTGTATGTATTTTTGTTTATATCCAGAAGTAATTTCCTGGTGTTGGTAATGTTGTTTGGGAACAAGACAAATAAGTGGCAAGATAGATAAATGAATATACTGCTCAAAAATTAGGAGAAATTTTTGAGAATATAATGGATGCTTATTTTGATGAATTTAAGCAACGAATGAAAATAAGGATGAGGATACCAGAAGAATTGATCATAATGTATTAGAGTGACATATTCTTTATTCTAGATATAAACAACACATTTGTGTAGGTAATCAAGCCAAGGAAGGCTTGGTTACAAAGTTTTGACTATGAAATTGATAGTGATTTGGTGAGTGAAAACATTTTTGCACTATTGAAAGAAGAGATTGAAGAGATAGACACCAAGGCTGAACCTTTTGGTACATATGAGGAACCTAAAGCAAGAATAATTATAAATAGAAAGATAGCTTCTAAGGAGAATAAAATGAAAAGAATTATTGAAGACCTAGAAGCAAAACTAGCCACCCAAGGCAAGGGAAAGGAATCACTACAATTAACACAATGTCTTGGAGAAGATGAAGACAAAGATAGTGGTGATGAGGAAGAGGAAGAACTAGAAGGAGACAAGGGTAAATCCCTAGCTGTTGTCACTCTACTAAGCAAGAAGGTTCAAGGAACCAAGAAAAACTCAATAGTAACACCCCTCTCTCCTCCACCACCAAATAAGCCAAGGACCTTGGTAGATGCTAGTGTCGAGTAGTAGAGACTATAGAGCCTATGCCCCTAGAAAAAAGAGAAGAAGATGTGTTAAGGGACCACTTAAAGGTATATATAAATCTATTGAAGAGATATGTGCAAATCTATGAGGATCTTTAGGACTATCTAATTTTAGATTTTATAAATATGATACATTGGATTATGTTAATCAAACCAAAATTGAAGAGGCTATGGTGGATATAATTGCTAATCATAAGTTAGCTCCTACTAAAATTGAGAAGAAAATACCAAAGGATTTATTTGATAGATTAGAAAGAAGATGACAACAGGAAGAGGTAGAAGAGAAAAAGATAAGGATTGACCCATTAGTTAAAGTCATGCCTAATCTATCCTAGATAAGTAGGGCACATTTTTGGAAAAGTATAGGAGCATATTTGTTCCTAAGTACATAATTTTTTTTATCTTATGGAATAAAATGGAAGTTGTAGCATAGCAAGAAGAATTGCATTGGAAAAGAATTTTTGGATTATCTACCAAGGCAATGTTGATATGAGATCTTTTTGGAGTAATGAACTTGTAATGGAATAATCATTGTTTTGACACTAATGTTGAACTTGCTACTTTCTAGTAAGACAATTGCTTAATTTATTTGAGTACGATCATTCATTTTATTGATAAGGAAGTTTTTTATCAAATATGATAACAAGAGCACCTAGAGGAAAGGTTGAGTTATGGTATGAAAAAGGAGTACAAAGATCAGTTATGACAGTGATGTTATAGTGTATTGATTATCTACTTAGGATTGCAAAGATTGGATACACTAACTAAGTCTAGAGCAGCAAGTAAGAAGAATTGAGTCTGCCAAGCTTGATCGAGTGGACAGTAGGAGCCAAGTAAAGTTAGTGCCTTTTGAGGAGAAAATTAGTTGGAGCCAAGCAAAGTTAAGATTCAATTTATGTCGAGCAAACTTAGTGTAGGTCAAGTAAAGTCTAGTTGATGTCGAGTACCAATAAACTTTAGTGTTTGCTAAATTAACTAGTGGAGGACAAGTGGAAGAATAGTATGGAAGCCAAGTGACAACATATTGATGTCGAGTGCCAATGTTCATGTTAAATCCTAGAGTTGATGAATCCAAGCCAACTACTTTGTTTTTGTTAATTGTGTGAAGTGTGTGGAAGATAACTATGATGAGATAGTGGCATAGAATTCAAGGTAAACCATTTTGAGCCAAATTCAAAAATAGTTGAGGATGAAATTTCTAGAGGAACCAAATGAAAAAGTGGGTAGATTCATTGAATCCTACCTAATCCTACCTAACCCTAAAATGGGTGATTGTGATTGAATAGCAAAAGATCTTAAATCTCTATTTATAAAGAGAGTTGGTCAAAAGAAATGGTTGTCATGTGTGAGAACCTAAGGAAGACAAGGAATCTAAGGAATTGCTTCATGTAGTGGCCAAATAGAAGAAACTGCTATTGGCAAGAAAATAAATAAGGTTTAAGAGAATGAATACTTTAAGGGTGAACAATCTATTAGAGTTGAAGTGTGTAAAATCCAAGCAGAATGGAGGATTGAAATAGAGAGATGTAATTTGCAAGTGAGTTGTAAATTGTTATCAGATCAAGCCTCATTGTTACTTTCTAACCATTATATTAGTCTAGGGTAAATCCTTTGGATTAAGGTTGACCTAACAGTCATTTGCAAATCCTTTAACCAAGTGATATTCGAAGTGAATGATCTAAATCCCTCTAACAAGGCTCACTCCTAACAGGGTGATTGAAATACTCTAACTAGGTTACATTTAAAAGTGTGTATTGTAACTTTTAATAGGGTTGACCTTTCATAGAGAATCACTTCAAAAGAGTAAGAATTAGTAGCATGTTACTAGTGATTTTTCCCAAATTGGGTTTCCACATAAAACCATTGTATCAAATGTGTTATTGAATCTATTATGTTTCATGTTTACATTTTTTCAAAGTTGTTTTGATAGTAACCTACAAAGTTTAAGCATGGTATGATCTAATGGATGCATGCATATTAAGTTTGTATGGATATGGGTTTACTAAGCTATGAAAATTTCTATTTTTACATTTGGACCTTGGATAACTGATTCACCCCCCCCCCCCCAACTCTTAGTTATTCTAAAGAATTCCAACAATTGGTATTAGAGCCATTTGCTCAAGAGGACTAGTTTGAAGGTACTAGAAGCAAAAGATCAAGATGTCAAAAAGAGAGGTACCCAAGTTTAACAAGGATAACTTACCTACATGGAAAAGTTTGATGAAGCTACACCTAGGAGGTCTTGGAGATCATGCACAATCTACCATCATCACTAAGCATATTGATACTATTGGAGCCCTAACTATTGAAGATCTACAAAAGAAGAAAGAACACAACAAGGAAATTTTGGAGATTACCTCTATCCTAAGTTATTCTAAGTTTGATTATATCAAGGGTTGTGATAGTACAAAGAAGATGTGAGATTCTCTTTACACCATTTATAGAGACACAAATGTTTTAAGAGCCAAATCTGAAAGTATTAGAGGTAAGTTCGATGACATGAGGATGCAAGAAGGTGAGAATGTTGCTCAATATTGCTCTAGAATAAAAGATGTTGTTAATGCTATAAGAGGAGCTATTGGAAAGATAGATGATGATATTGTATTAAGAAATGTTTTGAGAACATTTTTGCATATCTATGCTATTAGAGTTTTTTTCATACAAGAACTAAGATGTATACCAGGTTCTAATATAACTCTTGAAAATTTGGTAGCTAGGCTTACTACTTTTGAGCTCTCTAATTTTGATAACTTCAAATCTAACAATATTCAATCTTCTTTCAAAGCTAACTTGTCATTAAAGGAAACTAAAGAGAAGAAGAAAAAGCTAAATATGTTTCTAGTGGCAATGACATAGATGATGAGGATGTAGAAGACCTTGAAGCACTGTTGGCAAGGAGATTCCAAAGATGCAAAGGAAAATTCAAATGTAAGTTACCTATCATGTGTTTTAATTGCAAGAAGGTTGGTCATATTGATAATAGATATCCAAAGAAGAAGAACTATGGAAGTGTAGACAAATATAAAAGTAAAAGAGATAAGGACAACAAATATTACAAAGAAAAAGGAAAGAAGTTTTGCTTCATTTGGAAGAGGAAACCATTAGCCAATTTTACCCCCCATTTAGCCCATCACTAATAACTAGTCTGAGATATCTTCAATGGGATAGATTCTTTGATGTGGGTTAACACGCTTTTAGTCGGAGTTAAAATCTCACATTAACTCAGTCTCTTCATGAGCTATGTAGTGCCTCTCATGTCTATAGTTTATACCTTGTTATTTTTTTGACTCAAGAGATACTTGTACTCTTGTTGTGTTTCATTTTGAGATGGCCTGAGGGTCAGATGTTATACTTTGATTTTAGTATCATAGATGCTATACTACTATGTTGTTTAGTTTATCATATTTGCATGATTTTGAGATGATAGCAGGTCTACGATGATATCTGATTATCTAGTATTTGGACATACCTCTGATTTGGTTTTATGTGGATTTATGCTATGGTGATTTACTTCATTCTTGTTTCTTTATGCATTATGTAAAAGTGAGTAATGTAAATGGATTATTTAGGTATAATTGAATAAATGGTTAAATTATTTATTAAATGCATTTATTGTTTTGGCTAACATATTATATACAATTGCACTTGATTGTGTGTTTTAGTGTGTAGGATTTATATCCCTAGTAGTGGCACATGGAGTTAGTAATAATTCAACTATTCATTTTGCCAATGGCATCCCTGTATGGGTGATATATCTTTATTGCAATTATTTAATTAAACCTTTTGGTGATTACTAAATCCAAATACATTTGCATTATTTGATTAGACCAATGAGCGTTCTGTACATTTAGAGGTTCACATTATCACAAAATTTGTTAAGGAAATTTTGGTGATTTTGGGTTTTCGGGCTTTAAATTTTATTGAATTTAATTTTTGATAGCTTTTCCATAGATGAATTCCTATTAGGAATATTGTGTTTTTATTTGGGTCAATTTGAGGTTTAATTAGGTTGGCTAGTTATTTTCCCTAATCAATTATTCACCCAAAAAGTGAATAAGTATTGAAAGAGGAATGTAATTCCTCACTTCTCACGTTTGTAATTTGGAATTGTAGAGCCTTTTTTTGAAAACCTTCTCTGAAGGATTGGTTTCTTGTTTGTTGTGAGAGCTATGGCCATGGGATCTTTGCAAGGATGGACTCGTTGGATCTAGCTTGGGGATACCTTTCTTTGTCATTATTTTGGGAAGCTTTCATGGGTTTATTATTTTATCAAGTTGATTTCTATTTCAGCCCCTTTTGCTATCAAGTAGGGCTCTCCCATTTTCTTGTTTCTACTTCATTTCAGCTTTTGTTTCTAGTATTAGTTTGTTAGGAGGCTAAGAACTAGTCTTCTCTTCCATTTCTATTTGCTAGTTCTACCCTATTGGTCAAGTATGAACATTTTCCCTATTTTTGGGATGGGGGTTTTGGGTTTTACACCGTAATGCTGGTTTCTTTTGCATATAGTGTCTAAACCCAATTTTTATTGGATTATTTAGACTTTTATGCCCAAACACCAAATGGGTTTTAATTTCAACATTTTCCAATTTTGGAGATTTTTACCTCGTTTTATGTACTACCCTATTTTCTCAAGTTTTCTTAGCATGACGATGGTCGTGGACTTGGATCATCCATTTGGATGTTAGTTAGACCATTTTTTCACCTTTTATCTTTCATTGGGATGCAATGTCACATATGTCCTCCTGAGCTATTTTGGTTGAGTGATATTTTACCTTTATTCTCATCCAGTCCTTATGTTATGATCTTTGTGATGGTGGTGTGCTACACATGAGTACATATGTGTACCTTGTGAGGTGACTTGCGAGGCTTGATCTTCTATGGACTTGCCATAAGTTATGATCATTGGGGCTGGGTTGAGAATATACATGCCTACAGGAACTCATCATTGGATGAGCATAGGTAGTGTAGGGTAGCTCATGGAAGGGCTTCTATCTCGTAACCAAGTGACTATTTCCTATTGGTTGGTAGAGGAAGTTTAATATAAGTGATAACTAAATAAACATACTAGGTGGTAATAAAATTTAAGATAATTAAAAAGTGGGAATTGTGCACCTTCCATTGGGGAGTGTTGCTGCCCAAATTTGTGCTCCTTCTATTAGGAAGTGTAACTACCAACCCAGCTTGGGCTTGTCAATGCCAAGTGACTCTCCATGATGTTAGCCCCTACATAGTAGCTTATTGAGTGTTTGACCAAGATATGTAGTTTATACATTATCTATGATCTTGGTTTCAGTCATCATACACTGTCTGGCATGAGTGTTAGCCATGGATGTTTTCTTTTTGTGTGTTTTTGGTTGGATCATTATCTCCATCAACATGGCAAGAGTGGACCTATGGGTTCCACATGGTTGGGAGGTGTAGTTACCTTCACCATTACTAGGGACTGGTGTACAAAGATGGTTCTTCATTCTAGTATGACCATTGCTAATTTTTTTTACTTGCTACTTTGAGTTCTAAAGTATGCTTCCTTATGATTTATGCTTTCATTAGAATGCTTGTATATCATGTTTACATGATGTTAGTATTGATGCATTCATGTATTATGATATTGAGCATATGTTAAATGATGAGTTGATTTGTAGGATTCTCTTATGCTTTACTTTTAGCATGTTAGATTTCCTTATTCTTATGTTGTAGCATGTTTTAGTAGTGATGTCCTCATAAGATAGCTTCGATGATCTGGTTGTCAGTTTGGGATGTTACATGTTGGGGATAGCTAGGACCCACGATGATCTTATGATGCTATTATAGTTGGGCAAAACCATGCACTTAGTTTGGTTGTTCAATTATTTAAATTTTGTTTTAATACATTATTATTTGAGTTGGCTCAATACATTGCAATATTGCTTTTATTTCTTTCCCTTCACTACTATGATAGATGGTTAGATGTAGTTCCCATTTTGTAGCTATTGTTTCGAGTGACTTTTCCTTGATTATGGATCTAGTACTCCTCGATTTGGAGTTTTGATTTCATGTTTTATCTCTTGTGTTGGTCCTTTGACTAATTCTTACTTTCTTTGGGCAATTGTGCATCAACATTGGGAAATACATTAAATTGTTGCATGCTCAAAGGAGAAGAATAGTGTGATACTAGAAAGTATCATACACCCTTGTAAACTCTATTGTGTGACATTATTCTATCGTATGCCTCTTGGGGAAAAGTTGTATGATACTTGAAAATTATCACATGCCTTCTTGAGAAGTATTACCCAAACCCTAATTGTATCGAGCGCCTTTAGTAGAAAGGTTGTACGATATCGGAAAGTATCGTACTGTGTTGATTTAAAGTATCACCTGGGTTTTGGAAAAACCTATCTTAGCAAATAGTGGGCACTTTTCAATTTGACCAAAAGTTTTTTGGAGGTGTTTTGTATAACCTTTATGGTTTTCTCAAATACCTTAGAATTGTATTTCAAATTTGGTATGTTTTTGGCTTCATATTTGTTTGCATCCTTTTGCAGTTAGTCATTTTGGTTAGTAGTGGCATTTGGAGATCTATTGGTATTTGGCTATTTGTTTAGTCTTCTATTGTGATCATCATGATCCTATTATATTGTATATCGACTGCATCTATACTTGTTCAAAATTAATAATTATCTTAGCTTATATTTATACTTGTTCCAAGGATCTTCGAGCAAGGCATTAGATCTAGTATCAAAGCCTATGTTGCAACATTGGGATCTCTATGTTATGCTTCCAGTATGGTTTTGTTTTGTCTATTTTTTTATCGTTAGTTCTTGGTTATTATTTTGAAATCTTGTTATGACTCTTATGTGTGTGATTTTTTTTTTTACCTTACCTTATTACTTCCATAGTGATGCTTGATGTACATAGACCTGATGGTCAGGGTGCTACCTATAGTAATAACCATCAAGAATAACACCAAGAGGAAGAATTTTAGGTTGATGAGGGAGATTAGGGTAATAAAAATAATTAGAATTTCATTAAGGTATTAATTTTAGTGCTTTAGGAGATTCTATCTAGGTTGGCCCCTCGTGTAGAGGAATGCCAATAGGATCATAATCAAGAAGAGGGATATCATCATGGAGATTCCCATCAGTCAGAGCATAGAGAGGAAGAACATGAATGGGAATGTCCTCAAATGCCACCTGGTGGTAGAAGGCACCAATAGAGAGGTCATGGTCATAATTAAAATGATGATTTCACTCAAGTTGAAATAATGTGGAAACTTCAGAGGTCCAAACCACCGCATTTTGATGGCCAGGGGATAGGACTCAAGGCTAGGACCTAGTTACTTGATACGAGGCATTGTCTCTCCTTAGTACCTTATGGGAGAAATGTGAAGGCCCATTGTGCTATCACATAGTTGAGCAAGCATGGTTCCATTCAATAGGATATAGAGAGCAAAAGGCCTCATATTGATATAGCATATCTCAATTGGGAGATCTTCGAGGAGAGGTTTAGGGAGAAATTCCTATTGCCATAGTACCATGAGTCTCGCATTGATGAATTTCATGAGATTAAGCAAGGTTTTATGATAGTAGATTTGTATGAGTAGAAGTTCCTCTGTTTGAGATAGTACTCAAGCTATCAGTATGATGAGGCACTGACCACTCAACATTTTGTTAGGGCCTTAGGGACTCTATCATTGGGGACATTCATGCTCATCAGCCAAGGAAAGTTGCACTTGTCATGAACAAGGCAAGGATGATAGAGAGCAATGTGGCTAGGGGTTTCATGGTAGATCTAGTTCTTAGAACCAAAGTACACACCCTTCGAGGTAAGATGCATAGTATTCTTAATTCTCAAGGAAGGGCCAAATCCAATTGGCACCCCCTCAAGGTGCACATTGTTGCAAGAATCGTAATGGATCTTAGACCAGGGATGGATAGAATTTAGTTACCATTAGAGGAAAGGGATGAGACTAGAACCATGGGAAAAAATCTTAGTAGGATCATCCTCATCAGAGTGTTCAACAGAATTATAGTAGAGGAAGTGCACCTTATCCTAGTACTACTAAGGGTGGCCATGGAATAGGTTCTAGCTTTGGGGGAAACTGTTATCTTGTGTCAACCCAGCCATAAATCTTTTGAGTGTTCCATCAAACCATATACCATACCTGGTAAGAGCACAACTATATCTAAGCCTATAGTGGGAGATGCTAGCAAGAATCATCAAGTCTTTATGGTAGTTGATAACTCTCAAGTTGAGCATCAAGGTACAGTAATCAAGGCTATAGGTATGTTCCATTCTTTAGTTTTGTTTAATTTTTGTGCTTTAGACTCTTTCATTTCACTATCTCTTATTCAATGATGTGGGCTAGTGGTAGTTAGTTAGGTTGATAGATGGCAGGTTGAGTTAGCCATAGGCTCCAAAATGGCTATAGATTCTTTGGTTTGCTATTGTATTTTGAATTTGGTAACCCTCACCACCATAGTGGATCTATACATTCTACCTCTTAGATCGTATGACATTGTATTGAGAATGGATTAGTCAGCCACCCATCAAGCAAAAATATATTGTCATTGTAAGTTAGTATAGTATGTTGATGAGACAGGTGGGCACGTTGAAATTTTGGGAGTTCAAAGACCAATCTCACTTCAGACAATCTCAGTTAATCAAGTGAAGCAGAGTGTGCAGAAAGGTTGTTAGTTTTTCTTTTTTTCTATCAGTGATCTTGAGGAATCCAAGAGCTATATGCTAACACTTTATGATCACCCACTTCTTTGTGAGTATGCAAATGTGTTTCTTGATGAGATTCTAGGTATGCCACCACAACATGACATTGATTTTTGGATTGACCTCATACCAAGAGTAGAGCTGATTTCATGAATTCTTTACTGCATGACTACTGAAGAGTTGAGTAAGCTCAAATTATAGTTGGAGGAATTGTTTGCCAGGGGCCATATTCCTCCTAGTGTATCCCTATGTAGTGCACCAGTCATCTTTGTGAAGAAGAACAATCGATCATTGCATTTGTGCATTGACTACTAGCAGTTGGATAAGGTGACAGTAAAGAACTAATATCCTTTGTTGAGGATTAATGACTTGTTCAATTAGATGAAGGGAGCATGAGTGCTCTCAAATATTTATCTAAAGTCAACATGCCATCAACTCTATATCTAAGAGGCTGACATTCATTGAACAACTTTTTGTACATAGTATGGGCATTATGATTTCATGGTTGTATTTTTTGGGTTGACCAATGCACCATCAATGTTTATGAGTTTTATGAATGGAGTATTTTACACTTACTTCAATTAGTGTATCATTGTATTCTTGTACGAAATATTGATCTATTCAAAGACTATGGAGGAGCATGAAGTCCATTTACATCAACTGTTGCAATGCTTGAGAGATCATCAGTTGTATAGAAATTTGAGTAATGTGGGTTCTTCCAATTAGAGGTGAGGTATCTAGGACATATCATCATTGGTGATGGTATTGCAGTAGATCTGGAGAAAATTCATGCTATCATAGATTTGTTGGTACCTAATAATGTCTTAGAGGTTCATAGTTTCATGGGATTTGTGAGTTACTATCATTTCTTTGTGAATAATTTCTCATGAGTGGTTCATCCCATCACTTCTCTTCAATAGAAAGGGAAATACTTTGTTTGGTTAGACTGGTATGAGGCATCATTTAATGCTCTTAAGGAGTGTTTGACCAATGCACTAGTTCTTGTAGTTCCTAATTCTATAGGTGATTTCATGGTTTGCATAGATTCTTTGCTAGAAGGCATGGGTGCAATGTCAATGTAGGATGGTCAAGTGATTGCATATGAGTCTAGAAAACTCTAGGATAATGAGCTTAATTACCCCACTCATGATTTGAAACTCATGGTCATGGTGCATGCCCTTGTCCATTGGAGGAATTTTCTTTTGGGACATAGGTTTCATTTGCATAGCGATTATAGGAGCTTGCAGTATATGTTTACTTGGCCAATCATGAATGCATGACAATGTCACTGGGTGAGTTCCTTTGCGAATATGACTTTGATGTTCATTACATTAAAGGGAAGGAGAATTTCATCATGGATTCCTTGAGTAGGAGGCTAGATGAGGTATCAATATTGTCATTGGGAGTGGATTTATGAGGTCATGTCTTGGAGGCTTTTCCTAGTGACACTTGGTATCAAGAGGTTAGGGCAAAGATCAAGTCTAGATGTACCCTTGAGGGGAGATTTTCTAGATACTTGCTTGATTCTAATGGACTACTATGACACTTGGGACATATCTATGTACCCATTTTGGGTGATCTTTGTGCCTTGGTTTTATCAAAAGTGCATCGTATACCATATTCCACTCATCCTAGTGTTAAGAAGATGCATGTTGATCTTAAACAACTATACTTTTGGGCAGGAATGAGACGCAATGTTACTAATTTTTTTTCTTGATGTATTGAGTGATAGAAAGTGAAGGTAGAGCATCAACATCTGGTGGGTCTTTTGTAGTCACATATTATTCTAGAGTGGAAGTGGGATACAATATCCATTGATTTCATTACAAGGCTACCTATGTCATCAAGGAGGCATGATTATATCATGGTGATAGTGAACAAGTTGTCCAAGGTAGCACATTTTTCACCCATGAGAGCATCCTACACAGCTTCTCCTATAGTGCATGTTTTCTTGGAGGATGTTGGTCATTTACATGGGATCCCTCATCTAATTATTTTAGATAGATATCTAGTGTTTACTTCTACATTGTGGATGTCTCTACAACATGCTTTGGGCATGGAGCTCAATTTTAGTTTGGCTTATCACTCAGAGACTGATGGTCAAATGGAGAGAGTGAATTAGGTTCTAGAGGATATGCTTCACATGTATGTGATGGATAGGTACATGAAGTGGGAGGATTATTTATAGCTTGTTGAGTTTGCATACAACAAGGGGTATCATAGTTCTCTTGACATGTCACCATTTTAGGACTTGTATGGTAGTCCATGTTGTACCCCTTTGAGTTGGGATCATTTAGAGGACCGAGTCCTTTTGGGTCTAGAGATGCTTTAGGATATGGAGTAATAAGTTATTTGAATTAAGGAGCATTCGGTTACTACTCAAGATAGGTAGAAGAAGTATGTTGATGCCCATAGGTTGGATCATCACTTTTCTGTTGGTGACAAGGTGTTTTTGCGAGTGTGTCTGAGGAAGAGCCCCATCCATTTTGGGAAAGGCTCTAAGTTGGTGCCATGTTTTTTTGGACCTTTTGAGATCCTAGAGAGGATTGCTCCTATTTCTTATCAACTAGCATTGCCACCTGACCTATCATGCATCTATGATGTCTTCCATGTTTTTATTTTGAGACAGTAAGTTCTCAATTTGACCAATGTTCTTGATTGGGATGCTTTGCAGGTAGTAGACAAGCAGCTTATTTTGAATCCCATTCATATCCTATAGCAGGGAAGGTTGACCTTGTGAGGTTCAAACATCAAGCAAGTAATGTTCCAATGGGACCTGAGCAACAAGACCTTTGGGACTTGGGAAGATGTTACATGATTGAGAGGATTGTACCCCTATCTTTTTGCTAGCTTCTAGGAGTAAGCTTATGCTAGTGGGGGAGGATGTAGTGCCTCTCATGTTTGCAGTCTATACCTTTTTTTTTTGTATTCAAGAGATACTTGTACTCTTTTTATGTTTCATTTTAAGATGACTTGAGGGTCGGATGTTATACTTTGATTTTAATATCATAGATGTTATACTGCTATGTTGTTTAGTTTATCATATTTGCATGTTGATTCCATTTTGAGATGACAGAAGGTCTATGATGATATCTAATTATCTGGTACGTGGACATATCTCTGATTTGGTTTTATGTGGATTTATGCTATGGTGATTTACTTCATTCTTGTTTCTCTATGCATTATGTGAATGTGAGTGATGTAAATGGATTATTTAGGTATAATTGAAAAAATGGTTAAATTAGTTATTTAATGCATTTATTTCTTTAGCTAAGATTTTATATGCAATTGCACTTGATCATGTGTTTTAGTGTGCATGCTTTATATCTTTGGTAGTACAACATGGAGTTAGTAATTTAGCTATTCATTTTTCTAATGTTGTCCCTATATTAGTAATGTATCTTTATTGTAAGTTTTTAATTAAACCTTTTGGTGATTACTAAATCTAAACTCATTTACATTATGTGATTAGACTACTGAGCATGTCTGTGCATTTAGAGGTTCACATTGTTGCAAAAGTACTTAAGGAAATTTTGGTGATTTTTGGTTTTTGAGCTTTAAATTTTATTGAATTTAATTTTAGATAGCTTTTCCATAGATGACTTCCTATTTATAAGAATAGCTTATTTTTGTTTAGGTCGATTCAAGGTTTAACTAGTTTGGCTATTTATTTTCCCTAATCAATTATTAACTCAAAAAGTGAATAAGTATTGAAAGAGGAATTTAATTCCTCACTTCTAACTTTGAAAGGAGAAGAATAGTGTGATACTAGAAAGTATCGTATGCCCTTGTAAACTCTATCATGCGACACTTTGTTGTATCACATGCCTCTTGGAGAAAAGTCATACGATACTTACAAAGTATTGCATGCCTTCTTGAGGCTTGTCACCCAAACTTTGATTGAATTGCACACCTTTATTAGAAAGGTCATAAAATACTAGAAAGTATTGTACTATGTTGATTTAAAGTATCACCTAAGTTTTGGTAAAACTTACCTGGGCAGACAACAAGTACTTTTCAGTTTGACTGAAAGTTTTTTGGAGGTACTTTGGATACCATTTATGGTGTTCTCAAATACCTTGCAATTGCATTTCAAATTCAGTATGTTTTTAGATTCATATTTTTTTGCATCCTTTCATGGTTAGGCATTTTGATTAGTAGTGGTGTTTGGAGATCTGTTGGTGTTTGGGTGTTTGTTTAGTCTTCTGTTGCAATCTTCATGATCCTCTTATGTTAATATTCTGTGTTATCCCATCTTGCATTTTTTTACAATGGTGCAAATTTATTTGTTGTGGCCATGACACATTACAAGGATTTTTATTTAATGTTGAACAAAATTATTGGGCCTTATTTGTATGATGCATTTGTATCTCCATGCCTCATTAATGATTGTAATGATCAAATCCCATTGGATTTGATTTTTTATTGCTAGGTGCATTTGTTTTTCCCTTCTTGTCACTTCATTACAGTAGACTGTATTTCATGATCAGATTTTGTTCTAATATTCTAATGCAGGAGCATCCAATGGTGTAAGGGCAATCTTGTATCACCCAAAAATATGCTTAGAGATAGTTTCTATTTAATGTTTTTTCATTTCTAGATACCCATTTGGGTCAAATAAAGGTTCCAACTCTCACAGTTCCTCTATTAGTTTTTTGGGTTAGAGTTTTTGAGAACCTTGGGATACGTGTCAAAGTAAAAAAAAGAGTTATTTTGTAATTGAGCCAAAATTATGATGATCTAAAGGGTGTAAGTTGGAGATATGATTATACTTGTAATTTAAAGTGCTTCAGAAAAAAAATCAGGTCAAAAGGCTTTATGGTTAGAAAGTTATTACAGTTTTAAATTTCTTGGAGACCTCCTAAGAGTGCTTCAAAGTTAGATTTGAGGCACTAAACAGCCTTGTACCTTCAAACATAAGACCAAGTAGGATCTATGTGAGTGGTTAGGCATGCCCTTTGGACTGATCAACGCACCAAGCACCTTCATGTGGCTTATGAATGAGATACTAAAGAAATTCTTGGGAAAATTTGTTACTGTCTATTTGGATGATATTTTAATTTTCAAAAAAACTTTGGATGAACATTTATTGCACATTCGTAGTGTCCTTGAAAGGTTGAGGGAAGAGAAATTGATGATTAATCTAAAGAAGTATAGCTTTGTAAAAAAAGAGTTAGTCTACTTGGGGTCTGTTGTATCATCTGAAGGTCTCAAAATGGATCTAGAGAAGGTTAAAGTCATCTTAGAATGGCCTACTTCAAGGTTTGCTACTGAGGTGAGATCATTTCATGGTCTAGTTTTTTTTTATAGGAAGTTCATTAAGAATTTCAGTGGCATATGTGCACCCTTGACTGAAACAATAAGGGGGGATAGAAAAGAGTTCAAGTGGACTACAACAACTGCAAGAAGTTTTGAATTGTTGAAGAAGAATGTGACAGAACAACTTGTGTTGGTGCATCCTGATTTTAGTAAAGTGTTCCAGGTAGATTGTGATGCTAGTGGCAGTGTTATTGGGGCTATATTGAGCCAAGAAGGTAAGCCTATTGCATATTTTAGTGAAAAATTAAATGATGCAAAGAAGAAGTATTATGTTTATGATCAGGAGTTCTATGCAATCATTCAAGCCTTAAAGAAATTGAGGCATTATTTATTGCCAAAAGAATTTCTCTTGTATACTAATCACAAGGAATTGTAGTACCTAAATAGCCAAGGTAAATTAAACCAAAGACATTTGAATTGGGTAGAGTTCATGCAGAGCTATAAATTTGTGTTGAAACATATAAGTGGAAGGTCTAATAGGGTTGTAGATGCATTGAGTAGGAGATAGTTGTTGTTGGCAGTAATGCAGGTTGAAGTGGTTGGGTTTGATGAACTTAAGAATCTATACCCTTAGGATCCTAATTTTGTTAAAGCTATTGAAGCATGGAAGGCTTATAAAGAACCTATTACTATAGATAGAACTAGGTGGCTAGATTATTTGATTCAAGATGGTATGTTGTTCAACGATAGTCAATTGTGCATTCCAAGGAGTTCCATGAGGGAAAACTTGAGCAAAGAGACACACGATTGGGGGATGGTAGGACATTTTGGTCAAGATAAGACCATTTCCATTCTTAGAGAACATTTTTTTTGGCCTCAAATGTTACAGGATGTGAAGAAGTTTGTGTAAATTTGTCAAGTATGTCAAGCAACCAAAAGATTTAGTCACAATATTGGACTCTATCAGCCATTGCCTATTCCATCAAAGCCATGGGAGGACATAAGTATGGATCTTGTTCTTGGATTACTGAGGACACAAAGGCATAATGACTTAGTATTTGTGATGGTTGATAGGTTCTCCAAGATGGCACATTTCATTCCATGCCACAAGACTCATGATGTTGTACATATTGCAGATTTCCCTTTCAAAGAGGTGGTGAGACTACATGGTCTCCCAAAGAGTATTGTTTCTGATAGAGATACTAAATTTATGGGGTATTTTTAGAGGACTTTGTGGAAGAAGTTGAGGATGGAATTGAAGTTTAGTTCTACACATCATCTGCAGACTGACGGACTGACAAAAGTGGTAAATAGAAGTCTAGGCAATTTGCTAAGGTGTCTAGTGGGAGATAAGCCCAAGGGATGGGATTTGATTCTACCACAAGTAGAATTTTCTTACAATAATTCTATAAATAAGAGTATTGGTAGATCACCATTCCAAATTGTGTATGGAAATAGCCCAAGGACTACACCAAAATTAAGGAAGATGGAGCAAGGGGAGAGGAAAAGTGTCGAGGCAAAAGAATTTGTTGAACATGTCAAGAGCCTACATGAGGAGGTCCATACACACATTACCAAGATGAATCGATGGTATAAAGCTAAGGAAAATCAAAGGAGAAGCCATAAGGAGTTCCAAGTAAGGGATTTGTTTATGGTAAACTTACAAAAGGAAAAGTTTCCAATGGGTACTTATAACAAGCCAAAGATGAAGAAATTTGGCCCCTATAACATTTTGAAGAAACATAACTCAGGAAATGCATATGAGGTGGAGTTGCCAGATGGGATTCACATTTCTCCTATCTTCAACATTGTAGACTTAATATAATATCATGATGATGTTGCATATGAGGGGTTGATGCCAGAGCCATGTCCAATTCCTACTTCTAAGAAAGAGGAGATATAAGAGATTCTAGATAGTCGTGTGGGCAAGAGTACCAAAAATAGGAAATATGAAGAGTACCTGGTGAAGTGGAAAGGATGACCAATAGAAGACTCAACTTGGATATTAGTAGCAAAGGTTTCCCATTTGGGTTTTCCTCTACCAGCCATAAAGTGATAGCGTCACTTTTATATCTACCCTATGTGTCTGATGCAAGAGCTTCCAATGGTGTAAGGGCAATCCTGTGTCACCAGAAAATATGCTTAGGAATAGTTTTTGTTTAATGTGTTTTCATTTCTGGATACCCATTTGGGTCAAATAAAGGTTCCAACTCTCACAGTTCCACTATTAGTTTTTTGGGTTAGAGTTTTTAAGCACCTTGGGATACGTGTCAAAATAAAAAAATGGGTTATTTTGTAATTAAGCCAAAATTATGATGAGTTAGAGGGTTTAAGTTAGAGTTATGATTATACTTGCAATTTAAAGTGCCCCAAAAAAAAAATCAGGTCAAAAGGATTTACGGTTAGAAAGTTATTGCAATTTTAAATTTCCTAGAGACCTCCTAAGAGCACTTCAAAGTTAGATTTGAGGCACTAAACAGCCTCATATAGGCCCAAAAAGTGGGGGATGAGTGAAGCATACCCATATTCTTATAGATCACTTCGAGAGCTTTCCAAAAATGTAAATGGTTCATCAATGAAAGTCTCGGTTGAAAAGTTATGCCTCTCGGAAGTTGGGCTATCGTCTATGGATTCTTCTAATTTTACACTGACTTCTAATGTGACTTCTAGAACCTTCTATTTTGGAGGTGGATTCCAACTAGCATATTCTAGAATGTATTCCCAATCCAAAACCATTTGGAGTCTATTTAAGAACATTTATCGCACTATAAAGGCAATTCTCAGTGGAGTTTAAGAGAAGGTACTATGAGAAGGATTTTTTTCTCCAAAATCATACTATTGTAAACCCATAGGGCATGTCTTTGGGTCTATTTTCTTTGTATTTAATGTAGTAGTAGATTTTCACTAATAATAATATTTCCTTTTTCCTATGTGTTCATTTTGGTCTTGGGTTGTGTCTCCATCATATTCATTTATTACTGCTCTCTGCAACTTGACTCCACCTTTGTTGAGGTTTGAACTCCATAGTTTAGATTTGAGTTATTCCTGAACTCTTTAAAAGGAAGTTGTAAATATGTTTTCTTGGTTCTTCTCCATTTGTATTTTTGTAGCAGCATTATGCTTACAATTTTTGCCTTTCAAGAATAGAAAACTTAGCTTCTACCTCATCTTGCTAATCTAATATATTGTGCATTTGATTCCTTGTATGGAGTATTTCTTGTTTATTCTTTCATGTTCACATATCATGTGTAGCGTGTTGTTGAATGTTGTCATGTGAATTTTTTTCCTTGCAAAATTCCATTAGTTTTACCTTCGTGTGAGTTATGAAAGAGTACATTTGAGCGAAGATCTATGTGTATAGGTGAATTGTTCATGTTTTGTGAAGTTGTAGACAGAGTTGAAACCATTATTTCTATTTTGTGCATCACCCCCTTTCCCTTTCTACATTTTAATTTCAGTTTCCTTCTCCCTTTTCCTCTCAAGTGGTGGTGTAGGTGCATCTTGATTGTAAGGAAGTTGGCCTTCTCTATAAATTTAGCCTCATAGTGTAAGCCCCACACTTGGACATTGTTTCCATGTTACATGAGTTCACTAGAGGGTCATACCTCAAGAAAGAGTGTGGACTTTTGTGTCAATTTTTTTTGGCATGCTCTGTGGGATAATCATTTTCAGCCACATATGTCCACTAGAAGCTAATCCAATCTTATTCATTGAGAATTATGGTGTTATTCTCAATGAAATTTTCCTTTGTAGGTATTTCATCAAACACCATGGTGATTCCAAGTGCAAATCTATTGGTTTCAAGATAAAACAGTGCTAGTATGTAAAGATCATTCTTGATCTTTTGTGATTTTGAAATTTTTTTAATGAATTTGTAGCTTTTATGAAACTCTAACCAATAACCCATTTCATAGAAATAACTACTATTCCCCCTATATCGTGAAAGTTTTATTCCTTTGCCCTCATATTATCAATTTCAATCTCAACCCCAAGATGGTTATAGCTAATATGCTCAAAACTATTACTCCCCTCCCACCCCTATTCTACCAGTCCCAACATCCCCATATAAAAAGATTGAAGAGATGATGTTGGAGTCCCAGGAGTTAATTACGAGAATGGATGCATGGAGTAGGAAAATGGATGAGTGATGTGAGTGATTGATGGATCTTGATAGGTTTCTTGATGAGATTGCAAGGCAACAGGAGATCAAAAGACAATAGGAGGAGATGGCATACCAGGATATCTCCAACAACAAGAGGAAGAGAGGGAGAGATAGAGATATTTTGAGGAGAATCTTGCAAGGCAAGTTGCTACAGAAAGAGAGGAGAAAATGAGGCTCTAGTTAGCTCATTTTCAGACCAAGGAAGTAGAGGTAGCCCCTTCTCCAAGAGTCCTATTCCAAGCTTTAAGAAGCCCCCTCCATCACAACAGATTATTGTTATAATCATTCCACTCCCTGTGTGGAAAGGATGGCCCCATGAGCCTTCCATGTCTATCACCATTCACTCTTTGAGGGTGGACCAGTTGTATGGACTCCTAATAGTCTAGCCACAAAGTTTTGGGAGAGTGAAACCAAGCCCACAAAGCTACCATGGGAGGAGTTATAGCCTATTGAGGATGACAAAAAGGTATTTTTTGAGAAGAAGGAAGAGGATCCAATCCTCTTATTTGAAGAGCTTCCTCCTTTTTTAAGGAAGAAAAGGAAGAGAACGTTGTTCCTTCTCTTGAGGAACAAGTTATGGCTTTTGAGCCTTTAGAAGGAAATGAGGATCTTTTACTGGAGAAGGAAGAATATCATTTATTGCAACAGATAGTCCTCCATGATATAGAGAATGGAAAAGAAAGTCTTAAGGATATCTTTGTCCTTGAAGATAAACATGATATCAATATGCATGAGGTTATCCCTTGGCCTATGCACATTACTATAGTAGATCAAGAGGATTCTAATGAGGAGAACTTTTGGGATGAGTTGGAGCTCTTTTTTTCATCCTTGGACAATAAGCATGAAGAACATGTGGAGATTATTTCTTCACAAGAGAAGGAGCCACTTCCAAACCAGTAGGATACCATCATTGCAAAGAATAATGATGAGGTCAAAGCTGATTTCTTAGACTTGAACTCATCAAAAGGATGCCCCATCAGGCATCAACTACAAAAAATTAGCAAGTTTCCCTGGGTCATGCTTACACTTGAGCATGAGGATGAAGATCATAAAGAGGAGCAAGTATGTTTTTCTCCACAAGGTAATGCCTCAGTACTGGAAAGCTTCATTGTTTTTAGTATTGGTGATGAGGCATATTACTGTCCCAAATTTGATATAGTTTTTATATAGTTTCAACTTACTCTTTGAGCCTTGTGAAAAACATTTCTAATAGATTTGTCTTATGCTAGATGCAACTAGAACTTATTAAGTGTACGGATAATGGATATGACATACCTTGCTTAATATTATATATAAAGTGCAGTATTTTATATAAATATTTTAAGCTATGTTCTAATATTTGAATAAGAGTATAAATGTTATTGTGCATATGCATTTGAATGTTTTTAATTTTCAAGAAATGGAGAAGTGGTGCAAAGAGTGGTGAGCACCTATTAAAGAAGGAGTAATGAAGATTGATCATAGAATGAGAAGTGCAGATTAGTGTTGAGTGATAAGTTGCATCTACAAGAAGAGTTATTCTAGGAGACTCGACTTGCCACATTATTTGTGGACTATTATTATGTTTCTCAAACAATATTTTAAAGTCATGGATGACATTCTGCCTTTTCCTTCTAACAATGTTTGCTCACAATTTTTATGTTATGTTTGTAATAAGTTCCAATCCTCTATATATAAGGAAGGAGGGGGAAAGTTAGGGAGTTAGTCAGAGGGATTCTAAAGTTTCTCTTTTTTGTTCTCTATGAATTATTCAATCATGTAACAAAAGAAGAATTCTAATGAGAGAGTGATTTGGGGAATACCTATTGTGATCTTAGTTAGTTGAAGCCAACCAAGGGGGCCCACTTGGGAGGTGGAATAGATTTAGGTAGAGTAGATTCATTCCTTGTAATTTCTTGTTTTAAGATAGACTTTCTACATTAGTCCTATAGTATAGTTATTGTGAAAGTTCCTACAGCACTTGTGGAAAATGAACATAGTGGATGTTTGAATTGTTAACTAGTTTAGAATTCCTTTTCTAAAGTTCTCTGTAGTTCTTTGTTGTTAGTCTAAGTGTGTTTACTATTCTATATAAATAGTATAGATTCCTTTCGTGCATTTTAATTTCATGTAGCATAGGTATTAAGACTCTTAAAGCAACTTAGTGCACATACTATGCTGACCCATTTCAAGTCCTACATCCCTGGGTTGACAATTCAAATGTATTTTCATAATGGAATAGATAGTTCTTAAAATAGATATAGCATCTTTGAGAGAGGAATAATGGTGTGATTATCGTGACCTATTATTGAAACCTTGCATTTTTTGGTGCCATTGTCAAGGATGGTGTCAAACTAGGAACCTTCATGAGTCCTCTATCTTTAGATTAGTGTGTTAGTTAGAAACCACAAGATTGTGTGCTTGATTAACAAGTTACCAATTTAATTGCATGCATCGAAGAGGATGAAAATGAGATGAATATGGGAGATTTCTTCCATGGGAGTTTGTTAATTTGAACAAAGAAATTGAAGAAGCTGAGTTGCCTTTTTCAGATGCAATCCCTATTTTTCCTATAGAATCATCCTCAAGAGGAAAACCTTTGGATACAAGTTGTCTTCAACCTTTTGCTGAAATTTTGACAAGTTTCCTTGATAGTACTACTCCAAATCCACTAGTTGTTAACAATCTAGTACCTAATGTTCCTTTTTAGTAGCAACCTCATAATCAAATACCTCCAATAATGGCACAACCTACTTTTCCATTTCCTCTTTCAAGCCTTGTAACCAATGCTAATCTCAAAATATACCTCCAAATGCTCTTCCAAAGTTTTTTGGCCTTGAAACTGAAGATTTTGATACTTTCTTGTTTGAGTTTGACATACTCTGTCATAGCGTTGACTACAACACTAATGCCCATAAACTCAAGTTGTTTCCAAAAACACTAAAAGAGTCAGCTTTATGATGGTCCATGGGCTTAGGAGCCAATGTCATAGGTACTTGGAATGAAATGCAAACTCTTTTTTTGGACAAATACAAAGATTATTACAAAGCAAATGATTCAAGAGGAGATGATATCTTTATAATATCACAAAAGGAGGAAGAAACATTGGAAGACTATGTTTCACATTTCTTGTGTACACTACAAAAGAACCCTTAGCATGTGTTATCCAAGGATTCACAAAAGCTAGTCTTCTTGAGAGATCTAAATGATAATTGTCTTGAAGCATTAGACTTGATGGATAGTGGAGATGTATACCAATCTTCTTGGGATGACCTTAAGAAAATCTATCTTAACTACTCAAGGTCGACAATGAAGAAATGAAAAGGACACTAGACTACAGCTACTAAAGGAATTAGTCTTTCAAAGCTCAAGATATTTAATCTACTCTTAGATTTTAAGAAGGACATTATAAATGATACCGCTACACATCTCGATACAATGACTACAAAGAAGAAGCATACAAAAGCTACAGGTATTTCAAAGCTTGAGATATCTAATCTGCTCTCAAATTTTAAGTAGGACATTATAAATTATGTCGCTACACATATTGACACAATGACTATAAAGAAGAAGCATACAGAAGCTAAGGTACAATTAGCTAAGTACTGCCCACACTGTTGGAAGCAGAAGAAAAATTGCTAGTGCAAATTGGTTGCTAGTGTGGAAAACCAGCATGTTCCAACTAAGTACATCAAAATTGATAAAGAAGATGAGAAAGTATTCTTTGTTGCTCAATGCCAACCATGGGTCCAACATCAGGGTATGCCTCAAGACCCTTTGCAAAATTCAAATCTATATGGTAATTAATGGAAAAACCGTAATACCCAAGGTCCTTCACAATATAGTCAACCTAATTGGAATAATGCTTGGTAAAATAATCCACAACAACCTCAATGGCCCAAAATTCCCAACCTTCCTAACCAAATCAATAGAATAATCAATGGAAAAATTAGTAGAACTAATGGCAACCACCCCAAGGGAACTGGCAATCTACAAATCAATGGAGAGGACCTCAATAATGGCCTAAACAAAATATTGGTAATCCACAATTACCACCTCTAGTCCAACAACCTGCACTAATGCCACCACCTACAATCATGTACCTCAAAATCAGACCCAATTACCTTCACAACCTCAGCCAAATCCAAATAACTAGCAGTCTCAATAACCAATGTATTCTACTAATGCTCAACAATACCCTACTTATGCTCTAAACATTGTAAATATACATTTAAGATCTGGTACAACCCTGCCAGCACCTAAACTACCTCTTATAACTAAAATACCAGATACTCCTATAGCATCAAAACTTGTAGTTTCTAAAGAGGTTGGCCCAACTAATACCACTAGCTTAGCTCACACTCAACTAGCAGTTGAACCTGCTTTTCTAGAGAAGCTCATACAAACTAAATAGAGGAACAATGTTTTGATATTATTGATCAATTAAAGAACATGCATGTCCAAATAATCCTATTCCAAGCTATTAAAGATGTTCCTATCTATGGAAAAACCATCATAGAAGCCTATCTAAAAAAGCCTGGGAGGAAGAAAAAGGACCTAACTACAGTCCATGTTGTAGGACAATTAGCTAACCTTATCATTCCTAGATATTCTAATCCATGAAGTCTAGTTGTGAATGTGATTATAAATGGTCAGTCTATTAAAAATGTTTTAATTGATCTTGGTGCTGCTATAAATATCATGACTAAGGATGCCATGAAAAAGTTGAATATAAAAAGATTAAGGGCTACCCCAATAATTTTGCAACTTGCAAATAGTTCTACTGTCACTCCTGATGGGATGAGAGAAGACATAGTCATAACCCTATAGATTTCATGATTCTGTCTCCCAAAGTCAATTTATCTAGTTACCCTATCATTCTAGGATGACTGTGGTTGGCTACAGCAGATGTAAATATAAGTTGTAGGTTAGGGAATATGACCGTATCTAATGGTCAAGCAACAACAAAATTTGATCTGTATCCTCCAACACAACCACAACTAGATTTAAGTACATCTATATGGCTAGATTTAGGGAAAGGAGAAGAAGAGTTAAACTCTATACCACAATTTATGATGTTACATAGACAATCTTTTCTAAAGCTACAGGAAAAGGGTTTAGTAATTTAGAGTATTCTTAATAATACTTGTGTGGTAGAAAAAGATGTATCTGATAGTTCTATGTTAGAATTAACCACATATGAGGAATGTAATGAGAGTTTTATTCTAGTCAAGGAGCCAAAAATTATTCATCAACTCTTACTATGTGAATTAGATATGATTCCAAACTCTAAAGCTGCTATAATTGATTTTACAACTACTATTGAGTTGTCAAAAGGTCATAATCTCCATGTCAATTGCAAAGTATCTTCCACGCAAATGAAACAATTAACAAAGCTTCTTCAAAAACATGAAAAGTCTTTTGCATGGGACTATGGGAATATGAAAGGGTTGAGTCCTACATTATGCACTCATAGAATATACACCAACGAAGGGTGTTTTCCACTTCTCCAACCCCAGAGAAGGATTTATTCGGCCCTTAGATAAATAGTTAAAATTGAATTGCAAAAATTGCTTGATGTTGGTTTTATATATGCTATATCTGATAGTAGATGGGTGTCACCTCTAGTCATAGTGCCTAAAAAGGGAGGGAAATGGTGGATTTGTGTCGATTATAAAGAATTGAATAAGGCAACCAAGAAGGATCACTTTACTTTACCATTCATTGATTAAGTTCTAGACACTTTGGTTGGAAAGAAGTATTTCTCTTTTCTAGATGGGTACAATGGTTATAATCAAATAAGTATCGCTCCTAAAGATCAAGACAAAACTAGATTTACATGTCCATCAGGTACTTCTGCATTTTTTTTTACCATTTGGCCTATGTAATGCCTTTGCAAAATTTCAACGAGCTCTTATCAGCATTTTTGCTAATATATCACATGATTGCATGGAAATATACATGGATGATTTCACAACATTTGGAGTCACCTTTGAAGAAGCCCTGATGAATCTTGAAATGGTTCTTATCTGATGTAAAGAACATAATCTATCACTCAACAGTGAGAAATTTTTCATGCTCATGCAGGAAGGAGTGGTGCTTGGTCATTTCATATCAGCTATAGGAATCCAAGTGGATCCAGCTAAAATAGAGGTAATTCTACAACTGCCCATACCTACAAAACCAAAATATGGAACATCTTTTTTAGATGATGCTAGATATTATAGGCATTTCATAAAAGATTTTAGTAAAATAGCTAGTCCTTTGCATACATTGTTGACTAAGGAAGCTTAATTCATTTGGACACTTGAATGTAATGAAGCCTTCCTATATCTTAAGAAACTCCTCAGCACAGCACCAATTTTAAAGGAACCAAATTGGCCAATTTCATTTCATATTCATACTGATGCATTAGACTATGTTGTAGGAGTTGTATTAGGACAAAAGTCTACTAACCTTGAGAATGTCATCTACTATATTAGTAAAATCTTTCATGGACCCAAGTTTAATTACAAAATAACTAAAAAAAACTTTTAGTTGTAGTGTATGCATTGAACAAATTCAAACATTATGTAACTAGATATCCTATTTTTGTTCATACTAATCACTCAACTATAAGGTACTTAATGAAAAAACCAATTTTTACTAGTAGACTAGCAAGATAGCTCTTGTTGTTACAAGAGTTTGATATTACTATTATTGATAAGCCTAGAAAATCCAACATAGTAGCAGATTACGTGTTTAGATTGACCATTGCTGATGAAGATCCAACTCCAATTGAAGATACCTTTCCAAATGAGCACTTGTTTCATATAGCAACTCATACACCATGGTATGTAGACATAGAAAATTATCTTGATGCAAATAGACCTCCCCCATACTTCTCTCACAAAGAAAGGAGAAAGCTAGTAGAGAAAAATTTTCAATATTCCTAGATAGATAACAATCCCGTCTATGTAAGACTAGATTAGGTCATGAGGAGATGTGTTAGGGAAGATAAGATATATTATATACTACATGTTTTTCATGATGAATCATGTGGAGGCCATTTTGCAGGGAAAAGAATAGCACTAAAGGTACTTACAACTAGATATTATTGGTCGACCTTACATAAGGATGTAGTGATTTACACAACCAATTGTGACAAATACCAGAGTATGGGCCAACCAACCAAAACTAATGAGATGCCACTCACTCCACAGATTGTAGTCACACCTTTATAAGTGGGTCATGGACTTCATAGGTCAAACTGACCCACCATCAAGTGGAAAATTGTACATCTTAGTATGTACAGATTATATAACTAAATGGGTGGAAGTTAGAGCAACGAAAAATGCAAGAGATGAGAAAGTAGCTAAATTACTGTATGAAGAAATATTCACCCATTATGGAGTTCCCAAAGAACATGTCACAAATCAAGGAGCTAGATTTACATCAAACTTGATCACTAAGGTTATGAAGGAATACAGCATAGGACACCATAAATCCAATCCTTATCACCCTCAAGAAAATAGGCAAGTAGAGGTCACCAATAGAGATATTGGAGCCATTTTGACTAAGATAGTGCACATACACAAGAAGGATTGGACCAACAGATTGATTGAAGTTGTTTGGGCATACCAAAGCACATGGAAAACAACAACTAGATTCACTCCATTTGAACTTGTCTATGGAAAAGAAAAAATATTACCCATTGAATTTGAACATAAAACACTATGCACTACTTTGGAGTTGAACATCAATCTTCCTGCAGCACAACAAGAGAGACTCCTCCACTTGAATTTGTTGGATGAAATAAGAAAGAGAGCTTTGGAAAGAATAGAAAATATTCAATAGTAGTGAAAGTAGTGGCATGATGCACATATCATGAATAAACAATTACAAGTAGGAGATTGGGCTCTCCTCTATGATTCTCACTTCAAAGGGAATCTAGGGAAATTGTAGACTCAATGGTTAGGGTCTTATGAAATTTAGCATGTATTTAACAATGGCACAGTGCAACTAACAACCATTGATCCTATCAAGTTTAAGTTACTTGTAAATGGCCATAGGCTACATCTCTATCATAAACCATGGACTAAAGCATAGTTCCTATAGCAATTCCAACCAACTAGTTCACCAACTCCTATAACATAGTTCCTATAGTAGAGGGAAAAAACCTTCTTCTTATAGCCATACCATGAAAAAAATTTAGGAGCCTCCATATTAAACCTCATTTAATATGAGGTCCATTCTTCCTTTCACTTTTCTCTTTTTGTTGGAAATAGAGATGGAGTAACTGAGAGGGGAGGGGTGAATCAATTACCACAAAAATAAATCCACAGATCCTTAGATGTCGTAAAATATAGTTGTTGTTGATACTCGATAACCACACAAATAAATTTTGAAACTTGATAGATGTTCTATTAAATTATTAAGCATTTAAAGTGATTAACATGCATGCATAAAGGAAATAACATGAACACAAGAGACACCAGAATTAACGTGGAAATCCAATTTGGGAAAAACCACCAAGTAACTAGTCACCAATTTTCACTCTTCTGAAGTGAACCCTATTAGGAGCCAACCCTGTTAAAGGTTACAAAACACACTGTTAGGTGTGACCCTGTTAGAGGATTTAATCACCTTGTAAGGAGTGGCCTTGTCAGAGGTCTTTGGAACAATTCAACTGAATTGTCACCTTGTTAGAGGATTTACAAAATGGCTATTAAACCAACTTTGTTAAGAGATTTTAAATCACTGTTACAATGATAAGAAAGCAATAATGAAGTGATCTGAAATATATGCAACTTATCTTTGTTGAATGCAGATCTCTATTCTACTTCACTAGATCCTCATTGATCGAATACAACTTTGCAGCTCCATAAGGATATCTAATCCTTCCACAACATTCACTCATATATTCAATATTCGCTCATTCCTTTTACATCCATACATTCGCACTCTTATGCATCCACACTCTTACATATACATCAATTCACAACTTGATCTTTCATATATACCTTACAGATTGTGAAGTCAGCTCAATTACAAGTTACAACAACTAAAAAACATTAAATCAGTCGACTGCAAACATTGCACAAAACAATTAAACTTAATTCTTTAGAACAATAAAAAATTTCGCTGCCTGACCTAGCTCGGTTACCATTGCTCTAGAATGGTTTCTCCAGTGTTAACCAAGTGAAGCTCGATAAACACTACAAACCTTGCAACTTCCTTTGGAGACCGAGTTAACTCGGTAAACACTAACCTTCCTTCGCTTACCAAGTGAGCTCGGTAAAAGCTAACTTTCTCTTCAATGACCAAATGAACTCAATAGTCATTGACTTTCCCTTTGTTAACCTTGGGAGCTCAGTTAACATTAACTTTCTGCTACAAAATCATTTGATGCTCGAGTGAGCTCGGTAAGAGCTAACTTACTATGTAATGTTTAGGAACGATCAGTAGTCACTATAAATTGCTTTGCTAACCATCTGAGCTTGGTAGACTCTGTCTAATGGCTGATATGACATTTGTGTAACATCAAAGACAATACACAACTAACAGTTGTATCCAACAATCTCCCTCTTTGGCATTGATGGCAACACAACATGTCATAGCATAATGAAATTTGAAAACAAGTCTTTTTCTTATATGGCAACACAACATATCAACATAACAATTCTCCCTCTAAGATAGAAAACTCTCCCTCTTACAGTAATCTCCCTCTATGAAGGAATTACATAGCAAACTCTTTATCTTATAAAAAATTTAGAGAGATATGACAGTAAAAATCTCCCTCTTTGACAACACATGCCAAAGATAACTCAACTCAAATGAATTTTAGTGTACCTTTAGTACTGATTCATATGTAATATTTTTTGATTATGTTGCATCAACTGATAGATCTTCAAACTGGTATGAGTTGATGCATCACTAAAACTTCATTTTAGTGAACTTCAGATAGGGGAGTGACCCCTAACTTACCTCTTAGATACAAGAATGCATCCTTAGGTAATGGTTTTGTGAATATGTCAGCAATTTGTTCCTTTGTATGAACATATTATAATCTGATCTCCTTATCTTGCACCAATTCTCTAACAAAATGATATTTTATTGCAATGTGCTTGGTTTTGGAATGCATCACTGGATTCTTAGATATGTTGATTGCACTTGTATTATCACAGAACATAACAACTAGTTCTTTGATTTCCATCTTCATGCCTTCCAACAACTGTTTAAACCAAACAATATTAGAATAGTTTACTACTGTAGCAACATACTCTGCCTCTATTGTAGATTGGGATGTACAATTCTGCTTTTTGCTTGTCCAAGAAACCAACCTTTTTTCAAGAAAGAATGCACCTCCACTTGTACTTTTTATGTCATCAAGGTTTCTTGCCCAATCAGCATCAGTATACACTTTTAAACCTATATTACCTCCAAATTTGTACCATAAGCCATAATCCTCAGTTCTTTTCAAATATCTCATTATTATTTTGATTGCCATTATGTGATTTTCTCTTGGTTTTGCTGAAAATCTTACTACAATACCAACTGCAAGGGCAATATCTGGTCTAGTATGAACTAAATATTGCAACTTTTCAATCATAGATCTATAAAATGTTTTATCTACTTCTTTTGATTCATCTTTCTTGGTAAGTTTTAATCCAGTACACATAGGAGTCCCAACTGGTTTACAATCTTCCATTCCAAACTTTTTCAATATCTCCTTGACGTATTTTGATTTAGTGATGTAGATACAATTTTTACTCTATTGAATTTGAAGACCAACAAAGAATTTGATCTCTCCAAACATAGACATTTCAAATTCCTTGTTCATTTGTTCTAAGAATTATTTTCAAAGATCATCATTCCCTGTGAAAACAGTATCATCTACAAATATTTCTGCCAAGAAAATCTTATTATTTGGTCCTTCCTTTATATACAAGCTACTGTTATCATTAGTTATTTGAAAACCAATCTGAATAAGATAGTTATGCAATCTTCCATACCATGCTCTAGAGGCTTGTTTCAGATTGTAAAATGCCTTGTGTAATTTGCAGACCATGTTCTTCTTATCTGGATCAACAAAACCTTCAGGTTGTTCAATGTAAACCTCTTCATCCAGTATACCATTGAGGAATGTTGACTTGACATCCATCTGATAAACTTTGAATCCTTTATGAGCACCATATGCTAGTAAGATTTTGACTCCTTCCAATCTTGCAACAGGAGCAAAAGTTTCTCCATAGTCTATTCCTTCTTCTTGAGCATATCCTTTGCATACTAGTCTAGCTTTGTTTCTTGATACCTTATCATCTTCATCCAACTTGTTTCTGAATACCCACTTAGTTCCAATCACATTTTTGTCTTTAGGTCTAGGTACAAGAGTCCATGTCTTATTTTTTTCTATCTATTCTATCTCTTCATTCATAGCTTCAATCCAACTATCATTTCCCAATGCATCTTTGATATTTCTAGGTTCAAAATTAGCAAGTAAACAAGTACCTTTCAACTTATTTCTTGTCATAGTTTTTTCAGATTTATCTCCAATGATCTGATCTGTTGAATGATGTCTCCTAACATACTTAGCTAATACAGGTTCCTTGCCTTTTGAATTAATTTCATTATTATCCTCTTGCATTTCAACTTCAGGTTCTGTCTATTCTAGCTCAGTAGATGTTAGCTCAGGTCCTTCAGACTTGGTAGACACTTGCTCAGTTGACACTGAATTTAACTTGGTTTGATGTGGCTCGGTTTGAACTTCTTATAACTCAGTTACAAATGACTCAAGAGTAGAAGATTCTTGATTCTCTGATGTAACTAGTATTGTGTCAGGTTCAATGAAGACAAACCTTTTATAATCTTCTAGTTCCCTTTTTCTTTCTTCTTCAGTCCTTTCTGCAAACTCGTCAACTTTCACATGTGCACTTTCTATGACTTTGTGAGTAGACAAGTTCAAACATCTATATGCCTTACTTTTGCATGAGTATCCAAAGAATACACCTTCATCACCTTTCACATCAAATTTTCTTTTTCTAGATTCTTTCAAAATGTAACATTTACTTCCAAATACTTTAAGATAACTTACATTAGGTTTATAGCCATACCATAACTCATAGGGGGTTTTGAATGAGTCTTTCTTTAGCTGTACTCGATTTAGGGTATGAACTACAGTGCTGATAGCTTCCTTCTAGTATTTGATAGCAATGCTCTTTTCAATCATTAATGTTCTTGCACAATCCATGATGGATCGGTTCCTTCTTTTAGCTATTCCATTTTGCTAGGGTGTTCTAGGGGCTAATACTTGTCTTTTGATTCCTCTTTCAATTCAAAAGTTATTAAACTCATGTGAAATGAATTCTCCACCTCTGTCTAACTTCAAGCATTTTAATATTTTCCCTGTTTCCTTTTCTACTCTGGCTAAATACTATTTGAACTTTTCAAATGCTTCTGATTTGTTTCTTAGATACATGACTGTCATCATTCTTGAGTAATCGTCAACAAAAAGAATGAAGAACTTTTCTCCAGTATAGCTTTCAATTCCAATGGGTCCACATAAATCAGTATGCACAATTTATAATATATCTTCAGATTGATAGTTTTTACTTTTAAAACTAGTCTTTTCCATTTTACCAATCTGACAATTTTTGCATAGACCGACCTCAAGTTTCTTTATGTCAGGAATGCCTCTTACTTTCTTGAATTTTCTTATCTTTACCAAATTATCAAAATTTACATGACACAACCTTTTAAGCCATAACCAACTTTCTTCAACTTGAGAAATGAAACATGAACATTCACCTAGTTCAAGATAGAACAAGTTACCTTTAGTTTGAGTACCTGATCCGATCAATTTTCCTTTACCATCCAGTAGTCTTGCTTTACCATGCATGAATTCTACTTTGAATCTATTATTGAGTAGCTATGCCACACTTAACAAATTATGCTTTAGTCCTTCTACCCAATAAGCATTATCACATATAAGTTCTTTGGTTAGAGAGATTCTCCCTCTTCCTTTTATACAACAAGGTTCATTGTTACCAAATCTTACACTACCACCATCATAGTCTTCAAACTATTCAAACTTAGTTTTGTCGCCAATCATGTGATGAGAACAACCACTATCTATGATCCATGTATCATTTTTGCTCATATGAGAAATGAGTGCCATTTCCTCATCATTATCAGACTCATCTTTCACAGCAATGTAGACAACTTCTTCTTCTTCTTCTTCATTAGAATCATTAGAATCTTTAGCCATAAAACATGTTTTCTTACCTTTATCCTTGAATGATCAAAAGTCTTTCTTTCCATTGAACTTGTATCCTTTCTTCTCATTTTTATTCTTCTTGTTTGGACACCTAGTAGCAATATGACCAACTTCTTCACATGAAAAATAGATTAGAGGTACTTTACCTTTGTATTTTCCTTTGCCTCTAGAATATTTCCTTGCTAGAAGGGCTTCTATTACTTCAAGATCACTATCTAAACTTTGGTCTGATTCATCTTCACTTTCTGATTGAGATTCCTTTTTCTTTTTGCCTTTCTCCTTAAGTGAAAGCTTGGCTTCAAATGTTGATTCAATATTCTTGGAAGCTGGAACATAGTTGTCAAAGTTGTCTAGTTCAAATGCAGTTAATCTTCCAACTATGGCCTATAGGTTTATCTTATGATTTACTTCACATCTTCTTTGTTGAATTGCAAAAACTTTGATTGCATAAATGGGAAGTAGAGTTCTGAGAACTTTACTTATAACTGTCTCTTCCTTGATAGCTCCTCCAAATGCTTTGATTGCACTGACAAATGTTTTGACTCTTTCAACATATTTTGCAATGTTTTCATCCTCTCTCATTCTCATTTGATCAAATTTTCCTCTCAGACTTTCTACTTTGGCTCTTCTAACATTATCATCTCCTCCATAGATCTCTTTCACCTTTCCCCACATTTCAAAAGCAGATTTGCAATCCTTGATATCATAAAATTCTTCATAACTAAGAGCAGATGCTATATCTATCATCATAATGTTTTGGGTCTTCTTTTCAGCAATATCATTGGCAGATAGTGTACCAGCTGGTTCTGCATATTTTTTATTGAGATATTTTAGTCCTGTGTCTCCAACAGAAGCTAGATGAAGTCTCATCAACCCTTGCCATGCTGAGAAGTTGTTCCTATTAAGTCTTGGAATTTCCCTTTTATAAGACATCATGATCTTTGGCTTAGATCCTTGAAATCTTATCCTGCAAGCACCAAAAGCTCTGATACCAATTGTTGGAAATGGAGATGGAGTAATTGAGAGGGGAGGGGTGAATCAGTTACCACAAAAATAAATCCACAAATCCTTAGATGTCTTAAAATATAGTTGCTGCTAATACTCGATAACCACACAAATAAATTCTAAAACTTGATAGATGTTATATTAACTTATTAAGCATTTAAAGTGATTAACATGAATGCATAAAGAAAATAACATGAACACAAGAGACACTAGAATTAACATGGAAACCCAATTTGGGAAAAACCACCAAGTAACTAGTCACCAATTTTCACTCTTCTGAAGTGAGCCCTGTTAGGAGCCAACCCTATTAAAGGTTACAAAACACACTATTAGGTGTGAGCCTGTTAGAGGATTTAATCACCCTATAAGGAGTGGCTTTGTCAGAGGTCTTTAGAACAATTCAACTGAATTGTCACCTTGTTAGAGGATTTAAAAAATGGTTGTTAAACCAACTCTGTTTAAGAGATTTTAAATCACTATTATAATGATAAGAAAGCAACAATGAAGTGATCTAAAATATATGCAACTTATCTTTGTTGAATACAAATCTCTGTTCTGCTTCACTAGATCCTCACTAATCAAATACAACTTTGCAGCTCCATAAGGATATCTAATCCTTCCACAACGTTTGCTCATATATTCAATATTTGTTCATTTTATTTACATTGATACATTCGCACTCTTATGCATTCACACTCTTACATATACATGAATTCACAACTTGACCTTTCATATATACCTTATAGATTGTCAATTCGGCTCAATTACAAGTTACAACAACTGAAAAATATTAAATTAGTCAGCTGCAAACATTGCATAAAACAATTAAACTTAATTCTTTAGAACAATAAAATTCTTTGTTTCCCGACCCAGCTCGGTGACCACTGCTCCATAATGGTTTCCCTAGTGTTAACCTAGTGAAGCTCGATAAACACCACAAACCTTGCAACTTCCTTCGAAGACCGAGTTAACTCGGTAAACACTGACCTTCCTTCACTTACTAAGTGAGCTCAGTAAAAGCTAACTTTCTCTTCAATGACCAACTAAACTCAGTAGTCATTGACTTTCCCTTTGTTAACCTCGGGAGCTCAGTTAACATTAATTTTCTGCTACAAAATCCTTTGATGCCCAAGTGAGCTCGATAAGATCTAACTTATTGTGTAATTTTTAGGAACACTCGGTAGTTACTATAAATTGATTTGCTAACCATCTGAGCTTGGTAGACTCTATCTGATGGCTGATATGACATTTGTGTAACATCAAAGAAAATACACAATTAACAATTGTATCCAACACTTTTTTTCATATCAACTCACCTCATTTCTCTATCTACCATCCATCCACACCCCATGTCACCCACACATTCTATTTTTACTACTTCCAATAAACAATGCAGATGTCATCATCAGCATTCACCACCTCATCAACCTACGTGCAGATGTACACTCTCAAATTTTTAGGTATAACAATTTCTTTTACTCTTTATTCATTTTTAGAGCATAGGTTTTGATATTTATATATAATATTGCATTATATATATCATATGAGACTTAAGCCAATTTCTCCTTCCTATGCCAAAATTTTTAAAGTGCGAACACTTGTAAAATTTTAGTGGGGGGCTAATAAAGTGTATTAATTTCCTAATATCATCTCCATGTTATCATAGTCATGTCTACATTATAGGATATACTTTGGCGGCAGTCTGATATTTTTCATTTCATTACTTTTTAAAATCTTTCTATATTGGTTGTACCTTTTTATTGTGATTTTTGGGAAAAGATCTCTTGTACTTGGCATGAATTAAAGGACTAAGAGTTATTATGAGAACACCTTCAGTTAAAGCCTTGATGTCCTCCATTATTAATGTATCATTATTTTACATGCTGGAAATAAAGAGGTCTTGTTAAGAGAAGTGGTAACGATATACGACATTTTTCATAAAGATTAGTTTGAAATTTAGAGAAACAGGGAATTTGCAAAGGTAAAAGGGGAAAAATTTTATCACAGTGGTGAGAGTGGAAGCCAGACATTTTGAAGATGGGGGAAATAGTTAAAGAGGTATGAGGTAGTCATTCATAATGTTTTACTTAAAAATATTGAAGCAGTTTGGTGATTTCATGCTTGTGGATGGCTTGGTTACTTCTTACAATTAACAAAGTTCAATAAAGAAGTGGAAATAGAGTTCATGATGACATTTGATGAAGGGGAAGCCTCAATTTGGGGATTAAGTGTGATTGCTACTAAAGAGAGGATAATAGAAGTTACAAGATTACTAGCAATTGGAGAACATTATCCAAATGAACATGTTGCCAAGTCCTCAAGGGCACAATTAACTCAACCAGGTGACCCTCAAATGGACATTACGAAACAAGGTTGTAAGAGAATTTCTCTTCCACCTCCATATCTAGAGTTAGCAACCCAGATTATCAGATATTTAACCTATGAAGGAAGGTTTTCAAACTTGCATGCTCATTATTTTCAATTAATTAGTTGCATAAGACATAACATGCAAGTTAATGTCCCCAACTTTCTTTATAATATATTATGCATAAGTGCTAAGGAAACTCAAAAAGGAAAGACAATTTTTGTTTCCCATCATGCCCTCCTTAAACTTCTAGTTGAAAGGGATTCCTCCCCTATTTCATGGGCAGAATTTGTTGAATCCAAGACCTTACAACCTAAAGCCAACCTTGTTCCTCAAAACTTAGAAAATGAGGAAGAAACTATAGAGCCAACTCAAAATCTGGTTGAGATGAAAAAAAAAAACCCTCTCTTGATAGGCCTGTTGAGCCTAATTTAGAGGATGATATATTGAGCTCTTCTAGGGGTAAAGGCAAGCATAAGGTTAGCCCTAACCTTGAAAAGGAGGTAGAAAACCCCTCTATTAAAGTAACAAAAAGAAAGAGGTATATTCTTGTAGCAACCCTTCCTACAGCATCTAGTCCAATCACACCTAAAGCAAAGTGGACCCACAAAGTGGTTGAAGTTGAAGAGGTTCCTATGCATAGAAGCCCTTGTATGTGAGGTAGAGTATCTCTAGCTTCCATGGAAAACCCAAATACCCCAATTTCAAAGTCTCATACAGAGGCAATAGTTGAAAATGTCCCAAATGTAGAAACACGTGACAATGTGCCTGTCAAGGAGATACCACAAGAGAATTAGGAAATATGCAAATCAAATCCTACTATTGTTCTAGAAAAAGCCCCTAGCAATGATCAACCTGCCATGCTATCAGTCCCTGAATATTCCAATGTTTCTCTTATGCCTTAGAAATCCTCCGAGTACACCCAGCATTTCCAACAAGTTTCCAAAGAACAAAAGATGAAATCTAAAGCTCAAGATTTTTTTTCATCCACAATTCAGTCAATATTGTTTGGTCTATACAATCATTTTATTTTTCAGAAAATCTTGTGGAAGAAAGAAATAGACCAAATGTAGAAGGCAATATTTAACAGAGATGAGGAAATTGAATCATTAAAGGAGCAACTAGAAAAATAGAAACAACAAATGAATAAAGCTTTGAAGTTAGCTGATTAGGTTATGGCCTATAGACCATCCACAAGGGTGTATGCTATTTGTTTGAAAGAATAGTTTCTATTATTTCAGTTGATGATGACTATGAGAAATATTGATTGTGAATTTAAGAATGCTTGAGATTTTTATAATGTGTATCAAATTTTTCCTTCATGGAAAAAGAACTTGTTGTGTAAGCTCTATTTGCATAATTTCATAATTCCACATGAAACAGAGTGGAATCCCCTACTTTACATAGGAGATGTTCACTTAAGAGCTCTAATGGCATGGATGTACAATGAAACAAATTTTGATTGATAGATGGATACTTATAGAGATCTTGAAAAGTCTGAACCATTACCACTCCAAGTTGAATCCCATAAGCCTTATGACCTCTTGAGAGATTGGTTCAGATTAACTTGTGGAAGGCCAAAACTAGAAATCAGAGAGAAAGTGTTTGAAGAAAGGAAAAAAGTTTATAGAAAATATCAGACACTTCCTAACTTCACACAACAAAAAGAAATTGTAGGGCTTAGAAATAGATGGACTCAACTGCTAGAACCATTCAAGAAGGCTGAACCACATAGCCCTATTAATTTTGAGGTAGCAGTTAATAGAGTGGTTAAATATATGCAATTGGGAAGGTAAATCGAGAAAGAGCTATGGATGCCACTAACTTTTCAACCTCCTACCCTTCTCTAGCCCTTGTATGAAAACAATGCTACCAGGTTAGACCCATTAGTTGAAGAAAACTTGGGTGAGCATTAGAGATGAACCAGAGGATATTCCTACACCTTTAAAAGTGGGAAATAGGGGAAGACTATAGTGGGAGATTTTAGAGCAATGACAAAGAAGTACAATGCTTAAGGACAAGCATTTGCATAGTGGAGGTAGATGATGAGGCCTATTAATGTCTCAAATTTGATATAGTTTTTATATAGTCTAAACTTACTCTTTGAGCCTTGTGAAAAAAATTTCCAACATATTTGTTTGATGTTGGATGCAGCTAGAACTTATTAAACCTATGGATAGTGGATATGACATACCTTGCTTAATATTATATATAAAGTGTAGTATTTCATATAAATATTTTAAGCTATGTTCTAATATTTGAATAAGAGTAGAAATGTTGTTGTGCATATGTTTTGAGTGTTTCTAATTTTTAGGAAATGGAGAAGTCGCAAAAAGAGTGGTGAGCACCGTATTAAAGGAGTAATTAAGACTGATCATAGCATGAGAAGTGTAGGTCAGTTCTAAGTGATAACACACATCTACGAGAAGGGTTATTCTAGGAGACCCAACTTGCTACATTATCTATGGACTATTATTTTGTTGCTCAATCAATGTTTAAAAGTCATGGTTGGCATTCCACCTTTTTCTTCTAACAATGTTTGCTCACAATTTTTATGTTATGTTTGTAATAAGTTCTAATCCTCTATATATAAGGAAGGAGGGGAAAATTTAGGGAGTTATCAAAGGGATTCTAAAGTTTCTCTTTTATTTTCTCTATGAATTATTCAATCATGTAACAAAAGAAGAATTCTAATGAGAGAGTGATTTTGAGAATATCTGTCGTGTTCTTAGTTAGTTGAAGCCAACCAAGGGGGGCCACTTGGGAGGTGAAATAGATTTAGGTATAGTAGATTCATTCCTTTTAATTTCCTATTTTAAGATAGACTTATTGCATTAGTCCTATAGCATAGTTACTGTGAAAGTTTTTACAGCACTTGTGAAAAACAATCTTAGTGGATGTTTGAATTGTTAACAAGTTTAGAATTCCTTTTCCAAAGTCCTCTGAAGTTCTTTTTTATTATTCTAAGAGTGTTTACTGTTCTATATCCATATTATAGATTCCTTTCATGCATTTTACTTTCTTGCAGCATAGGTGTTAAGACTCTTAAAGGAACTTACTGCACATACTATGCTGACCCATTTCAAGTCCTAAAACCCTAGGTTGACAATTCAAATGTATTTTCATAATGGAATAGATAGTTCTTAAAATGCATATAATATCTTTGAGAGAGGAATAATGGTATGATTATCTTGACCTATTATGGAAACCTTGCAATTGGGAGGAGGGTGTTTCATGCAGCAATATGGTTGTCATGCTTGTTGATTCACTTGACTACCCTTATGCATAGAACTTGAAATTAGCTTGTGAGCAAAGGTAGCTATTTCAACAAGTCAGTCAATAGCTTTGTTTGATATTCCTACATTTTAAATACTTGTACATAGTAGAGTAGGAATTTCCTATTTTCCAAGAAGTGCACAAGCACATTTTCTCACTTTTCTGGAGCTTCTGGAGCTCCCTAGAGTTGTTTCTTGTTTTTTACTGGTTGTAGATTTTGTGAAATTGTAGGTGGGATAGCATGTCAATTCTTGACAATGATTCCATTCCCAATAGATTTCTTAAGGCCATTGATCCATGCTTAGTAGGCAAGCATCCCCTCTTACTCGCCAAGAATGTTGGCCAATTTTTCCCCCCATTCAGCCCATCACTGATAATCAATCTAAGATATCTTCAATTATTTGGATTCTTTGATGTGGGTTAACACACTTTTGGTGGGAGCTAACATCTTGTGTTAACTTAGTATCTTCATGAGCTGAGTTGGCTTGGTCCTTGTATTGGTTGAGCTAGTTTAGTTTGTTCTTTGACCGAGTTGGCTCATTTTTCTTCATTTGTCAAGTTGTGGGATAACATGAATTTTCTACTAGGGTTAACATTTTGAATTAACCATTTACACTATTTTGAGGAGTGACTTTTTTTGCTTCCACAAAATTGGGAAATCATCGTTGCCTCTTCAACCTAACATTCAAGAAATGTGTCAACCAATAGTTTCATGCCATGGTGGATCCTTCTTGTGATGGGCTACTTTTAATTGGACAGTGGTCATATTTTTTGCATCATTTCTTGGGCTTCTTGCAAAAATATGATGTCCGTTAGATTTTGGAGCATCTTTGGAAATTTTTGACTGCATCTCAACCATCTGTGGTTATAAAAGGAAGATCTTGAGCTACGGTTGGGTTTTATTCATCTATTGAGGAGATTTCTTGAGGCATCTGGACTATCTATTTCAAAATGAAGATCTACATTGATGACCCATACTTTTCTGGGCAAATCATATTTATCCCACATAGGTCAACTCTGTAATTTTCACAGTAAGTTAACATTGCATGTTATCTCATCCCACTTTGTTTTATAGTGACACAAATTTATTTGTTGTGGTCATGACATGTTACAAGGATTGTTATTTAATGTTGAATGACATTCTTGGGCCTTATTTGCACTAAATTTTTTCATCTTTATGCCTCATTAATGATTATAATGATCAAATCTCATGGGATTTGACTTTTTATGGCTAGGTGCATTTTTTTTTCCCTTCCTATCACTTTATTACAATAGATTATATTTCATGACCAGATTTAGTTCTAATATTCATTTATTACTACTCTCTGCAACTTGACTCCACCTTGGTTGGGGTTTGAACTCCATAGTTTAGACTTAAGTTATGCCTGAACTCTTTACAAAGTAGTTGTAAATACTTTTTTCTGGGTTCTTCGTTGTTTGTATTTTTGTAGTAGCATTATGCTCTACACTTTTTTCCTTTCATGAGTATAAAACTTAGTTTCTACCTCATCTTGCTAGTTTGATATATTGTGCATTTGATGCCTTGTATGGAGTATTTCTTATCTATTCTTTCATGTTCACATCGCATATCATGTGTAGCTTGTTGTTGAATGTTTTCATGTGAATTTGTTTCCTTGCAACATTTCATTAGTTTTACCTTCATGTGAATTATGAAAGAGTATATTTGAGCCAATATCTATGTATATAGGTGACTTATTCATATTTTTTATAGATGTAGATAGAGTTGTAACTAGTATTTCTATCTAGTGCATCACCCCCTTTCCCTTTTTTCATTTTACTTTTAGTTTCCTTCTCCCTTTTCCTCTAAAGTGGTAGTGTAGGTACATCTTGATTATAAGGAAGTTGGCCTTCTTTGGAGATTTAGCCTCAAAGTGCAAGTCCCACACTTGGAGGTTGTTTCAATATTACACAAGGTCACTTGAGGTTCATACCTCAAGCAAAGGTATAGACTTTTGTGTTAACAAAAACAAAAGATGGATCTGATGATTGATGATGAAGTGGTGTATGTTGCAATAAAGGATGAATCTAATGGGGATGAGAAAATTGCACTAGTATTCAAACAAGAGTGATATATGGATCATTAACAGTGGGTGTTCACATCACATGACTAGAGATAAAAGTAATTTCATTTCCCTAAATTATTATGATGGAAATAGTCTAAGGTTTGGTAATGATGCACCCTATCTAATTAAAGGAAAAGGTTCTATCAAACTCACAGAAAAGATATTACATGACAATGCTTATCATGTTGGACTTACCCATAATTTTTTCAATGTATCATAACTGAATAGTTCAAGTTGCAAGGTTGAGCTTGAAAAAAAGATAGCTAAGATCTATGATACTGATGGGGAACTAATTGGGAAAGGTGATTAAACTAGAGTTAATCTATTTTTTCTTGATATGGATGATGCTACTTGTCTTGTTGTAGAATTTAATGATGTGTGGTTGTAGTACAAGATGTCATGTCATGTTAATTTTTCTAACATGGTTAGTATCAGTAACAAGAGAAGAGTCATAGGTTTGTCTAAATTGAAGAAACATGAAAATATAATTTGCAAACAATGTCAATTAGGCAAGATGACAAAATCTAGTTGTAAGAGTAAGACTAATACCTCTAAAGGAAATTTGGAGATTGTTCATACTTACTTGTGTGGACCAATTGATGTGCAAAGTTACAAGGGTGATAAGTACATTATGCTATTTGTTGATGATTATTTTAGGATGATGACAATTATGTTTCTAAAATAGAAATCTAATATTTCCAAAATTTTTAAGTGGTACTTGGCAAGAGTTAAAAAAGAAACAAGTAAAAGCCTAAAATGTCTGAGATTTGATAGAGGAGGATAATTTACATCAATTGAGTTTGAGATGTTTTGTAATGACAAAGGTATCAAAAGACATACATCTGCACCTAGGACCCCTTCACAAAATAGAATTGTTGAAAGGAGGAAGAGATCTATAATGGACTATGCTAGGACACTCATGATGGAGAAGAATGTTGCTTTGAAAAATTAGAGAGAGGATATAAGTACAGTTGTCTATACCTTGAACTGTGTGCAAATTAAGAAATGTACTCATTCAACATCTTTTGAATTATGTTATGGATAATCACCAATGTAAAATATTTTTAAGGTATTTGAAAGCAAGTGCTATATTCTTAAAGATTTTAGGAATGTTAAATTAGATGCTAAAAGTGAAGAAGTTATATTCCTTGGCTACTCCACAAAAAGTAAAGATTATAAGTGTTTAAATATTAACACTAACAAAGTTGTGAAAAGTGCAAATGTGAAGTTTGATGAATATATAGAGGTACATAAGACTAAACCAATGAAGGAACCAAAGGAATACAAAACTTTTGTATACTTTTATGAAGGTATGTCTGTTGATGAAGATGTTTTAAATCAAGTTGCAAATCAATAGCAAGTTTTAGTGACTGTTGATTCACATACAATGAATGTCGAGTTGCATTTAGGAACTAGGCTACAATTAGGTGCCGAGTTGTAGACTAAAGTTGAGGTGTATTCTAATTTTGAGATTCATGTACATGAGAGAGATGATGAAACACATAATAGAGAAGTAAATAGTGATTCAAAAGTTGATAGATCTAATGAGGAAGGTAGAGTGGAACCAAGATTTTCAAAATATGTCAAGAGACATCACCCTAACAAATTATTGGATACAAAGATGTTAAACCAATGACAAGAAATAGGCTAAGAAGTGATACATGTTTGTTGAGCATGCATGATCCTAAGATAATGAAATATTCCTTAGATAATGAGGACTAGATTAAATCCATGAAAGAAGAGATTGAATAGATTGAGAAAAATAAGACATGGCCTCTAGTTCCTAGATAAGAGCATAAGAATGTGATTGGAACCAAGTGGGTGTATAAAAACAAGTTAGATGAGAATGGTGAAGTCACAAGGAATAAGGAAAGATTAGTTTGCAAGGGGTATGCACAAGAAGAAGGAATAGACTATGTAGAAACATTTGCTCCTGTTGCAAGATTGGAAGGATTAAGAACTCTGCTTGCTTACTCTACATACAAAAGTTTCAAAGTTTATGAAATGGATGTGAAATCTACATTTTTGAATGGCATATTAGAAGAGGTTTACATTGAATAGCTAGAAGGATTTATTGATGCTAACAACAAGAACATGGTATCTAGACTACATAAAGCTTTATATAGTTTAAATCAAGCACTAAGAGCATGGTATGAAGGCTTCACAATTATCTTATGAAAATTGGATTTGAAAGGGTTGATGATAATAGCAATATGTCATTGAAGACAGAAAAAGGTAAAGGTATTTTACTAGCTGAATTTTTTGTTGATGACATCATAGTTGGAGGTCAAGATGGATTATGTAAAGCATTTGCAGATCAAATGAAGAAAGAATTTGAGATGTCTATGTTTGGATAGATCAATTTCTTTGTTGACTTGCAAGTATATCAGATGAATATGGTATATACATCACTCAGTTTAAGTATGTGAAGAAAATATTGAAAACTTTTGGATTGGAATATTCAAAACCAATTAGCACACCTATGGTGATAGGACACAAGTTTTCAAAGAATGATGATTCAGCTAATGTGAATCAAACATTGTATAGGTCTATGATTAGAAAATTATAATATGTAGGGCATAGCAGACTTGCCATTGTATTATCTATTAGGATAGTTACAAGATTCTCTACTAATCCTAAGGACAATCATGTGATGGTTGTTAAGAGAATAATGAGATATCTTAAAGGAATAGAAGACTATGGTCTATACTATAAGAAAAATGAGAAGCTTGAGTTGAGAGCCTACACTGATGTTGATTGGGCTAGAAACATTGATGCTAGAAAGAGCATTAGTGGAGGAGCATTTTTCTTAGGAAAGAGGTTGGTTACCTAGACCAGCAAGAAATAGAACTACATATCTCAATCTATTGTTGAGGCTTAATATGCGGTTGTTGCAGTAAATTTTACAAACATTGTATGGATTAAACATCTAATCAAGGTATGAAGGAAGAAATTAATGAACCTCTAATACTTTATTATGATAATACAAGTGCAATAAATATATCAAAGAACCCTATGATGCAGACAAAGACTAAGCACATTGCAAACAAGTATCATTACTTGAGAGATTTAGTTCAAGACAAAGAGGTGATGATGGAATATGTGAATACAAAAGAGTAGATAACTGATATCTTCACAAAATAATTACCTAAGGATGTGCATGAGTATATAGGAGGTAAACTAGGGGTGATACCCCTATCCAATGCTTCTTAAAAGCTAAATTGTACCTTGCATCAACTAGAGATGAATGTTGTATCTTACACATTGATGCAATAGATATTACTTTAGGAACTGCCTAAAGAAATCAAAGAGATGGAACTATATATCAGTCATAAGTAAGGTGACAAAGGGAGAAATTGTAATTGTTAACATCTACATGTTGAGATGACAAGTCTTTGACATTGTTGTCAAAGAGGGAGAATATAGAATAATAATCAAAGGGAGAAACATGGAATATCTAATCAAATAGAGATAATGTATCTAATGTTCACTAAAGAATGAGAAATGACTAAAAGAAATACATCTACCTAGTTAGAGGGAGAAAGTATTGAGCGAGATATTGTTGGAATATTCAAATAGGAAGAATACTTATGAGAGGGGGGTAGGGGGGGTGAATCAAAAGTATCACACTTTTAACCAATAAAACTTTTAGGTGGAAGTAAATTGCATGCATGTAAATACATCAAGTAAACATGAAACTAAGACATGCATCAACAACACATAACACTGGAATTTGGTAACCCAGAAACCCTCCAGGAATAAGAAGGTAAAACTGGGGTGGGGATGATACCCACAAAAATTACTATAGCAATATTGTTCAACCATTTATGATGGTCTACCCTGTTAAAGGCCTGCCCTGTTAAAGGCTTTACACTGTGTCAATAGTGACCTGGTTAGAGGATTTACAAACACTTTACATGAAGTGTCACCCTGTTAAAGGATTTAATCACCTATTTAAAGGATCTATGAAATAGCTGTTAAGCTAACCTATCACCATAGGATTTTCATTCTAATACAATTGCTAGAAAGTATTAGGTACAATGAACCTGATAGATTACAATCCTTGATTGTTGAATGCAGGCACTTGTTCTGCTTTCTCTGATCTTGATCCTTTGTGATCTGATAACCCTTGTTCTGAAAGTAGATTTTCCTTATACACCCTTGTATATCTGCTCATATATATTACAATGAAATTTTGTCTTCCTTATAAAGAAATTTGAGGATTTAGGGTTAGGTATGTATCTTCGATCCATATTCAATCTCTATTTTCCACTCATTGTTTGCACTTCTTCCATTGGTTGCTTGCCTTCATCATTTTTCTTATTGGCTACAAGTAAATTGCATAGGAAAGATAAAAGATTTGATCTTATCATTTAATCTTTCAAGATTTACCTTATGTCAGCTGCAAAAACTATTTGCATCATAATTTGTGCAATTACAAACTCTTATGCTGATATTCTGAGTTACTCAGCTCCTGAAGCATTACTTATGCAGGGCACATGTTGTTTCCTAGATAACTTGGCACCTAAAAAAACTTGGCTTACTCGGCACTTGTTTTATTTCTATATTACTCGACATCATCTATGACTTGGCACTTGAATATCACTTGGCACTTTATTCTGCTTGGCACTTAAAGTCATTCGGCACTTGAACTTTACTCGACACCTAATCTTCACTCGGCATCTAAAAACTACTCGACACATGAAGTCTTTCCTAACTCGGCTCATGTTGTGGATCAACATTCATGGTGTACTCGGCTCTAATATAGAAAGTAAGTAAGTGTATTGGCACTCAAGTGTCAAAAACCATTATGAAGTTAACAGATATAAGTCATAAGGAAGAGTTGATTATCTGTTGATCATAACAAAAAAATTTAGACTATATAGAAGATGAAAGTTGTTGATAGAGGGAGAGATTTCAATACAATGAATTATTATTTTTTTGGTATCTTTGTTGATATTGGTATTGGTTTGCCATTAATTCCAAAAAAGAAGATTGTTGATATGAGATTATTTTGGAGTAAAGAACTTGTAATGGAACAATCATTGTTTTGTCACTGATGTCAAACCTACTACTTTCTGGTAAGACAACTACTTAGTTGATTTGAATACTATCATTTTTTTGATTGATAAGGAGGTTTTTTATCAAATATGATAAAAAGTGCAGCTAGCAAAAAGGTTGATTTATGGTATGAAAAAGGAGTACAAAGATCAATTAAGATAGTGATGTTATAGTATATTAATTATCTACTTAAGGCTACAAAGGTTGGATACACTAACTAAGTCTAGAAGAACAAGTAAGAAGAATTGAGTTTGTCAAGCTTTACTGAGTGGACAGTAGGTGTTGAGAAAAGTTAGTGCAAGTCGAGTAGAAAATCAATTAAAGCTTAGCAAAGTGAAAATTCAGTGTAAGCTAAGTGAACCTAGTGTAAGCCAAGTAAATTTTAGTAACCTTTAATAGGGTTGGTCTTTCACAGGAATCACTTTAGAAGATTGAGAATTAGTAGCATGTTACTGGTGGTTTTTTCCAAAGTGGGTTTCCACATAAAATCATTGTGCCAAATGTGTTATTGAATCTATTAAGTTTCATGTTTACATTTCTACAACGTTGTTTTGATAGTAACCTACAAAGATTAAGCATTGTATGATCTAATGGATGCATGCATATTAAGTTTTTATGGCTATGGGTTCACTAAAATGTGTTAGCTTTATTTGTACATTTGGACCTTGGATAACTGACCACCCCCCCCCCCCGCTTCCCAGTTATTCTAAAGAGTTCCAATAGGTAGCAAAGGCAGAAATTGTAAATATCGAAGATTATTATAGCAGTGAAGAAATTTGAGGTGTGCTAAGTTTGCAAGGTATCATGTCACCAGTACATGTTAAAACCCTTCACACTCTAGATGCCGAGCAGTCAAGGTTCACATAAATAGAGGCAGGAATAAAGGAAAAAGACACAAGTGTGGGTACTAACATTGTTTCAGAACCTCATATTAAGGAAAATAAACAAACAAGTAAAGTTGAACCAAGTGTGACCATTATTGTCTCAAGCACTAATGTATAAGCACAACCAAGTGGTGAAAGTCCTTCACCAACTCTCAAAGCAATGTCGAGAAACAACACTCCTTTGCTAAGAAAAAGGAGAACAATAAAGCATACTTCACCAGATATTGAAGTTAGTCTAGATGAAATAATTGAGATGCCACAATTGGATTTGGTAAGTCTCACCTTGGAGAAAATCATTTCACTACAAGAGGTTTTGGCAAAGAAGAAAATACAATAAGAGCAAAAGCACAAACCTATGTCACCCTTTTATAAAGGAAAAGGCTAACAAAAGTATAACTGGTCAACTTCAATGACATAAAACTGGTATTATGATTTAGAATTTGAAAATGAAGTAAACTAATGAAATCTGTATAAATGGTTGAAGTAGGATTATAATTTTTAATAATTATTTGGAATAATAATTGATATATTTTTCTAATTTTTAAAGACAACATTTTAGTTACTGAAATATGTTGAAAATTAGGGGTCTAGTTCACACCACAAAACTATATGGAAATAAATTTACTTCCCTTTGGTCTCAGCTTATGTTATAGATAACATATATACCTAGAAAAATCAAAAATAAAAATTGGCTTTAGACCTATATTTTCTCTTTTATAACGATTCAAATTTCATCTCATCTAAAATCGATAGTTTTCATCTCCTGCCACATTTTTAAAAATAAACATATTCTAATGAAAAGAAAAATTATACATTCTTGAAGAGGACTCTCTCCTCTAGAATTTTGTATGATTTTTAATATTTTTTCCTTTCTTAAAATTGACACCTTATCAAGTGTTAAAATATGTACTCGTAGAATTTTTTGATTACAATATACTATATCTAATTAAAACATTATAAACTCTATATGAGAATATTCTTGACTTTGAGTTCTATAAAATGGTGTTTATATGTTATTAAAAAACTATCATAAAAACATAGCAAGAGTTATTGAAACATTAGTTTTCTAAAATAATTTAATTTCTTTAGTAATTGGATACAAACTAGTATAAAACACCCATTTAATAGACATTTCCAATTGGAAAAGTGTGAGACCATATATAACTTAGCTAGAATAAATTTATCAAGGTCATATGTTTGAAAAAAAAATGGATTTTAGATAGAAATACTCAAATTCAGTCATTCTGATAAGTCAACCTGAAAGGTGACACAACTTTGTACTTTTACTCAAAAGAGTTAAAAAGAGAGCTTAAGAAAAAGTAGGTACTCTATGAAGTAAAGCATATTTATGTTGATGCTTTTGATATGCAAAATTTTGATGAAGATGCACCAATCATGACCCAACTTTTATATATAGTTGATCAAATCAATGTTGGAAATATGGAGTCAAATGAAAAATTAATGGATCGGTCTGCAAGAAGATTCGAGAACAAGGTTGTGGACAAATTTTTCATAACCATTGCAAATCAAAAAGTGTAATTGCAATAGAAAATATAGGTTCTAATAGAACTAATTCAAAAGGTACAACATTTGTACAACATTTTGTCAAGCGTTCCAAGATTCACAAGTGATCTTTAGGCACAAATAAACCAAATTCAAGCTGAGATGAAAAGATCTAGCAATATTATTTTATAGTCAGTAGGGTCTAGCATAGATCATTACAATATTCTATTGAATGCTCAAGGTACATTGGTCAAGCTTCAATCAGCTTATAGCAATATGAGATTGAAATTGATCACTATTAAAGCAATGTTGATACCTCATTTAGAGGTCATGCCAAGGGAGTTGCAATCAACCTAGGATCTTATCAAAGAAGATTGCTATCTTTCATTTGTTGATAGCTTAATTGATTTGTCTACAAGACTACATTTTCAAAATCACATTTTGGGAGTAGCAAGAACCACATGGGATCATACATTGTCCATGATCACCCGAGTTCACAAGACATTCATTGATAAATATGGATTACTTTCACCCATTCCACCCCAACAGTTGTGACATAAGTGTTAAAAACAAGGGGGGAATAGATTTTAAAGGAGGAATTGGATTTGGAAAATAGATGTGACATATTCATTTATTAGTATTTATTCATTATTTCATTTTTAGCATAATTCATAAGACTTAGGGGGATAACTTATATCATATTTTATTTATAACAATGTAAATATGAAAAAGTGTATCTTTCCACTAATTTCAAAGGGAGATATTGTTGGTATCTCTAACTATTATTGTCTATTAGTAGCAAACACTTAGTCATTTACAAGGCAGAGTCAGATGGTCATCACTACAATTGAGCTACTCTATATTGATCAGATCATGTACATAAGCAAGTATGTACCAAGATCTTTAGGAGCCAAAAAAATGTATGGTCATTGAGTATTTTCTATATGAGCCAATCTCAAAAGTGAGTGAGAAATTTTCAAGTATACAAGTGTCAAGTGACACAATTTGTGTTGAGCACAATAAAGATTGAGAAACAACAATATCGAGTATCAAAAAATAATGAAGGCTAAGCAATGCAGAGTTTACATAAAAGTCAAGAATGGAAAATATTTTGAGGTAACATAGTTTTGAGCTGACATGGAAGGAACATTTAATAGTTGTATAGGTTGTTACAGAGAGTTTTACATGAAAGACGTGGATTATATATCCCTATGTTTTGTGATCAATGATTCAGATGAAGAGGCCATTGTGGAAGGACCTAGAAAACTCTATGAAACTCTTTAAATAGATGAGATCTTAAACTAGATCATGGTGTGTTGTAGTATGGCATGAAGAAGAGAAGTATATGCATGTAAACAAGGAGTAATATGTGATTAGTGAAGTGAAGAATCAAGATCAATTTAGAAGTCAATGAAAGGGTTTTGTTATTACTTAACAGAGCACATAATCTATTCATAATAGTGAAGTGAAACAAGAAGAAAAGTATTATCTGATCAGAGGAGAGGATCAATTAGCAAGGAGAAGACTTGAAATTAGCTCATAGAGCATACCAAGAGTCAGGTACTAAATCAATTCTAACTGACTTGAATCAAAGTAAATCTTTGTAAATCTCCTAACAGAATCCTTACTTTGTTGTGAGTGTTAAATCATCTAACAAGGTGAGACCTAATAGTCTCTAAAGCTTTTAACAGGGTAGACCCCTCATAGGGTAGATTATATTTTATGACCAAACATTTTAAAATTAATAGATTAACTTTATTACTACATTAGTGAAGATTTGTGGGTGTCGTCCCCACCCTAGTTCTACCTTCACCTTGGAAGTTTTTTGGATAACAAATATTGTGTTACGTGTTTATTTTCATGCATGTGATAGATCATATTTACATGATACAACAAGTTCATTATTACAAGTTTTACATACATAGTATAACTAGGGAATGTGTGAATGAATTGGTGAAAATGAATGAATTGGTGAAAAGTAAAAGTGCTTAAGATTCCGGTTCACCCCCCTCTCAATATCTTGGTTATCATGTTTATACCTCCACTAATCAACAGACTACAGTTATGTTAGCACTAGTCACATGGTGGCTACTGTGTAGCTACACATTTGCAAGCAACAACCAAGTCATTGCCACTGCCCCCAACACAATGCAGCATTGTTTTTATAATAGCAAAGGGGGTAGGTGAGGTTGCTTCCCCATTAATGTTTTTTTTTAATATACTATTTTTTTTATAAATAATAAAATAGATATATATTTACTATAATAATAATATATATAAATTCAATTAAATAATAAATGGATAAATAAAATATATTTTTAAAATAAAGACTATTTATATATATACATATATAAATACATACATATATATACACATACATATATTCATATATATATACATAGATACATATACATATACATATATATAATCATATACATATATAAATACACACACATATATATACATATACATAGATACATACACAAATATATACATATACATATATAATCATATACATACATACATACATACATACATACATACATACATACATACATATATATATATATATATATATATATATATATATACATATATATAAGATGTTAATTTAATTTAATTAATTTTGGATATAAGTTATTTTTAAATTTGTTAAAAAAAAATAAAGTTTTATTCAATTATTAAATATTAAAAGAAAAATTGTGGATTTGTTGCAAAACTTTATAGCCTTCTTTGATTGAATAATGTACACCGCTTCTCAGATGCATTAGTGTGGGTTCCGACAAGCAATGGACATTATTTGATCAAAGAAGGCTATAAAGTTTTGTAGAAAATCCACAATTTGAAGCCTACTTCTCGGGCCTATAACTTTTGTTAGAATAATTTTTTTCTTCTAAAATTTGGATGTTTTTCTTGGCTTGCCTTAAAGAATAGAATCCTTACCAGTGATAAACTCAATAAGATTTCTACAGCTCTACCTTTCAATTTTTTTCTTTACAATGAAGTCATAGAAAGAACTAATCATCTGATGTTAAACTTCTCATTTGCTAATTACAGTTAGAATTTTCTTCTTAATAAATTGAACTATAGTATACCCTTACCAAGCACATTGTGGGATTTATTCTAGTCATGACATGTCCTATACTCTTCTTCCTTATTTAGCTATATATGGAGGTGTATCCCTACTAGTGTCATATGGGCTCTTTAGTCGGAGAGAAGTTCCAGGGTAAACTTTAAGAAAACCCCCTCCAAAAAAAATGTAAAATATTGGTGAATATTTCATTTTAGTGAATCTCTCAACTTTTTTATTCTAAATATTATTTATATTGGAAATTATTTTGGAATCATATTTTTTTGTGTAGAAACTATTGGCAAATCTCAATAATAATACAAAGTTCTTTAATTACCATAAATTAGTACAAATCGATATTGAATGTTTTTTACCTCATGGAATATTATGAGGATCATTACATTATATTTAAATCAATAGTAAAAACTAAATATTGGTGATATATACATAAAGTAACTAATAATTATGATACATTCTAAGGGTCTGAGGCGGGGTGGTCTTATTTCTCCTATTCTATTTACTATTATGGTTGATAGTTTGGGCAGGTATATATTGGGAAGATGGTTTTGAGAGGGGAAATTCAAGGTGTGAGACCTACATTTCATCCTCTTATTTATTCTCATGAACAATTTGTGGATGATACTATTTTCTTACGATAAGCTAATGTAAGGGAGGCTAGAAGTCTAAAAAAGGCTTTGAATCTTTATTCAACTATCTCTGGGCAGTTGATAAATTGAGATAAGAGGTCTCTCTTTTTTATCAACATTCATCTTCTTAGACAAAGGAAGATTGCTCATATTCTTTGCTATTCTATAGGTTATTTACCAAGTACTTATCTAGGCCTTCCTCTAGGGCTTAGTCCTTCTAAAACCTTTTGGGAGGATTTAGTTAAGAAATTCAATAAGAAATTAGCTGGATGGAAAGGTAATATGTTGAATCAAATAGGTAAAGTTACTATTCACAAATATTTTCTTCAAAGTCTCCCAACTTATGCTCTAAGTCTTTTTAGGATTCCAACAAAAAAGTTGGAAGCAATTGATAAAATTAAATGGAACATTTTATGGTCTAGAACTAAGGAAAAATAGAGATTGGCTCTAATAGCTTGGGAAAATGTCTATAAACCTAAGATGGAAAGTGGTATGGGTATTAGATCTATTAGAAGTATGGATAAAGCTATGTTGGACAAACAAGGGTGGAGAGTGTATCATAATGGTAAGGAATGGAGATCAATTTGGAAACTTAAGTATCTTTATAATGCTCCCTCTATTTCTAATTTTTAATCCTACCCAATTATCCCTTGTTCTTCTATGGTCTAGGGTATTGTCCAAGGTGCCAAACATATATTGAATAAATGTTTTAAATGGAAAGTTTAGAATGGATGTAAAGTCAAATTTTGGGAAGATGACTAGCTCTTGGATCACCCTTTGATAGATGATTTTGTGGACATGATTTCAATAGAAAGATGTAAACAAGTTTATGCAGAATATGTGGAGAATTATTGGTCTAATAACTATTGGGTTAACATTGTTGAGATTAATCAAAGTTTTTCCAACATCCAAATTTCCCTTAATGCTTGTAGCCTTTATCCTAATCAGGAGGATTTAATGGTGTGGGGGATTGGATCTAGTGGATGTTTCAAGGATCTAAGTATAAGCTCAACTCCCCGGCCATGTGGGCTATAGCTTGGATTAAGGGTCTCATCCCTAAAATTAATATCTTCTTCTAGACTTTGCTTCAAAATAAAATTTTAACTCTAGATAATTTGCAAAAAAGAGGTATGTATTTGGTGAATAGATGTTGTCTTTGTGCGATGGATTTGGAAGATAGGAATCACCTTTTTTGAATTATAGATATAGCTAGAATATTTGGGGATCCCTCCTTCAATATTGGAATACTTGGTGGGTTCAGCCTAATAATATTGATGAATGATTTTAGAAATGGATTTGTCCTATTAAAGGATCTGAAATTGGTTTCCTATGGAAGATCTCTCCTCCCCATTTTTTTGGGGCATTTGGAAAGAAAGGAACCGTAGAATTTTTAGAAATAAAGAAACTCCTGAGTGGGTTGTGGGTTAAAATATCATCAAATCCATTAAAGAGAATTTTAAATATTAGAACAAAAATAGTGATGAAATCCAAATTAGAAATCCTATGAATGGTATAGGAACTAATATTAAATAGGATGACCAAAGACAATATGTGAAAAGGAGATCTCCTCCTTTAGGTTACTTGAAAGCTAATTTTGATGGATCAGCAAAAGGGAACCCTGGAAGAGTAGAGTGTGGTGGAGTTTTGAGAGATCATTATAGTAGAGTGGTGGATGTTATTTCTATTCCTATTTGTCATTCTACCAGTCATAAAGTTGAGGCTACTATAGCTCTGTATACCATTAGGGTGGCAATAGAATATGGATATAGGAGTTTATGGCTAGGAGAGGATTCTCTTAATATTGTCAATATGTTGAATAACAAGAGTACAATCACATGGAGTATTGATGGTAGCATTATGGAAATTAAAGATCTTATTAAAAAAATTGACAAAGTTATAATTACCCATATTTTTCATGAAAGCCAATAAAGTTGTTGATTGGATAGTGAATAAAGCAAATAATTGGGAGATGAAGATGACTTAGCACAATTACCTTAGCAAGGAGAGTGAGCCAATGGTGATTATTAATAATGATATGACTAATTCTATTGAAGGAAAGATTACATAAGATTGAGCAATTTATTATTATAAGTGATGGTTTTATTGAGGATTGTTTACATATCTCAAGGAGGTACCATTGTGTCATCATTAAAAGTACTTGACACATTTTATGGGTAAAGTATTTTATTGAGATTAAATATACCTTGTTCTTAGTTGATGTTACCATTTCTCAAAAAAATTGTAGAGAAAGCTACGCGATGGGTGGAGAGCCAAGGAAACAATTACCAATGACTTGCAAGGAGTGGAAGGAAAAACATGCAATCTGGGATATACTCTCCAAGGGCAAAGTGACAGAGTATATCAAGAAGTTACATGGCTACAAGGCCCATATCACTGAGTCTTTCTTTATGAATTAGACTGAAGAAAGGGTTACTAATCATGGAGTTACAATGAATTTGACTGAGGATTTCATTATGGAGATCACCCATCTTCCTATAGGGGGACTAAATTTTAGAAAGGAAACAAACATTTTGAATGTAGCATTCAAGAAATTTTCAAAAAATGATGATCAGGAGAAAAGGCTTGTGAAGATTGGGGACTTCTATGACCTGTACTAACTCAAGACTATATGGCAAGATGTCTTATTCTACATTCATGAATACTTCATTCTAGATGGAAGATCTAAAAGGGTACATAAATTTCATTTCGTATTTTTAAACCATTTCCAGTATAAAGATAGGATGTCTTTCCCTTTTTATTTGAAGTTCTCTCTACTTCATAACCTTCAGGCCCATAGGAAGAAGGAATATAGAACTGTGCCCCATGAGTGACTTATTTTATTAATTGAAAATTACTATAAAAATAATGTAGTAAAACCCTCTCATATTACAAAGAAGAAGCATAAATCGCTTGGTAGTGAGCCACATCAAAAGATGAGTAAGAAAAATAAGGTTTAAAATGAGGAGGGTTTTAGTGATAGCAAGGGCTCTAAGAAGGAGATTAAGAGGGAGAAAAAGAAGAAAATTATTGAGGAAGCTATAGAATCTGACAAAATTGGAGATGAAGAGGATAGTATAGAAACAAGGGACTTTAGCTCTAATCTAGATGGGTGCTTTGGAAGCAAGGGTATTTATGTGGTTAATCATGAGGGGGAAAGTAGTAAAGAAAGGAATGTGGAGTCAAAAACTATTTATAGAGCATCAGGGCAGAATGATGGGAACCAAAGTGATTATCCTACACCCACAAAAAAAGATATTACTAAAATTAAGAGTCTAATGGATATAGAAACATTTAAGAATGATGAAGGCAAAGCCCTTGTCATTAAAGATCAGTGCTTGAATAAGGAGGTAATGGAACAAAAGGGTCTAAATTTTGAGAACTAGCTCCATCTCAAGGAAACTTAGGAAATTACCAAAGATTCTAGGAAATAATCTAGTGAAAAGACTAGAGATGAAACTAATTTGGTGAAGATGTCTTTCCCTCACAAAGACAAGTTGAAAGTAGATCCTTCCCTCCAAGTTGACTCTTGGCTCTACAAAAAAATAAATGTGCTAAAGGAAAAAATGGGCAACATGCAGAAAGAACTAGATCAATAAAAAATTAAGAGAACCCAACTAGAAAATCAAGTTGGAAACATACCTAAGAAACTTAAAGAGTATGAAATGCAACTTTGAAAACTAGTTAAATATAGTGGGCAAAAAATGGAAATGGTGACTTCCAGCTTATGTGTTGTGGTTTCCAGTTTAGGGGAAAAGAGTAATGAGGAGATGATGTCTCCTAATGCAGTTGTAGCTAAGATTCTAGGTTATTCGAGAAAAAGAATGAGACATAGTATGAAGAAGGTAGTTTTTGAGGTTCCTAGTTCTGTAGTGGAAGATATCCTTCAAAGCACAATGAAGGCTAGAAAGGAATTAGCTAAGGTCATCAAAGAGCTAATTTAGTTGTTAGTCTGGCTTGCAAGTATTTGGTCCCTAGTTGGGTTGCTGGTTCTAGTTTTCTATTTTTTGTCATTTCCAACCACTCAATATTTTAACTCTAGGTTCTAGATCCTTGTAAAACTTGGGTTTGCACTATATTTAAAAATTTTCTAGTTTTAGATCCCTATCAAACCTAGCTTTTTGATTCTTTGTTGTGAACTTTGGGTTTTAGGTCCTTGTAAAACCTGATGATCCTTCTTGTATATCTTTTGTTCTTGTAAGGGGTTTCAAGTCCCCTCAAAACTTGTTTTTGCATTAATCTAAAACTAATAATTATGGTAATTATTAGTGAATTAATTTTAAATTCTCCAATAATATATAATATATAGCTGAATCAAATCTAATCATGTATCGAATACTGTGGCAAATCTTTGAGTTTAAATTTGTTAATAAAATAAACTATTCAACAATTTTAAATATTTTAGAACTAAATTTTATAAAATGTGGTGATTTAGGTTGCATTAAATCTTAAATTATTAGCCAAATTACTAGCCAATAAATTCTTAAATTAGCCAACTAGCAAATATTAGCCACTAAAAATACCTTGGAGAGAACAAACATATTTTTTGAAAGGATAGTAATCAAGATGGCATAGTGATAATGGGTATTGAAAAGTCAATAGCAAATGTAGTTTGTTGATCCCTATGGAAGAGTTGTCTATTAGTGTCAAAATACTTAGCCATTTGCAAGGTAGGATAGCTTGGTGATCACTATGATTGAGCCATCCTATGTAGGTTAAGCTATGTATTAAAGACTTGTGTATATTTCAAGTTAAGTGTCAAGTAGTGGTTACTATCGAGCAAGTTAGAGGTCACTGAGTACTCTAGTGATTCTCACAGTTTTCAAAGAAAATAATTGAAGCCAAGTGATGTAGATTTCAAGTAATTCAATATATTTTTGAGAACATTTAAGGCTAAGGAACATAAAGAAACAATTTAGCTAAGCATCACTATGATATAAGTGTCAAGCAAGACAATTTTGTATATTTGTTTGGAATGACATAGAATCCTATGTAAGCTATTTTTATCCAGATGAAAGTGTATTTTATAGATCAAGGAGGTAATAAAGGATTTGATTATGCATCAAATAGAAGATTATTAATTCCTATGTGAAGAAATCCACCAATCAAATAATTGCAAGGACTAAGCAGAAATATAAATGAATCTAGATTTATTAATTGGGATCTAGAAGGTTCACCTAAATAGTTATTTAAGAAGAGCTTATGACCTAGTTTTCTCGTGTGAGTGTGTATGGAGTATATGTGATTAAGATTTTGGTTGATTGCAAAGTATTGAGGTGAATCAAGCATAAGCGATCAAGAAGTGCAATGAACAATTTTATGTAGAGGTTAAGAAGATCAATCATAGTAGGGTGATAATACATTGCATAGAGGATATCTGATATCAGCATTGTAGTGCAAACTAAATGATCAAGTACTAAAAATTCTTACAGGTGTTTTAGGGTTCAAATCTCTTAGTAGAGTAGCTTTAACAAGATTTTTTAAATCTCCTAATAGAGTACTCACTTAGTTGTGATGTAAAAATCATTTAATCAAGGTAGGACTTAATAGTTCTTTTAGCCTTTGACAAGGTAGACCCCTCATAAGGTAGATCATCATAAGTGATCAAAATATTGTAGCCTTAGTAGACACAACTTTATTTCTGTAGTAGTGAAGATTTTGTAGGTGTTATCCCTATCATAGTTTTATCTTCACCTTGGAGGATTTTTGTATTACCAAATATGTGTGTTAATGTGTTATGTGTTTATGATTTTTCATTACTTCAATTAGAAGTTATATTAGATGTTATGTTGAAGGATATAATTGCATTGATATGAGGTAATGTTAAAATGAAGGTTTATGTGAAGATATCAAATTTGTTTCATGTTTGAAGTATGAAAAGTTTTATAGATCTTGATTCCCCCCCACCCCTAGTATCTTACTTTTCCTATTATATTTCCAACAACTTGTATCATAGTACAATTCTCTTAAGTGAAGTCTAACCACTTGGGAGTCAAGATCTTGGAGATTGAAGTATATAAACTAGAAAAGATCATTGAGAAACATAAGCTTGATATTTAGCTTGCATTTGAACAACTGAAGTATGTAAAGGAGACATTGAAGAAGTTTTTGAAGAGAAGGAAAGAGGTAACAATTCAATGGGGTGACACACAATACAAGGAAGAAACCACTGAAGAACTACTTGATGAAGCAAGTTCCAGTAAGTTTGATGCAACAATAGAAGATATGTTGGAGAGGAACAATACTTTGAATGAAGAAGTCAGAGTACTAAAAAGAGAACATGAGATGCACTCCGTAAGGCTATGTGAAGTCATGGAACAAGAGAAATAAGTTTAAGATGACAAGGAAATGGTTGATGAAGACAAAAGACAAATGGCTACAAGACTTGATTAGAGGATCAACCAAGTAGAGAGATTGACCCATAATAAATTTGACATGGTCAATTAGTTATTTAGTGGAAATGATGAGATTGCAAGAAGGGAGCTAGAGATTACAAATTTGAAATCTAAGAATGATAGATTGCTAAATGGGTTGAGAGTTGAAAAGGAATTCATTAAGAGGTTGAACAAACCTAAAGAGGCCATAAGATTTCTTAATGAACAGATGAATGCACCAAGGAGACCTCATGACACCTATGGACTAGGCTATGTCGATTTTCTATCAAGTCTCAAGCAAGGAGACAATGGAATGTGGCTGCAAAACCAAAGAACAAGAAGCCTACTTGCTATCACTATGGAAAACTAGGCCATACAAAAAATGTTTGTAGGAGAGAAATTGGTAAGACCAAATGTTTGCAGGAGAGAAATTGGTAAGACAAACCCTAAACCCAAATTCAATGGAAATTTCTTTAATTGCAACAAGCATGGACACCAAGCACATGAGTGTAGATTAAAGGTTAGTAAGGTGTCTAGATTTGAAGGTTACTATTATACATGTCAGAAGTATGATCACAAGGCACAAGATTGTACAACTAATGTCAAACCTGATTGGACATCTAAGAATAAAGGTAATGAACCTAGACAAGGCAATATTATAGGTTGGGATTACAACACTTGGGTACCTTGTCGGTTTTATGGAAAGAATGAACATATTGAAACAAATTGTGTGAAGATAGATTTTAAAGGTAAGAACTAGAAAGGTTTTGGTCCAATACATTTTCATTGTCAGAAGGTCATTCATGTAAGTAGTGCACGTAAGAAATGAGCACCAACACATAATGATGAAGAGAGTAATGGAAAAGCAAAAGTCAGTGGAAAGGAAGTAATAGCCCAAAATAGTAAAAATGGTGAATTCGTGATCACCAAATCCAATGGATTAGGTGATTCCATCACCTCAAACTGAAATGATAAGGTATGTATGGAACTATGTTTTAAATTGATAAATCATACATTAGTTCCTAAAATCATACGCATGTAAGTCAAAATCAGCATGATAATAGATGTACAAGGACAAATATAAGGTTTGAAATGGTTTTTTTTTTGTGTCTAGTTAAAAATTTGGTAAAGACCAAGTCCCACTTTTGGAGTTTGGTCAATATGAATTGACTTGTGGTATAGACCAAACAAAGTTGAGAGAAGCTTGCCTATCGAGTTTGAGTTGGTTGAGACAAATTTTGTGTACCTAATACATGTATAGAGAATTTATGGAGACATAATTTTACTGTTTCAACCTATATAGAAGATTTCAAAGCTCATTTTACTCACAAGGATTTTGAGAATTTATAGAATGAATTGTGAAGGTGATTGCAGAGAAAATTTTTGCCAAGTTGTTGAAGATCTAATGCATGTTTTCAACATCTCAAGTAAGTTATGCACAATCAAACTAAGACTAAAATGTGAAATTTCTTGAAATTTAAACCCTAATCTGAAGAAATGGCATCAAGTATGTTTACAAGAGAGAAGAAGGAAGCATTAAAGGTTAGTAATGCTCAACTTGTTTGAAACGAAGGTTGTCCTTCACCAAAATTCAAGGCATATCCCAAAATTGTGCTAACTAGAGATTCCTCTAGACCAGTATCACTTATTCAACCAAGAGGTATTATGGTTCATGATGTCATGTCATGCTACTTGTGTAAGATTAGAGAAATTAGATATTTTGAGTTGATGGGTGCATATGATAAACTGTGTGGTAATGGAAGATTAAAAGATGAACACAAATTAGTAGCCAACAAAGGGTTAACTCTTGCCCTAAATTTTCTAAAGGTTTTTAAGGTGGAATGGATCAAGATCGTGTTGAATCATATTCATGACATGAAACTCTAGTTAGAGAATGAACTAGTGAAGGTGACGAAGACCACCATCCATCATGTCACGGGATACCCTATTTTGGATTGGATAAAGACTATTAGTTGTCAAGGGAGAGATGTGATTTATAGAAATACCATGGAAAAATGGAATGGAATAGCTATGTTAATCACCACCATTGAAGACCCAAAGGTTGAGTTTGTGTTAGGGTCATAGTACACAAGTTCTACTAGTCGAGCTAACTTAACATCGCATTGTTTGTTTCTATGCACATGGGTTACAAGATTGTCAAGAAAGATCATAGTTATGATCTAGCTGAGCTACAACTCACTCAATTGGTAGAAAGCCTAGGGGTCATAAGGAAGGAAAAGAACAACTCGTGTAAGTTTGATTCTCATTGTTTGTATATTCTCTCATGTACAAAATTCATTCCCCACAATAGGAGATGTCGTATGGGATAAGAAGAAACCTGCCACCAAGAAAATCACTGAGTTTATATATTAAATAGGTGACAATTTTGAGATAGTTATGGTTGAATATTTTGAGAATTCTATGTAAAAGATGAAGAATAGGTTCAAGATACCTAAGTCATTTGTTGATCAATATTATGATGATATATTTTTTTTTGTGGATACTGACTATACGTATGTTCAAGTTGTTGTTCCTCAAGTTGCATGGTTGAGACCTATTCATTATGAGGTAAAAATTGATGAAGTTTTAGTAGCCATTACTATATTATTGGTCAAAGAGATAGACAAGGATGTTGAATCTTTTTGTACCTATGAGACAACCAAAATTAAGATGATGATGTAGACCAAGGTTCCTAAGTTGGATAGGAAAAGAAAGAAGATGATAGAGAGTTTCGAAGGCACATTTGGTGAAGTACCACTAAAGATAATAGAAGGAAAAGGTGAAGACCTTACCAATGAGGATGAATATGAAGTTAATAATGATGAAGGTCAAGAAGGCAAAGGTAAAGAGTTAGTTGTTGTTGAGCCCAAGGAGACAAATACTAAACATATTATTGTGGTTGAATCAAAGGTAAAGAAAGATGTTTTTAAGCCAACAACCACACCATCAAGGGTCACTAGATAGAGATCCAAGGTAGCTAGCATTATAGTTATCAAGCCACTAAAGAAAGGATTTGTGAAAATAATCAAGTCTACACCAGTTCCAAGAAGTAGAGCTGAGTAAACAAAGCAAGAAACCAATAGGAAGACTCATGGTGAAGAATAATGAAGAAGAAGAGGAGGCAAAGAAGAATGAGTCTAATGACTTGAGTCATTTTAAAGTTGTAGTATGTAAGAAACCTCATAACATGGATGAGGTATGTGATAACCTTACAAACACTATAGGTTTATTAGGATTTCACTTTATTTATTTAAAAAATAGGTGCTATATGTAATTACCTAAAAATGGTCATCTAGCCTATTAGCCCCCTTCTCAGTATTTTGGCTAATTTATTTAATCATTTACCTAGACCAGATTGCTAATAATCAATTAATTTGATTACAACCTATAGTTTAACTATGTTATCCTAAGTCCATTATTTAATTAAAAGAACATGTCCCCTTTTAATTTAAAAAAATGCCTAATTCTTCTAACCCACTTAAAGTGCACACATAAAGTCATTTTCCATTTTACAAATTAAAAGAAAAGGCTTTCTGACGTTTGTCTTATATGGCAAGTCAACTTCTATTTTATTGGTTGACTTGTGTATACACATGGATCACTCTTATTTTCAAACTCCACCCTTGATCATCTATCATTTTGACCTTGATCTCTACCATCCATACGACTTTAAAAGAAAGAGCTCTCCCCTTGCCAAAGGATCCATACTCTTGAGTATTGTTATGTTGTAGGATTCTCATTCAAATCTTTGAAAAGCTTTATAGAGAACTTCTACTTCTCATCTCATTCTCTCATCCATCATATCTTAGCTTAGAATCATGTTGCATAGTAGTTTAGTTTTTTTTCAATAGCTTAAATCACATAGTAATTAGCTTGGATCTTGTAATACTCTCATCTATTTTAACATAGTTGCACTTTGCATATTCACATATTTTAATCTATATTTGCATTGCATCCTTGAGGAACTCCTTGTGGACATTTACATTCTTGCATTTCATCTTTGGAACCTCCCATTTCATGGTTTACAAGAAAGAAGAGTATATTTAAGGCTCATCTTAGGGTCTTCACATTTGAATCATACTCTCTTGCACTCCATGGATAGGGAGCTCTAAACTGGCATCCAGGTATTTCGAACTCATGGAATCACTTGGATAGAAAGATTTAGAGTGTGACACAAATTGAGTGTACATTTTTGGTGCCTACCATAGGGCATAATGTCCTAGTTTTACTTTACATCTCACTGCATTTCTTGCATATTTAGCATTATGTTCACCTTTCTTTTTTTTACAATTGCAACCTTTGGGTGATACTTTGCCAGTATCATGCAACATTTGTTTGTATTACTGTGCGATACTTTTATGATAAAAGTATCACATGCTCTTAGTAAATTCTATTGTCGTGGTATAGTATGTTGTATTGCCTAGCTTAAGAAGAAATATCGCATAAGAGAAAATTGTCGCACAAGTATACTGAGAAGTATCATATGATAGTCTTCCAACCAAAACTATCGCCTTGCTTGAATTTTCTTGTTGTTTGAGTGATTTGGCCAATTTCTCAGTTGTCACTTGCTATTTGCTATATTTTTTAGGTCTATGGTTGTTTGATAGTAGAATATTTGCAAATTTTATGCTATTTTCATAAGAATTTTTGGGGCTAACAATTGTGTTTGTAGGTTGTTGCCTTGGGATGTTTGTATAATTTCCTAAAATGAATGCATGTCAAAGTTTCAAATGTGCAAGGGCTACTAAAAATTGCTTGCAAGGATGCCCAAAGCATAAAAACCCAAACTTACTTCTATTTCCTTTATTTCATGTGTAGGAATACTACTAGTTGTTTCATTTTCATAGGCACATTAAACTTGCGAATGAGGTTCTTTGGTGATAGGAGAGTATGCTCTTCACCCTTGTGGTGAATCAAAAATCTTGACTTGCCTTTGGATTTTGAAAGCAAGGGGATAATTAGATCTTCTTGGCATGATTGGGGAAAATGATCAAGATAGGAGAGTATGCTCTTCACACTTGTGATGAATCAGAAACATTGACTCTTGAAAGTAGATCCAATCAATGGTAGTTAGGATCCTTTAGAGGGCCTACTCGTGGGAAACCAAGAGGAATGACCCAAGTGGGGACAAGCAAACCTGGCTATTCCAACCCACTATAGACACAAGGCTATGAAGGACACAAAACCTTGGTAGATGTATTATTTTTCTTCTCTTAGTGTGATTGCTTATGGGATTATGGCCATGAGGAGATCACTAGTCAAGAACGCTTAAGGTGCTCTTGTGCCCACGAGGTTTACCCACCGCAAGATGGGGTGTCCTATAATTGGGTGTAAGAGGAACATTATGAATGGAAGCCCTTTTTAAACATTCAAAGTTAGTAGCTACCCTATTTTTCCACTCAACTTCTTGGTGCAAGGATCAATCCTAGTGGATTACCCAAATCACCCCAAGATTTTACACTCACCATCTATGTTCCATTGGTTGTGCCTATGGAAATTCCATACCAAGCCAATATCTCTTGTGGGAAACCACTTAGTGTAAGGCAAAGGAGCACTTAGTGTGGGCCAAGTTGTTGAGTAATAAATTGTGACTCTAAGGTAGATTGCTTGGCTAATATTTTTGAATGTGTTGACCTATGTAAACATTCTTACAAATGAAACATCTTGATAAAATTGGTAGAAAGGTTGCTCTATATCACAAATTCATATTGGCAAGGTTGTTTTGACTCTTGTTCAATTATTTAAGACATGCTAAAAATCCCTTCTATTTGTAAAACTTGTTGTTCTTCAACACAAACTAAAATCTGAAATTGTCTGATCTGAAAACTATCTAATTGTCAAATCAAAACACAATAATTTGGAGTCAAACTTGTCTTTTTTTTCACAAAATTGGCACTTTATCTCACTCTCTGGAGAAATATCATGTGACACTTTGTTTTAAAAATTGTTTCACCTTACTATTCTAAATTATATCACCTTTCTATACTAAACTTTGTCATCCTGCCTTATTTGAACTATCACCCAAGAGAAAAGTCTCACATCGGTATCATAACTCTATCATACAATTTAATTTACTATCGTATTATTGCCTAGGTTCTAGAAGAATATCACTTGGGTAATTTTTCTATCAATACAAAGTCTACATTCTACTTCATCTAATCTAGGGTCTTGTTACTTCAATCCTTCCTGGTTCTAGTCACAAATATGTATGTTAGGTGCTATCTCAAGTTGAAAAGATGGGTTTGGTCTATCAGATGTAAGTCTCAAAATGTCATTGATAATCACTAGTCAAAATTTAGTTACCATTCTATGCTAGCTATTTGGTATTGAATTTATTTCTTTCTCACTCGATTCAAGTCATTAGTGTTGTAAATTCTTGAGCGCTTTTGACAAGCCATCTATTATACCTTGACAAGTGATTATTCTTGATTGTAAGAGCTTCAAATTTGAAACACTTCTCTCATCCTATTAAGCAAAGACACATCCTTACATGCCAGTCACAACTAGGTTCCAAGTTGGTAATGGTAGTCATTCTCATTTCATTTTTGCATAGTTAGAGAGCCATGTGTGGAAGACCTTAATCATAGTCAAATACAGACAACAAACATCTGGCATAATCTTCTTTACAGTTTTGAGAAACCATTTGGAACACCCTTTGACACAACCATAGGTGAAAACACTTTGACCAACATACATCCTAACAAAATCAAACACTAATTAGAAGAGCATGCATGTGAAAATGAAAGACTTGTGAAAATTATCCATGCTAGAAAAAGAGTAGATCAATAAGCTAAAGCTAACCCTCATACACATAATGAGGAAACTAGAAGAGACTATTATTGCAATTCTTTTGAATACATTCCCATCAATGGAAATAATTTCAATCACACACTTCCAAGGACTCCTAGAGTCAATGCAAGAGCATGCCCATCACCACCTAGATAATCATAATCACATCAGGAAAGTAATGATGAGATCACTAGTAAAGATGTTGTAAGATTTCAACAAGATGAGCTCACTCAAAAATTGATGGTAAAAGCTTTAGAACAAAATGGGCACAATATTTCTAGTATATGACAACAAAACGAGGGAAACTCCCCTAATATTATAATGTGAAACAAATAATTAAAAAATGAGAGCCCACCGAGGCTGAAATCTTGAGAGAAGAAATGCAAGAATTAAGGAAACAATTTGCACAATTACAAACTTCCAAAGAGCCACCTATAACTTCATTTATTGAATCAATATGTTCTTTTCAATTTGATAGGATTTTATACATGCCTCCATTTCCTAAGGATATAGAAGTTCCTAAGTATGACAAATATGATAGAAATGGTGACCCTCACAATCATGTGAGGCATTTCTATGCTATTAGCATGGATTTCATGCATGAAGACTCCTATCTTATGTGTTTGTTTCCTAGAAGTCTAAGAGGGTAAGCTATGGAGTGGTTCACAAAATTGACTTCCCCTCTCAAAAAAATTGATAAGATTTCACAATGCTTTATCCAACAATACTTTTATAACATTCAAAATCCCATAACTGTGTTGGGCTTGTTCCAAATTAAAGAAAAATAGGGAGAACTTTTTACAATATACCTTCAATGATGGAGATCCCTATACTCTAGGTACCCTTAGCAAGTTCCCGAGGCTGAAAATTTTGACATTTTTTTCAACACACTTGTACCTAAGATATACTTTGACTTTAAAAAATAGTTTTTCACATCCTTCAATGCAATGGTTGAGACTGCATATTGCATTGAAGATGTTGCTATCAAGAAGGGTGACATTGTTGTGAACAAAGACAAAAATAATAATGGAAATGGAAAAGACAAGGGCAAACCTTGGAATAAAAAATATATATAGTCAATGATAGAGTAGTGGAAACTCTCAAGACCAAGGAACCCACATTTAACCTTTCTAATGTCATCTAGGCTACAAAACAACAAGAAGGTTTGGAACCACAAACATCTGACAAGAGCTCTAAATTTACCAAAAAATGACATGTTTATGCACTAATGGTTGAGCCTTAAAAAGTGGTCTTCAAAACCTTGATTTCAAACAAGTTGGTTACACTACCACATAATTCCTATTTCTATGACCCACTCGTTAGACCTCCTTGGTGGCAAGAAGATCATATTTTTAGTTACCATAGAAGTAAAGGTCATAACATTGAACACTATTTTAAACACAAAGATGTTATCCAAGATCTCATCAAGGCTAGTAAAGTTGTCACAAGTGGTCTTGCTAAAAATTATGACCATAAAGCTTTCAAGAAACTTTTTCTTGAATATGAGAAAGGTGAAACTTCTAAGGCTCCTAAGAAGATTCATGATGTCAAGATTAGTTATGCCTATGTTGACACAAAAAATGTTATATGAATGCTTGAGCCCATTGAATATCTATGCATGGAAAGTTCTAATGATGAAAAAAAAATGTTGAGGATGAAAGACCCAAAGTTGTCCTCAAAATTTGAAATGCTTCCCAACACCATAATGATGTTAGACCTAAGGTGGTACTTCGAGTAGCCAAATCTTTATCTTCATAGAGTGAACCACTTAACATTATCACTAGGGGGAAATCTAAAGTCATTCTAAAATTTTCTTGTGGTCCTAAAAATGCATCATCATCTAAACAGGAAACTACCTCAGTAATCTCCAACTATGACTTTGTTAGCCAACTACAACATACCCTAGCTGAAATTTCCATTTTTGAGTTGTTAGAATTGTCCCCTTTTCACAAGGATGTCCTTGAAAAATCTTTATGTTCTGCCAACATTCCCATGGATATTGACGTGGAATGATTTTAAGCTATGGTGAACCATATCTCTTCACCTCTCTACCTCACTTTTTCTAAAGAAGATGACTGAGCTCTTGGTCATCCCCACAACCTTTCTCTCCATGTCAAAGTCAAATCTTTCATACTCATATTTTCAGTGCAAGGTCAAACATCATTTCATTCAATGTGATCCAACAGTTAAGCATGTCTGAATTTTCCATTGACCCTAGGTGTAAGAACACTATAAAAGCATATGATGAGGTTGAAAGACCTTCCAAAGGTCTAATTGTGCTTACAATCAAAGTTGGTCTAGTTGAGAAGGATGTCATTTTCCAAGTCCTAAACATACAACTTACATACAATTTGTTATTCGGATGACCATGGATTCATGACATGCATGTAGTATCTTCTATGTACCATCAGTGCATCAAGTTCCCTTTCAATGGTATTGAGATAGTTGTCCCCAGTGACAACTCAATATCTATCAATACATTATTTGCTACAAAAACACCAATTTTGCATAATCGCTCTTCTCATGAGCTAACATCATCCTTTACAGAATGTGAATAGAAATTGAAAATGATGAGCCTCAGCATGGGCAAATAAACTCTAGACTCTATTGCTACTTTACCTATTTCCCCTTAGTCTTATGGGAAACCTTCTAGCAAAAAAAGCCTTTTGCTTCTACAATGACTCTTTTTGGCACCTTTGTGTAATACTTAGTTCTCCTAGAAGTGGAAAAAGAAGAACAAGCAACCAAATATTGGATCTATAGGGAAGAGGAAGATGAGGAGGAAGTCATGGTTACTACTCCCATCTCTCCTAAATGCTATGACAAAGGATGTAAATTTCTCGCAAACATGGGCTATTATGGTCATGAGTCCTAACTGATAAGAAAAAAGCTCTAGTTGAACCCTTAAGTCATACTCAAGGTCATGACACTCAAGATACTACTGGCCTACGTTTTGGGCTAGAAGATGAAATACCAACACTTGATTGAAGAGCACCCATGTCTAGTGAATTGGAGGATGATGACCTTCCCTTTGTTGGTGCCACTTTGGAAGATGAGGATTTCATGCCTCTCACTTGTTTCCTTTGGGGACAAGAAACACTAACTACTCACAATGATGTTGAAGCTTCCACTTCTTGACAATGGGAACAAGATGAATCCAATCATGAAGACATAAACAAAGGATGGATTAGACAAAATATTACTCAATTGCTAGAGATTAGAGAACAGACTCTCATGAATATGAATAGGAAAGCATGTCAGATGCATCTTGTAAACTAGGAGCGGATGTCATTCACACCTATGAAACCCAACTAAATGTAGTCGAAGAGTCTACTATAGGGTCAGACGAGTTTTTTTTGCAAAATACTTTAGTGGATTACGTTGGTCCCTCTAGGTCTATCCTTGATCTGGACTCCTTTGCAATGTTCACTATATGCCTAACTTTGCATGTCACTAGATATGACTCTTTTCATATTAACAACCTTGAAGCTTCTAGATCACTCTCCTTGATTCACCCTAATCTCATAGATTGGTTGGTTCAAAATCGAAGACCTAAAATACCATCTTTTCAAAATGACTATGAGATCGCTTGCTACCTAAATGACATTGAACCCATCACTTCTTCCGCTAGTGAACCCATGGTTAACATGACATAATCAAATATCACGTACCTTAGTCATAAAATTAAAAGAAAAAACAAGTGGTTAGATGGCGAAAACCACTTTTTGGTGGTATCTAAACCCAAAAAAAGTAAAAACAAAGACGTATCTAATGGTCAAAACCTCCTTGAGGCATTTGGGGATGAGGTACTTAGCAGTCTGCCAAGCTATTTTTAGGATAGATCTTTGGTTCTTATCGAATCTACATAGCCTATCAACTTGGGGACATAAGAATCTCTTTAAATTATCCATGTGGCTCAATCACTATCAAATGAAGAAAAGGACAATTTTTTCAATTTCTTCTAAGACAAGAAGATCAATTTTGTATGAATGTACTCAGATATGTCAGGGCTTGACACGGATCTTATCATGCATCATTTATCTATCTCTATTGGTGTAAAACCTATTAAAAAAAAACTAAGAAAGATGCATCCACATGTAGTCCTCTTGGTCAAAACAGAGTTGGAAAAACTCTTGAGTGCAAACTTTATCAAAGCTATTAACTATGTGGAATGGATTTTCAACATTGTACCTATGTCTAAACATGATTAATCCATTCGAGTTTATACTAATTTTAGATATCTAAATAAAGCATGCCCCAAGGATGACTCTCCACTACCAAACATAGACATGATAGTGGACATGATGGCTGGTTATGAAATGTACTCCCTCATGGATGGCTTTTCCAGGTATAACCAAATTAAGATTGCCCCATCTCAAGAAAAGACAACTTTTACATGTGCCTAGGCTACTTTCTATTGGAATGTCATGCCCTTTGGGCTCAAAAATTTTGGTGCTACCTACCAAAGAGAAATGACCACCATATTCCATGATATGATGCAAAAAAATATGGAAGACTATGTTTATGAAACACTGGCTAAATCTAGAAAATGAGACACACATCTTGAAGACCTTAGTTTGATAGTGGACCATATGGAACAATTTTAACTTAGATTCAACCCAAAAAAGTGTGCCTTTCGTGTCACTTCTACAAAATTTCTAGGCTACATTATATCAAAAAAAGGCTTGAGGTCAATCCTGAAAAGGTCCAAGCTATCATGGAAATGCCTCCTCCAAGAAACATCAGTCAACTTAGAAGTCTACAAGGATGTTTGCAATCCATTAGAAGATTCATTTCATAGTTGGTTGATAAATCTCAATCTTTTAACAAGAATTTGCATAAAGGCTCTTCTCATATCTAGAATGGAGATTGTCAAAAAAATCTAGACCAAATCAAAGGGTACTTGGCTAAACCTCTAGTTTTGATGTCACCCATTCTAGGAAAACCTTTGATTTTGTACATCTCAGCTACAACTTCTTCTCTAGGAGCATTATTAGCACAAAGTGATGAGACTAGTAAAGAATGTTCTACATATTACATCAATTGAACTTTGGTGGCTTATGAAATGAACTATACCAACATTGAGAAATCCTACCTTGCAATGGTCTTTTCTTCTCAAAAACTCTGACATTACATGCTGGCACATAAGGTTCACCTAGTTGCTGAAATTGATCCTCTGAAATATTTGTTGACAAACTAAATGGATGATGATTCTTTTAGAATTTGACATTCAGTATGTCAAATGTAAAGCCATCAAAGGGTAGGCCATAGCTGACTTATTGGCTTATTTTCCACTAGAGGATACAACACCAATGCAAATTGAGTTTCCAGATGCCTCAATTATATACATCACTAAGAGAACTTGGAAAATGTTCTTTGATAGTTCTCATACATAGAATGGGGATAGAATGGGCATCTTGTTTATTTTCCCTCATGGTTATACAATCCCAAAATCCTACAAACTCTTATTCCCTTGCATGAACAACATTTTAGAATATGATGCATTAATAGATGGGATCAAAATGGCTCTTGAATGAAGAATCACTAAATTGCACATATATGGAGATTTCCAACTTATTATAAATTAAGTGAACAATGAATATCAAACAAAGGATGACAAGTTGATACCTTAAAAGAAGTTGATTTATGCTTTAAGGAACTATTTCACTTTTGTGACATTCCAACAAATTCCTAGAGCACAAAACAAGGTTGTCGATGCTTTGGCCACCTAGCATCTATCCTCCAACCACAAGAACATGAATCAATGATTTGAGTTCTTGGTGGAAGAACTACATCATCATGCCTATGATTCCTTGGATAACCAAGTGATCTGCACTATTGTAGGTCATGATTCCTCCCACTATGTGACTATCTTCTCTTACCTGCATGATCAATTTATTTCTAAAATCCTCATGTGCAACCAAAAATACCAACTCCTCGATAATGCTTCACATTACACTTTGGTATTTGGACTTGTATAGGAAGAGTCTAGATGAAACATTTCTTAGCTAGAAGAGTTCAAAAAGGCACTACCTGAAACCCATGATGACATTTGTGGGGCACATTCTAATGGCCTTGCACTTTCTTGGAAACTATTTAGGGTGGGTTATTACTGGCCAACCATGCAAGCTGATGTTGTCCATAATGTCGAGTCCTGTAAGAAATATCAACTTTTTGGAAATTTAATTAATGCTCTTGGATGTGAGTTGATTCCCTCTGTGACATATTGGCCATTTCAGCAATGGACCTTTGACTTGGTTGGAAAAATTCATCCAAGTTCATTTAGTGGTCACAAGTTCATCTTCACATCAACTGAGTATTTCACCAAATGGGTTAAGGATGTGCCACTATCTGCTGGTACAAGAAAACATGTTGCCTTGTTTATACTGAACCACATCATTTGTTATTATGGTATTCCTTCCCCCATTGTTATTGATAATGGAGGAAAATTAAAGAACAAGGACCTCAAACAGTTGTGCAAGAAATTTAGAATCAAACAACATTGGTCCTCTATTTACTAACCTCTAGGGAATAGCTAAGTTGAGGCCTCTAAGAAAACATTGCTGAAAATCTTACACCGAATAGTTCACAAGTCTAGAAAATATTGGCACTTATAGATAAATCTGGCACTTTGGGCCTATCGAACTACCATCTATACTCCTACAAGGGTCATGCCTTTTTTTTAAGTCTATGGGTCTGAGGTTGTCTTCCCAGTAGAGGTTGAGATCTCCTCCTTGTGATTCTCCTTACATGGGTTGATAACTAATGAAGGCCATAGAGATATGTGTGTATAGGAACTAGAGATTCTTGATGAACACCGCAAGGCTACGTTTGATCACATGAGGGCTTATTAGATGCACATGTCTACTTAGTATATCAAGAAGGTTTATCCTTGTGAATTTCATGTAGGTGATCTTGTGCTTAGAGAGAATCCAAAAAATCAATAGCATAGAGAGTAGAAGGGAAAGTTTGAACCTAATTGGTTAGGTCCATACATTATCACAATAGTATTTGGGTCTAGTGCTTATTAACCATCTACTCCCAAAGGGGAAAAACTTGTACAGCCTATCAATATCCTACATTTGAAGAAGTTCTATGCTTAGAGGCTCACAACTCAATTATCTTGTACATACTTATTGGTCCTAAAAAGAATCTAAAAATTAACAAATGTCTTGAAAAAATAATCATCTTAGTGAAAACCTAGCAATAGGCGCTTTGATGTATCACCAAAAAAATCAAAAAATACAAAAAAAAAAAATTTAAAAGTCCTAGAAAAAAAAATCTGTCAAGTGATGAAAACCTAGAAATAGGTGCTACTTGAAACCCTTGCACCTATGTCTATCAGTCTCAATCACCCACTTTGCAACACATTTCCTAGCTTGGGATTGTTTCTTGTCCTTATCTCAGGGCATAGTTTCTTAGCCTATTGAAGTGTCCTTGTGCACTAGGGTTTCTTTATAAACTCACAAAATAATGTTTCTGAATGCTACCCCCCCACCAAACTTGACATCAAGTATTTCTCAACACTTTTTAGATAGTCTACCTACAGTCTCAGATGTCTCACGATATTTCTCACCATCATAATCAAATCTTGAAGAAGTGGCCAAGTGACTTACACACACACACTTAAACATTTAAATGATTGAGCTATGGTGAACTTTATCTACTTTGTTTGTTGTCTATGACAATTTCTTTGTTATGTGCTCCCTCCCTAATAGTTTTTTGAAGATGTCATGGACTAGAAGATTGGGGGCCTAGGGCATGATTTCTTTATTTTTGCATGTGGGTATACTTTATTTGTCTATATTTAATAAAGCATTCATGCTCATCCTATTTGACACTTTGACTTACAAACATATCATCCTTGACTATTTTTTGCAAGACTGCACTCAAGGGTTATACTAGCACTTATGCCTTAATACAGACATAATCTTGCTATATCAAACTTAGGGAATCTAATCACGTAGCCATCTTAACTTACATGACTTTGATGCTTAGATTGGATTTCCACATTCCTATATGATATCGATCATATTCATATCCTCATAGTTATACTAGTAATGGTTGTATGATCTCATGATGTCCCTTATAAACACTCAATGATGAAAAAGAGTCTAAATGTTTTTCGTTTCTTGCTAGTAAACCACTTTGCATATTAGTTTGTGTTTTTAGGGTTAATATCTATCTTAGTCTTTCATTTTTGTATATGGGGAGAGCTCTCTCTTCATCTTTTTTGTGGACATATCAGCTAACTACTTTCATATCTTTCTTTGCTTTCTTCTTGATCATGTCTTTTCATTTCCTTAATCTTTTCCTTCACCTCTTTGCAATCCTTTCATCACAAGGGGTTAATCTAAAAATCACATTTGATCTATCCATGTTTAAATGTTTCAAAAAACATAAGTCTATATCATATACATGAGAGCTAAACATCATAAATGAGAAATATCCATGAACATATTAACATGAGCATATCAACATGAACATAAAATCAACACATACATGAGCAAGAAACTAAAACATCACATAAAAACTTAAAATGTTGAAACATCCATCAAAATGAGACAAGTACACAAAATTTGTTGATCAAATCTAGGATCTCATATATATATCAATGTGTCACAATACATATGCAAATGTGAGATTCAAAATCTAGATATCCATCTCAAAAATACATGGAGTACAATAAAAAAAACTATCAAATTGTTAGCCTCGGCCTATGACTGACTTGCACCCTCTACAAATAGTGGTGGCCCTAGTGGTAGAGCTTGTCTCCTATCTAGTGCCTACACTACACCCTCTAATCTCCTAGCTCTCTTTGAATACATAGGTGTTCATCGATTTGCAGGGACTACAGCAATGTATACCCCATGATAGTAGGTTTCCCTAGCTATCTACCACTCCATCTCTTATTGGGCCTCTATTAAATCATCTCTTAAAGAATGTTCTCATCTGCCAGCCTCTTCCTATGAATTCACTAGCTACTAGTCTCACACAACAATGTTCACTTGAGCTACCTATATTTCTACCTCTAAAGCCTATATCCTAGCATCTTGGTCATCCTTTCCTTTGGCTGGCTACTCCACCTACACCTCCACTTGCACTGCTCTTTGTCACCTCAGTGGCACCTCCTCCTTCTCCCTCGTGGCCTATGCTTGCATCCATCTCTTCCATGATCTAGAGCCACTTCCAACCTCCATCTATCTCCCCCTTTACCTTTGTCTCCACCATCGCCATCTCCTCTATGCCCTAATGTCATGGGTAGAGCATCTAGCTATGTAAACTAAGGGAAGGGATGCCTCTACCTCTAGTATAGATATGTTGGGTCTATCCCTACATCAACTACATCTAGATGATAGTCCTAAGGTGCCTAAACTAAGGTTGTTGTCTTATGAATGGTTGTCAAATAATCTAACATGGATAGGCAACCTTGTGCCTCATCTAAGTGGAGCTAAGCATAAGTTTTCATCTCTACTGAGATTACCTGCCACTCTACAAACTACCACCATACTCAACTAATCACGAACTGCTCCACTATCTCTGAGTGCCTACCTACTAGTAGTTTTCTATATTATATATAAATGTAGCTCCCAAGAGTTAGACCATCTATGACAATCTTGATACGGTCACCACATGAATGTTGTCAGCTCATCAAAAAAAAATTGATAGTCTATGACATCCCTACTATGAGTATGTGGTACAAACCCTATATATTTGGGGATGTAGGATTGGTTGCATTCCCATGGCTGAACTCATGGTTGAATGACAACAATATGCTCCCACATCCATATTTGTGCTAGCACTACTCCACATACCCAAGAGTGACCCTCATGGTATACCACCTCATGTAGTTTGTGATACATATCCACATATATGGCTGGTCCCCATGCCATCCTATGCAGCCACAAAATCATATTTGTCACCAATCTGCCCCATCCCAATGGGAAGCCCTTTTGGCCCCTATTGGTAAGTAGAGCCTATGCCACCAGCAAACATAACAAACATGACAGTGGGTAATCAACACCATACTCATCAATGAGTTACTCCCACCTTAGATGGTAGTCTAGGATGGTAACATCCTAAAACATCTCCTACATTACTACCCTCCCCTTTGTCGGGGTCTAATCATAGTATACCTGTGACATATAACCAAACCTTGCATCAACATATTTCACATGCATATCAAAATCTAAAAATGAAAAACAACAATCAAACATAGAACTCACTAGATCACCATGGTAGGGTACGTGAAGGATGCAATATACATCCTCTAAACTAATGGTCACCTCTCTAGTAGGCAAGTGAAAGGTATTGTTCTTGTTATCCCATCACTTGGCTAGCATAGTCAACAACCCATGGTTTTCCTATATGTGGGGTATCTACATGACCCACCTCAACCCCATGCTCACTATGTGTTGGAAATGAGAATGGAGTAACTCAAAGGGGGAGGGGGTGAATCAGTTACCACAAAAACATTTCACAGTCCCTTAGATGTCTAAAAGCTTGATCTTAGTTACAAATTACTGAAACTTGATAATGCAACAAATAATAATAATTATTAAGAACTAATAACCAAAAACAATTTAGCAATCATGAACGCTAGAGACACCAGATTTAACGTGGAAACCCAATATGGGAAAAACCACCAATGTAACTAGTTACTGTTTTTCACTCTTCTGAAGTGAGCCCTATTAGGAGCCAACCCTGTTAAAGGTTACAAAACACACTGTTAGGTGTGACCCTGTTAGAGGATTTAATCATCCTGTTAGGAGTGGCCTTGCTAGAGGTCTTTAGAATAATTCAACTGAATTGTTACCTTGTTAAAGGATTTATAGAATGGTTGTTAAACCAACTCTGTTAAGAGATTTTGAGTTCACTGTTACAATGGTTAGAAAGCAACAATGAAGTGATCTGATACAATATGCAACTTATCTTTGCTGATTACAGATCTTTGTTATTCTTGACTGAATCCTTACTGATCAAATACAACTTTCCAACTCCTTCAACGCATCTGATCCTTCATCAGACTTTTCTCAACATTTGCCTTTTCGTTTCACACTATAATGCACCTTCATAACTTTTTCACACTTTTTTTGATTTACAACTTGAGTGACCATATATACCTTTCAGATTATCTTAGTCGGCTCGAATCACTAACCAATAATCAAACAAATACAATAGTCGGCTAGAAATAATTAAAATTACAAACTAACAAATCCCTTTACTGGTCGACCCTGCTCAGTTAATACTGTTTAGAAAATAATTCCTGTGTTAACCGACTGAGCTCGGTTAATATAGCGAACTTCGTGACAACCCTTCAATCGTCGGGAGAACTCGGTAAGTACTGAATTTCCATAGATGACCAAGTGAGCTTGGTGGAAATTGTCTTTGCCAAATTCCTTTGTTGACCGAGTGATTTCGGTTAACACTGTCTGCCTCATTTTCTTCGATAACCGAATGAGCTCGGTTAACACTTGTCTGCCTTATTTTCTTTGATGACCAAGTAAGCTTGGTTAACACTTGTCTGCCTTATTTTCTTTGATGACCGAGTGAGCTCGGTTGACACTATCTGCCTCATTTTCTTTGATGATCAAGTGAGCTCAGTTGATACCGACTACTTCATTTTCTTCGATGACCAACTGAGCGTGGTTGACACTCTAGCTGAGTTTGGTTAGCTGAGACTAATAACTGATATGACATTTGTGTGACATTAAGGACAACATTATCCAACAATCTCCCTCTTTAGCATTGATGGCAACACAACATGTCATAACAGAATGAAATTTTGAAATAAGTCCAACAAGATAACAGACTTCTCCCTCTTTTAATAGTCTCCCTCTTTTAAGGAACTTCATAGCAGATTTTTCAAATTTCACAAATTTCAGAAGGATATGACAGTAGATCTCTCCCTCTTTGACAACACATGCCAAAGATAACAGAAGTAAAGTGAATTGCAATGTACCTTTAGTACTGATTCATATGCAATGATTTTTTATTAAACTGCATCAACAGATAGATCTTCAATCTTATATGTGTTGATGCATCACTAAAACTTATTTTAGTGAACTTCAGATAGGGGAATGACCCCTAACTTACCTCTAAGATACAAAAATGCATCCTTAGATAAGGGCTTTGTGAATATATCGGCAATTTGTTCCTTTGTGTGAACATATTCCAATCTGGTCTCCTTGTCTTGCACCAATTCTCTAACAAAATGATATTTGATTGCAATATGCTTGGTCTTGGAATGCATCACTGGATTCTTGGATATGTTGATTGCACTAGTATTGTCACAGAACATAACAACTGGTTCTTTGATTTCCATCTTCATTCCTTGAAATAACTGCTTAAACCAAACAATGTTGGAATAGTTTACTGCTGCAACAACATACTCTGCCTCTGTTGTAGATTGGGATGTACAATTTTGCTTTTTGCTTGTCCAAGAAACCAATCTCTTTCCAAGAAAGAATGCTCCTCCACTTGTGCTTTTTCTGTCATCAATATTCCCTGCCCAATCAGCATCAGTAAAAACTTTCAAATCCAAATTACCTCCAAATTTGTACCATAGTCCATAATCTTCAGTTCCTTTCAAATATCTAATTATTCTCTTGATTGCCATAAGGTGATTTTCTCTTGGTTTTGCTGAAAATCTTGCAACAATACCAACTGCAAGAGCAATATCTGGCCTGGTATGAACTACATACTACAACTTCCCAATCATAGATCTATACAATGTTTGATCTACTTCTTTGGATTCATCATCTTTGGTAAGTTTCAATCCAGTAAACAAAGGAGTTCCAACAGGTTTATAGTCCTCCATACCAAACTTTTTCAATATCTCCTTGATGTATTTTGATTGAGTAATGAAGATGCCATTCTTATTTTGTTGAATTTGAAGACCAACAAACAATTTTATTTCACCAAACATAGACATTTCAAATTCCTTGTTCATTTGTTCTGAAAATTCTTTGCAAAGACCATCATTCCCTGTGAAAACAGTATCATCTACAAATATTTCTGCCAAGACAATCTTATTATCTGGTCCTTCCTTTATATACAAGCTACTATTATCATTAGTTCTTTGAAAACCAATCTGAATAAGATAGTTATGCAATCTTTCATACCATGCTCTAGGGGCTTGTTTCAGACCATACAGTGCCTTATGTAATTTGCAGACCATGTCCCTTTTATCTAGATCAACAAAACCTTCAGGTTGTTCAATGTAAACCTCTTCATCCAGTATTCCATTGAGGAATGCTGACTTGACATCCATCTGATAAACTTTGAATCCTTTGTGAGCAGCATATGCAAGTAAGGTTTTGACTCCTTCCAATCTTGCAACAGGAGCAAAAGTTTCCCCATAATCTATGCCTTCTTCTTGAGAGTATCCTTTGCATACCAATCTAGCTTTGTTTTTGGATAACTTACCATCTTCAGTTAACTTGTTTCTGAATACCCAATTGGTTCCAATGATATTCTTATCTTTAGGCCTGGGTACAAGAGTCCATGTCTTGTTCTTCTCTATCTGTTCTATTTCCTTACTCATTGCCTCAATTCAACTATCATTTGCCAATGCATCTTTAATACTTCTAGGTTCAAAATTAGCAAGTAAACAAGTATTTTTCAACTTACTTCTTGTCAGGGTTCCTTCAAATTTGTCTCCAATGATTTGATCTAGTGTATGATGTCTTTTGACATATTTAGCTAATACAGGTTCTTTACCTCTTGAATGAGTTTCATTGATATCTGCTTGTGCTTCAATTTCATGTTCAAGCTGTTCTGGCTTGGTTGCTTCAGACTCGGTAGACACTTGCTTGGTAGTGTCTGAATATTGTTGTGGCTCGGTTTGAACTATTTGCAACTTGGTTACTGAAGACTCAAGAGTTGAGGATTCTTGAGTGAACGGTATACTTGGTATAGTATCTGGTTCAATGTAAACAAATCTCTTGTAGTCTTCAGGTATCTTTTTGCTTTCTTCTTCTGATTTGTCTGCAAACTCATCAACTTTCACATGTGCACTTTCTATGACTTTGTGAGTGGATAGATTTAAACATCTATATGCTTTTCTTTTGCAAGAATATCCCAAAAATATTCCTTCATCACCTTTTACATCAAATTTTCCTTTTCTAGATTCTTTCAAAATATAACATTTGCTTCCAAATACTTTCAGATAACTTACATTGGGTTTGTAGCCATACCATAATTCATAGGGAGTCTTGAATGAGTCCTTCTTCAACTGTACTCGATTTAAGGTATGAACTGCAGTGCTGATGGCCTCCTTCTAGTATTTGATAGCAATGTTTTTTTCTATCATCAGGGTTCTTGCACAATTCATAATGGATCTGTTTCTTCTTTCAGCTATTCCATTTTGTTCTGGAGTTCCTGGTGCTGAAACCTATCTTTTAATACCTCTTTCAATGCAGAAGTTATTAAATTCATGTGAAATGAATTCACCACCTCTATCTGACCTTAAACATTTCAGCCTTTTCCCTGTTTCTTTTTCTACTCTTTCCAAATACCATTTGAATTTCTCAAATGCTTCTGATTTATTCCTTAGATACATGACAATCATCATTCTTGAATAGTCATCAACAAAAAGAATGAAAAACTTTTCTCTAGTATAGCTTTCTATTCCAATGGGTCCACATAAATTAGTATGCACAATTTCTAATATATCTTCAGACTGATAGTTTTTGCCTGCAAAACTAGTCTTTCCCATTTTACCAATCTGACAATTCTTGCATAGACCAACCTCAAGTTTCTTAATGTTAGGAATGCCTCTTACTTTCTTGAATTTGCTTATTTTTACCAAATTATCAAAATTGACATGACACAACCTTTTATGCCATAACCAACTCTCTTCAATTTGAGCAATAAAACATGAGCATTTACCAAGTTCTAGATAGAACAAGTTACCTTTAGTTTGGGTACCAAATCCTATCAGTTTTCCTTACTCATTCAATAGTCTTGCCTTTCCATGCATGAATTCCACCTTGAATCCAGTATTTAGTAACTGTGCAACACTTAGCAAATTATGTTTGAGACCTTCAACCCAATAGGCATTATTACATATAAGTTCTTTGGATAGACAGATTCTTCCTCTTCCTTTTATGAAATGAGGTTCATTATTACCAAACCTTACACTGCCACCATCATAGTCTTCAAACTGATCAAACTTAGTTTTATCACTAGTCATATGATGTGAGCAACCGTTGTCTATAATCCATGTATCATTCTTACTTACATGAGAGATAAGAGCCATTTTATCTTCATCATCACTATCAGAGTCATCTTTAACAGCAATATAAACAATTTCATCCTCACTATTATCAGAATCCTTAGAATTTTCAGCCATGAAACATGATTTCTTACCTTTGTTCTTGGATGATTTAAAGTCTTTCTTGCCATTCCATTTGTGATCTTTCTTTTCATCATTGTTTTGCTTTTTTGGGCACCTTGCTGCAATATGACCAATTTCATCACAAGAAAAATAGATTAGAGGAACTTTACCTTTGTATTTTCCTCTGCCTCTAGAATATTTCCTTGCTAGTAGAGCTTCAATCACTTCGAGATCACTATCTGAACTTTGGCTTGATTCATTTTCACTTTCTGACTATGATTCTATCTTCCTTTTGTTTTTCTCTTTGAGTGAGAGCTTGGCTTGAAATGCTGATTCAACATTTTTGGAGGCTGGAACATAGTTGTCAAAGTTATCTAGTTCAAATGCAGTTAGTCTTCCAACTATGGCCTCAAGATTTATCTTATGATTTGCTTCACACCTTCTTTCCTGAATTGCAGAGACTCTGATTGCATAAACGAGAAGCAAGGTTCTGAGAACTTTGCTTATAACTATTTCTCCTTTGATGTCACCTCTAGCTGCCCTGATTGCACTTACACATGCTTTAACTCTTTCAACATACTTTGCAATGTTTTCATCCTCTCTCATCCTCATTTGATCAAATTGTCCTCTTACACTTTCTGCTTTTGCTCTTCTCACATTATCATCTCCTCCATAGATCTCTTTTAGCTTGTTCCACATGTCAAAGGCAATTTTGCAGTCCTTAATGTCATCAAATTCTTCATAGCTGAGACCAGATGCTATGTCTATCATCATATTGTTGTTAGTCTTCTTTTTAGAAATATCATTAACTGACAATGTGCCAGAAGGTTCTTCATATTCTTCTTCAAGGTATTTCAGTCCAGTATCACCAACAGTAGCCAGATGAAGTTTCATCAATCCTTGCCATGCTGAGAAGTTGTCTCTGTTAAGTTTTGGAATTTCTCTTTTGTAAGACATCTTGATCTTTGGCTTAGATCCTTGAAATCTTTTCCTGCAAGCACCAAAAGCTTTGATACCAATTGTTGGAAATGAGAACGGAGTAACTGAGAGGGGGAGGGGGTGAATCAGTTACCACAAAAACATTTCACAGTCCCTTAGATGTCTAAAGGCTTGATCTTAGTTACAAATTACTGAAACTTGATAATGCAGCAAATAATTATTATTATTAAGAATTGATAACCAAAAACAATTCAGCAATCATGAACACTAGAGACACCAGATTTAACGTGGAAACCTAATATGGGAAAAACCACCAATGTAACTAGTTACTGTTTTTCACTCTTCTGAAGTGAGCCCTGTTAGGAGCCAACCCTGTTAAAGGTTACAAAACACACTGTTAGGTGTGACCCTGTTAGAGGATTTAATCACCCTGTTAGGAGTGGCCTTGCTAGAGGTCTTTAGAACAATTCAACTGAACTGTTACCTTGTTAAAGGATTTATAGAATGGCTGTTAAACCAACTCTGTTAAGAGATTTTGAGTTCACTGTTACAATGGTTAGAAAGCAACAATGAAGTGATCCGATACAATATGCAACTTATCTTTGCTGATTATAGATCTCTGTTATTCTTGACCGAATCCTTACTGATCAAATACAACTTTTTAGCTCCTTCAACGCATCTGATCCTTCATCAAAATTTTCTCAACATTCGCCTTTTCATTTCACACTATAATGCACCTTCATAACTTTTTCACACTTTTTTTGATTTACAACTTGAGTGACCATATATACCTTTCAAATTATCTTAGTCAGCTTGAATCACTAACCAATAATCAAACAAATACAATAGTCAGCTAGAAATAATTAAAATTACAAACTAATAAATCCCTTTACTAGCCGACCCTACTCGGTTAATACTATTTAGAAAATAATTCCTGTGTTAACCGACTGAGCTAAGTTAATACAACGAACTTCATGACAACCCTTCAATCGCCGGGAGAACTCAGTAAGTACTGAGTTTCCATAGATGACCGAGTGAGCTCGGTGGAAACTATCTTTGCCAAATTCCTTTGTTGATTGAGTGATTTCAATTAACACTATCTGCCTCATTTTCTTCGATAACCGAGTGAGCTCAGTTAACACTTGTCTGCCTTATTTTCTTTGATGACTGAGTAAGCTCGGTTAACACTTGTTTGCCTTATTTTCTTCGATGATCGAGTGAGCTCGGTTGACACTATCTGCCTCATTTTCTTTGATGATCAAGTGAGCTCGATTGATACTGATTGCTTCATTTTCTTTGATGACCGAGTGAGCTCGGTTGACACTATAGCTAAGCTCGGTTAGCTGAGACTAATAATTGATATGACATTTGTGTGACATTAAAGACAACATTATCCAACACTATGGTCACCTTCTCACCATCATCAAGGTGTTGTAAAACCTACAACCCCACAACTTTGGGGGCTCTAATGAGAATGATTAGAAACACCATCTACAATACAGGACAAGTAAACATTAGAAAACATGTAAAAATCAACAAAAAATTACAAAAAATAGATAGTGCGACACTTCTTCCTATACATAGGCAACACAATATGCTAATCAAATGTCATGCTATGATTTTTACTATACCTAGGTGATATAATTTTGTTGGGTGACATTTCGCATTGGTCCAAGTGATATTTGGGTATGGTCCATATGATACACTACAGATAAGTTGTGTGATACAATTTTTCATACAAAGTACTACAGGATATTTTTTAAAGTACTCATATGATACATTTTAAAATATTGCATGATATTCTGTATTGAACTTATAAAACATTCAAAAAATAGTAAAGAATGCTCAAAAAAGTAGCAAAAAGTTGAAAATTTATCAATGCCTCATAGTCAGTTGGTCAGTTGTGTAATCGACTGTGCTTGAAACAATATCAGTGAGTTAGAATGTTTACCAAAGCCATGATGCTCTCTCGACTACTCAAGCTCTCAAAAATCACAAAAGACAAAATAATTTGAAAATGACACCTAGACCCCTTATATAGCCTTCTGATCTTATTTTGATGCATTCTTTGAACTCCTCAATATTCTGGAAAAATTGTACCCTTGGCTAATTTCAATGTCCTGGATCCATTTTTAGGACTGAAATCAAAATCTAAGTTCATCTTGATAGTCAAAATCACATTTTAAAATTCTACCTTCTGTTAGAAATAGATAATACTAAGAGGGGGGGTGAATTAGTAATAAAATACCTAGAAAAGCTTGGATTTGTTAAAGGAAAAATTGATAGTAACCTATACTTGAAGGAAATAGGATGGTTTGCTAATAATCATTGTATTTGTTGATGACATCATTGTTAGTGGAAATGATGAAGCTAGTAACAAATTCTTAGATGACATGAAGGATGAATTTGAAATGAGCATGATTGGTGAAATGAAAAAAAAAATTGGGATTGCAAATTGTTCAGAATAAAGAAGGTATCTTTATTTCTCAAACCAAATATTTAAACGATTTACTAAAATGATTTGGTTTAGAGAATTGCAAACTTGTTGGAATTCCTATGGTAACTAGTCATAAGTTATCAAGAAAAGATGAAACACCTACTATTGAACAAAAGAAGTTCAGATCTATGGTTGGTGGATTATAGTATCTGACTCATAGCAGACCATACATAGCTAATGCAGTTGGAATTGTAGCAAGATTTCAAGCTAATCCTAAGGAGTATCACTATGCAACAATAAAAAGAAAATTTAGATATTTGAAAGGAACATCATATTATGGTATTTGGTATGAAAAAAATAGTGACTTTACTCTTTGCACTTATATAGATGTTGATTGGGCAGGAGATAGGGATGACAGTAAAAGCACTAGTGGAGGAAAATTTTTCCCTAGAGGAAGATTAGTTTCTTGGCTCAGCAAGAAGCAAGATTCTACCTCTCAAAGTACTATAGAAGCAGAGTATGTTGCAGTACAAATAACTATAATCAAGTCATGTGGATGAAGCAGATGATGAAGGATATTGGAATAACATTCACAGGACTTGTTATCATTTATTGTGATAACACAAGTATAGTCAACATGTCTAATCATCTTTTTTTGCACTCAAAAACTAAGCACATAGCAATAAAGTATCATGTACTAAAAGATAAAGTTGCAAAGAAAGAAATTAGACTAGAATACATCAACACTAAGGAATAGATCATAGACATTTTTACAAAGGCCTTACCAAAAGATGCATTTTAATACCCGACAGGTATGCTTGGGGTTATGCCCCTACCTAGCTCAGAGTAGAAGATGCAGAAGTGCATCAGTTCAGGGTACACAACACCATTGTAAGACTAGACTAAATGTTGATGCTTCTCCAATGGGGGAGTATCTATGATGAACAGAGTCAGTCAAGGACTCTTGGAAATAGGTAATTGGTATACAACAATAACTTTAGATACTTGTAGAAGAGGAAAAATTAAGGCTAAATTGAAACCCTCTAGCTCTCGAAGACAAATTGAGGAACAAGATACAGAGGTGGAGAGCACTGAAGGCACAGATAAGGGTGTCCCTAAGGAAGAGGAGGGGATGGATGTTGGGGAGTTTAGCTCTAACCTTAATGGTTACCTAGATTTGAAAGATAAAAATGAGGAAGGGAGAGAGGAAGATACTACTGAGGTGAATTCAAAATAGAGCAAGTCTGATAATGAGGATACTCATATTGTGTCTAGGGGAGGTGATAAAGAGAAAGAAAATTTAATTAATGATCCAGCCATTTTGAGTGAGGAGGAAAACATGGGGAAAGCTTCCACTCCTGTAAGGGAGATTGAGGGACAAGATAAGGAGGGCCATAGCCATCATATTCATGCAGAGTCTGGTGAGGACCAATCGTTGGATGGGGGGATTCATATTGATAAAGTTGACCCCTTACCACACACCACTACTAATGACGCAGGTGAGTCCTCGACAAGGGAAACCAAACTTTCCTTCCTTCACTCTGCTAAACAAAAAGCTGACTCTTTCCTTCAGGTCAACTCCTGGTTATATAATGAAATAATGGGGCTGAAGAAGAAAGTGGATACCTTGTAACATAACTAGGAGGCTGACCGGGCTATTATTCAACACATGGAGGTGCAAATGGGAGATATCCCAAAAAAACTAAAGGATTATGAGCAAAATCTTAGAGTGCTCATCAAGGAAAGTGGAGCAAAAATGGAGCAAGTTACCTCAAGCATCTGTGCAGCTGCGGCGACATTGGGCAAAAGAGAAAATGAAGGAACCATATCTTTGGAGGGCCCAAGCAAGAGGACAAGACAGAGCTTGAGGAAGAAAGCTTTGATTGTTGTTGCTTCTTCAGCTGCTAACTCCATCCAGGACATGGCTAAGATTGGTAAGGCGGTAGTGGAGATAATTACGAAATTGCAATAGTTTCCTAGGTCTTCTTTTCTGGTCGGGTTCCTGTTCCGGTCCTGTTTGTTGGCTGTTACTTCTAGTTCCTATGTTTGGTCCTATTTTTTGGCTTTTAGTTTTTAATATGTACTAACAGTTCTAGGTCCTTGTAAAACCTAGATACTTTATTTGGACATTATTAGTGGTTTTAGGTCCCTATAAAACCTGATTTTGGTTCTACTTTTTAATAGGTTTAAGGGCTCTTTCCTGTTGGATGGCTTGTTTTTTCCTTTTTTGAGGATGTGAAAGGGTTTCGGGGTCCCTTCAAAACCTATTTTTACCGTAATCTAAAACTTTAGATACTTGTGGTGTTTATAAAAGAATCGTAGAGCAACAAATTGACTTTTGGCCATGCTAATAGGTTGATTTTTGTACTACCTTTGACATTGATGTCAATTGGGGAGAGTGAGTGACATGAAAAATATTGTAATGAGAGAGAAAAATATGTGACAACATTGTAATGGGAGTAGTGTTGAATAATGTTGAAGGATTTGATTGATTGGTATTCTTGGATCTAGATATTTTTCATCTATGTTGCCATCAATGCAAAAGGGGGAGATTGTTAGCATGAATGCTGATGTAATGGGGGAGCACTGTAGAATAGTGTTATGACTGTGTTTGTCATTGATGACAACATAGTAAGACTAAGAGAGTAGTAGACTAAGATTTGTGAATTGAGGACACTACATTGCATATCTACCTATGTGCAATTAACAGAAGGTACTACAACATGTATTTGACATGTGGTCAAGTGCATAGAACCTAAATCAACATCATACGGAAGATATCAGTGATTTACAAAGAACCACAGGAAACAGAGCATTAGGGAAATAGTCTCTATTGTATGATCAATAGAATACTTTGTGTTCGGAATAAAGAGTTGTGCAATTAATTGGAGGAAGTAAACTGACAACTGATGATGTTAATAAGTGCACAGGTACAAAATTTGCACGTGTGAAAGTTTGTGAACAACTGAGAGTTGACAGCATTAATTAAATGTGTATTTCATTTAATTAAATATGAAGCCGACTCAAAATAATGTTAAGTATGTAGAGCCAACTCAAAGGGTTAATAATTTAGTATGGTATAAAGGAAAAGTGTTTTCCAAGTTCTATATAAGGATTGAGAATAAATAAAGGGGAAGCAGAGAAGATTTGTGAATTGCTAAAAGGAAAGCAGAGCAATATACTATGTGTGTAAGTGACCTTAAGGGTTATTGATGAGTTCCAAATCTGTTTGAATGATCTAAAGGTGAAGAGGTCCAACATAACAAACAAAGGAGAAGATTGTTCCACATCTATTATTATGAAATGAATAGTATCAAGATTAATTGGATAGTGGGTTCATTAAAATGATCTTGAAGCTATTTGGACAGTGGGTTTAGTTACCTTCTACAACTCTTAACAGGGTTGGCACAACTCCTAATAGGGTTGGAATCTCCTAACAGGGAATTAAAGTCTCCTAACAGGGACTCTTTGTACTAAGCATTGTAACAAACTCCTAACAGGGTCTTTCCTCTAACAAGGAATATTCAAATTAGTACATTATTCTATGGGCACCATTCCCATCGGGGTTTTCCCTCTTATCAAGGGTTTTCCTAATCAACATGTTAGGTATATTTGTGTGTGGACATTTATGTTTGCTATTTATTTTGGTTGATAAAGTAAGAATTGAATTAAGATTGTTATATAATTGATTCACCCCCCCCCCCCCCCCCTCAGTTATATTGGTGAACTATTACTTCTAACAATTGGTATAAATAGATAATACTGAGAAGTGGGGTGAATCAATATTTTCAATCCTTTTAGATACAACTAAATATTATTAATCAGATTATGGTGTGCATAATAAAATAAACCAATAGTGTTGAGCAATGTAAACAACCATACACAAAGAGAGATCATAACACCATATTTTGTTAACTAAAGAAACCTTAGCCAAGGGAAAACCCCCATGGGGATGGAACCCACTAGATGATTCACTATATATAAGACTTTGGTTAAGGATATTGACCCTGTTAGGAGTCTATGAAGCATGTATAGTGTCTCAAGTCCCTGTTAGCAGACTTAGGCCTTGTTAGAAGCCTTAACCCTATTAGGAGTTGGTGGATCTTATACAAATGTGTGCAAGAAGAGTCCATTACCCTAACATGCAACTATATAATAAGTTCTTCAAGAAATAAGTATACATACAATATTGACTTTTTTGTTGTACTACGCAAACCTTCTGATTGATGATTCTCGACACAATAGTGACTGCTCATATATAAGTCTACATTAGATCTTTGCATCACATATCAAAGTGTCACGTTGACATGTTACTCTCATTTCACAAGATCATGTTGACTTCACATCAACTAATTACTGAATCATTTTGCTTCAAAAAATTTTCAGTGATTGTCTAAAGCTCAATCACTTTTTCCTTGATTTGGTCATCATATTGTTTTAGATGAATATATGCTAAGTTACACTTAGCATATATATGTTTTCCTTCCTCTATGCACTAGCTTAGTGCTTCAATACAAATGTTCAGAGTTTCTATGTCATTCCTCATGTTAGTGCACATGGTGTTTAAAAGTTTACCATCATGCTTATCTGTACTTGAATGGTAACCACATTCATTAGTGTAGAAAACTCATCATCAAAAGCCGTGCACAAAATTGTTGCGCATTGTTGAATATTAGCTAGGGTATCAACAGGGCTTATTGCCTTCTCCATCTTGTCCAAAATTGTGGTCAAAGTCTTCTCAAGGGACTTTATTGATTTCTTCTTTTCACGAAGTTTTCCCAAAGAAGATATAAGCTTCTTCGCCTCATCTTCTTCATCAATTGATTTGGATCTATTGTTGTTGTTGTTGGGTAGGAGGAGTGGAAGTTCCTACTACTATTGTTCTTGTCAAAATTTCACTTGTAGCACCTACTAAAGTACTAGTTTCGATCTTCTGTGTAGCTTCTTTGGTAGTCTTTGGTTCCTCTTCATTATTAGAGCTATTGTAATCCACAATATTGCCAACAATGCTAGCACCAAAATCCTTAAATGGATCTTCTAATTTATCAACAATCACTTTGGTGTTATCTACTTGCATAGAGTCACTACCAATGGTGATCTGAGGAGGAGAGCTTGGTGTAGCTTGGTGAGGAGGGTTGTAAGTTGTAGGACTATGCTCCTTTGTCTATGCACTCTCCTTGGGTGTCTGACTAGCTTCTACTAACTATGCACTTACTTCAAACTTCTTACTTGCCTCTTCTATCTACGCACTATCTCTAGGCATCTACGCACTTCCTTTAGGCATCTTTGCACTATCTTGAGGCATCTGACTTGCCTTCTTAGTCTACACATTGTCCTTAGGCATAGTGGTCATGAAAGAAACTATAGCCTCCCGAGTTTCTTCATTGACTTCATAATTTCCTCCCATAATAAGAATGGACCTTTTCTTATGTCTTAGTAATGCTGCTATACCTTTAAAATTTTCTTTTATGTCTTCTTCACCATTTGTAGTACATAACTTTCTTCTCATGTTTATTCTTATCTACTTATCTTCTTCTATAACTTTGCTTTTCCTATTCAGCAGTCTATTGTACAAATATTTGGGTATTTTCCCTTTGATGGTATCAAACCTCTTATCCTTCAAAATCATATTTCTAACTACAACATGTTCTAGCTATATTCTATCCATGTTATTATACAAATCATAATATTTATTCAACTATACAAAATTGTTATCATTAATAATTTGCATGTTAAAGTTTTCTACCTTAGGTTTCCATGCTTTGCATCTTGCTAATGTCTTGGCCTCTCGATCAATTGCTTCAATTGGTTTGTCACTAGTTTCTTCCTCGGACTCAGATGAGTTTATCTAAAGAGTTCTTCTCCTTTTTCTTGGGGGACTAATTGTTTTCTTTACTCTCCTTTTAGGAGGGGTTGATGTCCTTGTAGACTTTCTTGTTACAGATGTTTCCTCTGTCTTCACTTGTTTGCTTGGTGGTTGCTACTATGCAACTACTGCATAGGGCATAGAAGGAGTATGCACACTTGTTTGGGCAACTGTGACCTCCTTAGTAGGTCCTGCCACAACAATGGGTGTAGGGGTTAAGAGCTCAGTTTGGCCATTGGCTTTCATTTTCATAGCTATCCCCTTAGCCTCGTCAAACTCTTTTCTTGACATTCCAAATTCCTTCAAGATGGAATCAATAACTTTCTCCACCTTTTTCTTGGAGTCCTTCATAACTTGACTTGTTTTTACCTCTTTCATTTTCTTTGAATATGTTCCCCATCTGGGATAGTTAGAATCAACTTCAGAGTGAAGGATTATCTACGCATACCCTTAAATCAAGTCCTCACTCATTTCATATCCCATAGGTTCAATAAATTTCACTCAAGGAACTACTACCTCCATGAATGTAAAGTCTGTTTCAACCATAAAGCATATTTCATCTTTGTACTTCTCTACAAGTGCTGGAGGTATTTTGTACCTCTTCTTCATTTCCATCTGAAAAGTCTTTATTAATTTGTCCAAATCATTATCTCTAGTTGCTTCAGATCTTGATCTATAAGCTTGAGTGATTTACAGCATTGCGCACTCATTTTCATTCCAAATTATAATACTAGGAAACTTCTTGATAGCATAGAATAATATATGCATTGGAAGGGATTCAAGTCTAAATACTGCACTTCTTAACTTCTTGATTCTCAAGATATTACCCAACAATTGTGTTCTGATAATATCACACATGTTCACTTCTTCACCTCTTATAGCCAAGTAAGCTGCATGTAGGAGTCCTGTAGGGATTGAATCAATTCTTGATCTATGGTTATACTTGTAACCCAAAACTTTACAAATAAGTCTCACTCCATCATCTTGGATTGAGTTGACCTTCATGTTCCTTCCATCGAAATATGTGTTGAGATTTGCCTCAACAATTTTGGACACATTCTTGATATTTACTAGATTTCTACCTTGATAGCTCAATCCTATGACCTTGTGAATTAGGTCATTATCAATGCTAATGATAGAAGATCATGTACTCTGCTAAGAATAATTCTTGTCCAATTGTTATTATCGAAATCCATGTAGAACATATGCTTAACTAGGTTAAGACGTTCTAGATATCTATGTTTGGATTTCAATGATAAATCATCATTGCACATCTTTTCCAATTCCTTGTGAATCTTAGAGTCACCTATACTTTTAATCTTGCAATGGATATATCCTTTGATATCTTCCACATGAAGAACATTTTCTGGAACTTGCAAAAATGCTCTAATGGGGTCGTCGAGCAAAGAAACAAATGGGTGTCTCTTAAAAGTATACCTAGGCCAGTTGCTTACATTATGAACTTCTTGCCTTGCAATTTTTGAAGGATTTTTGCTCAATAATTCAGAAAAATGCCTTAATTATGCATACTAGGGTTTCCAATGACTTCGCATTCTTCAAGATTCTGTAATTCTCCAAATCTTGCTTCAATCTCACTCATAAACTTTGAACAAGAAAATGATGGTTCAAGTCATTTTGCATCCTTTAAATCTTTCATAATCTGTATTGCACAATAAATGTGTATCTGCCACTAGTTTAGTATATTGTCTTTATGCAATAGAGAGTTTTATCTTTACATATATCTTCATCCTAATTATAACAAGTAATGTGCACTTTACTGTAGACTTCTCTCAATGTATACTACCTTCTATCAACTGTGCAACCCTTAATACCTTCTCTAGCATCATTTATCAATAATTGATACCCTATTCCACTAAGAATGCTTAATTCTGGTGAGAAAAGTCACTAACAATAAGTGACCTCATTTTCTTGTCAGGTACATCTTTTGTGGTTGTATGAAAGCTTTTTGGTTCCTTTGCCTTCACAAGTGAATCCTTCAATTCATTTGACTGTTCTTTTACTTCATTTCTTCTATAATTTATTTTGTAATTCTAATTCCTATTTAGATCTCCTATGTCCATTCTACAAAACCTTGTTGTGTGTCCAAAGGTGTTGCACAACTAACATATAGGTACATCTCTCTTTTTTTCATTCAGTTTGTCATTAGGTGTTTTGTAATTCCTTGCAATGTGTCCATGATTATTCCATCTATAGCAAGTAATCTGTCTTCTTTCTCCACTTTCATTATTGTGAGATCTTCTTATGGTTCCTACATGGTTAGCATTCCTATGCATCCTACTATTTGCATTATCATTATCAAATTTAGATTTCTTACAATCTATTTCATAATGACCATATCCATAATAATTATGACAATAGAATTTAGAAATAGGTTTAAAAGACTTACCTTCACTATTAACATCAATGTCTTTAGGTTCATCACACCAAGCAAAAGATTCCTTTCTTTTGGTATTCATATCTTGATCCGATTCTTTGATTTTCTCAAAGTGGACAATATTCATTTTGTCTTTAGATGTATCATTTTTCTTGCTTAGGTTTTTATTGACTTTAGGAATAATAGGTCCTTTTGTTTCAACAAGTTTCTTGGTGGATTGACCAAGAAAGAATCCAAGTCCAATCTTATCATAGCTGGATCTTTGCACACATATTTGTTCTTCAATTTCATCACTGCTAGTATTTAATTTCTCAAGTTGTTGCTTGGTTTGTACTAACTCACATTTCACAATGGTGTTGTATTTCTCTAATTCTGCATGTCCTAACTTAATAGATTCTAGTTCTGATGTTACCTTGCTCAACTGGGATCTCAAATCTACATTTTTAGATTTTATCTCAGAGTCAATATTTCCTCCATTTTTCTTAAGACTCAACTTAAGTTCAACTATATTTAACTCATGTTTTATGATCTCATCTTCTTTCTTCAGATCTTCAATATCATCATCACTAGTTCGATTAATAGATCCTATCTACTTTAGGTCATCTATCTTGTCCTTTAATTCACCAATGTAGACTTTAGTATCCTTTTATTTATCTTTGAGGTCATCTCTTTCATCAGTAAGAAGATCAATCTGTTCAAGTGCTTCTTCAAGATTTTTCTTCAATTGTTCCATATCCATAGGGATCGTATTCAAGTTGTTAAGCCTTTTCTGAATAATTAGGCTCTAATACCAATTGTTTTAACTTATTGAGATGACTCTAATGATGTTATATGAGCCAACTAAAGAAGAATTCACTAAGATGTTCCATATAAATAAAGTATTTTATTTGCAAAGTTAAAGTGTGTGGTGTGAGTTGTAAAAAGTGAAAGTGAATGATTCAGTAACTGGTTGATGTGAAGTCACTATGATATTGTGAAATGAGAGTAACAAGTGAATGTGATGCAAAGATCTTATGCAGATTGATATATGTGCAGTCACTATTGTGCGAAGAATCATCAATCAGAAGGTTTTTGTAGTACAAAAAACAAGTCAGTATTGTATGGATACTTATTTCTCAAAGAACTTATTGTATAGTTGCATGTTAGGGTAGTGGGCTCTTCTTGCACATATTTGTATATGATCCACCAACTCCTAACAGGGTTGAAACAACTGCTAATAGGGTTGAGGCTTCTAACAAGGCCTAAGTCTCCTAACAGGTACTTGAGACACTATACATGCTTCATAGACTCCTAACAGGGTCAATATCCTTAATTGGATTCTTATATATAGTGAATCATCTAGTGGGTTCCATCCCCACTAGAGTTTTCCCTTGGCTAGGGTTTCCCTAGTTTAAAAAATATGGTGTTATGATCTCTCTTTGTGTATGGTTTTTTACATTGCTGAGCACTATTGGTTTATTTTCTTATGCACATCATAAAGTGATTGATAATATTTAGTTGTGGCTGAAGGGATTGAAAATACTGATTCAACCCCCCCCCCCCCCCCACCCCCCACCCTCTTAGTATTATCTATTTCTAACACCTTCTTCTATGTAGTTAGCTACCCTTCTTCTAATCTTCGAATCATCACTGGGGGAATTTTCATTTCTTCATGTCTTCATCATTTCTACACTTCATATCTTCTTCAATTCAACTTTTCATATCTAAAATCATCTTTCTACTCAATTTGACCTCATTTTTATGTTTTATCCTTCATGGCCAACTCCAGTCAAACTACGGCATTCTATTAGTTTCTTATGGTCACTCTTTGGTTCTAATCATCTATATGTCATCATGAACTTTGATATATCTCAATTTACTCATATCTATCTCATTTATGCATCCCCCTTACCTCATTTTGATTTTGATCCTAAGGGAGCATAAATACTCTATTATCATTTGCTACAACTATCTATTTCTTAGGAGCATATGCCTGATCTTTTAATTTTCTCTCGTCTATCTGCTTTGCTTGATCTTAGTATTCTTCTTGAATTTTGACATCATCTCTGTACTGGTATTCAGTACTATTGCTATTAGGCTTTGCATTTAGGATTTGCTATCTCTTTCTGCATTTCATTCTTTAGAATCATATATCTCTATCTATTGTTGTCTACTTGGCTTCTATTTTCTTTGACGTAATGTGTTCTCAGATCGATCACACATTAGTCAAAGAGAGGAAAATATAATCACCTAAAAATGGTAATCTAGACTATTATCCCTCTTCTTAGCATTTTGGCTAATTTAATTAATCATTTACCTAGACCAATTTTCTAATGATCAATTAATTTGATTATAACCTATAGTTTGACTATGTTATTCTAAATCCATTATTTGATTAAAAGAACATAACCCCTTTTAATTAAATAAAATCCCTCATTCTTCTAACCCACTTAAAGTGCACACATAAAGTCCTTTTTATATTTTACAAATTAAAAGAAAGGCTTTCTGACTTTTGTTTTATATGGGAAGTCAACTTCTATTTTATTGATTGACTTGTGTGTGCACATGTATGACTCTTATTTTACTCCATCCTTGATCATGCATCATTTTCACCTTGATCTCTACTGTCTATACAACTTTAAAAGAAAGAGCTCTCCCCTTGTCAAAGGATCCACACTCTTGAGTATTGGTATGCTACAGGTTTCCCATTTGAATCTTTGAAGAGCTTTGTGGAGAAATTATATTTCTCATCTCATTCTCTCATCCATCACATCTTAGCTTGGAATCATGTTGCATATTAGTTTAGTTTCTTTGCAATAGCTTAAATCACATAGTAATTAGCTTGGATCGTGTAATACTCTCATCTTGTTTAACATAGCTGCACTTTTCATATTCACATAATTTAATCTACTTTTGCATTGCATCCTTAAGGAACTTGTGGACATTTGCATTCTTCCATTTCATCTTTGGAACCTCCCATTGCATGGTTTACTAGCAATAAGAGTATCTCTAAGGCTCAGCAGAGAGCCTTCACATTTGAATGATACTCTCTTGCACTCCATGGATAGGGAGCTCCAAGCCGAGATCCAAGCATTCCAAACTCATTGAATCACTTGGATAGAAAGGTTTAGAATGTGACACAAATCGAGTGTGCACTATATGATATTAAGGATATATTTCTTCATTCATTTGTTATTTATGACTTAGATGAGAATGCTCCAATTATTGAGCAATTGATTAAGATTGTAGAAAAAGTAACTGACCTGGATATAATTACAAATCAAATATTAATGCAATAGTCAGAAAGAAAATTTGAGAAGAGAGTAATGGAGAAGTTTGCAACATAGATTGTTGTCAGACAGGTTAAACTATCAAAACTTGTGAACAATTTAGAACAAGTTTCTCATAATGTACATATCGGGCTTGAGAAGTTGTGTGATAGCTCTACATATACAAAAGACATAAGAGAGAGGATGGAGAAGCTAGAAGAAAATTTACTATATAGTGCCAATTGTATGCGTGGAATGTGACCTCTGTTTAACACACACACTTCAACATGGTCTTTATATGTGGATTCATCCCAAGATGAACATGAGATTGTTCATTTGAGAGAAACCTTGCAAGGTGACCTATTGCCTTCTATCTAGGTGGATTTTACTTGTTTATGCTCTCAAATTTGAGGTAGAGGCAATCAAACCATGCTAGAACGAAGGGTTTTGAAATGATTAATCCTTTATGAGTGCAATTATTCTAAATGTTATGCAAACATTTAATCTAAATAATAAAAGAAATTAAACTATATGCAATGCATTGTTTAATCTAAATGAATACTAAGATGTTAAGCAAAAGCAGATATAAAGCTATGAAAGTGGGTATGCAATCTGACAGCAATTCAATAGCATAAAGATTCCAACCTCCTTAATGAGGAATTATGAGCCTCTTAAATAGAATTCCTAGAACCCATCAATGGGTGAGATCAACTCGGATCAATGGTCAAGATTGAAGCAAAGATTCAGTTAAGATGGAAACTTCCTTGTGTAGGTGAAGTGAATTGTTTCTTATCTGAGTGTGATGAGCAATTAACTAAACTTGTCATGGGTGTGAGATCAAGTTAACTAGATTGATTCCAATTCAAGAGATAGTTCACTTAGAGTTTCCATTTAGAACTAAAGAGTAGAATTAGGAAAGATATTTAATTTAATAAAATGAGATATGACCTCATAAATACCTTTTCTATTTAATTAAATAATTTCATTCAATTAATTAGAATAGGCATATTTATTAAATTAAATAAATTTAATTCCTTATTACATTAGCCTTAGGTGACAATTTAATTTAATAAAGTATAAATACTTTAGATTAAATTAAATTTAAATCAAATAGGTTCAATGTGACTAATATGAGTAAATACTATAGGAATTAAATAATAAGTATGATGAACGCAGGTTAGGGTTTTCTGCATCTGACAATTAAGTCAAGTAGCGAATGTCAGAACAAGAATTGCCTAATGACATAGGACTTAGGATTGATTGAAATAGATCAGAATTGGTGATCATGGAAATGAGCCAATTTAGGGGTATTACATTTTGCCCCTCTTTGAATGAATGTGCGAGCAACACGTTCAATTCAAAGAAAATCTAGAAGCAATGATGCAAAGATGAGATTGGTTCTAAAGTTGATGATACGAAGACCAATTGATAATCTTTTAAGGACTATCTCCAGAATGAAGATTAATCCCAAGGAATCCAAGTAAAGTGCCTAGATACCCAAAATGATAAGCATTTTAAAGGTTTCCATCAGAACAGAGTTTAACCTTTAAGAATCCAAACAGAATGTCTAGATACCCAAGATTGATAGCATTTAAAAGATTATCTCTAGAATGGAGCTTAATCTTTAAGGATCTAGAAAGAACGTTTAGATACTTGAGATTGATAGCATTTAAAAGATTATCTCTAGAATGGAGCTTAATCTTTAAGGATCTAGATAGAACGCCTAGATTCTTGAGAGTGATAAGCATTTAAAAGACTATCTCCATAATGGAGCTTAGTCTTTAAGGATCCAGATAGAACACCTAGATACCTGAGATTTGATAAAAGATAGCAAGATCAAATTATGAGTCATAGAATCATCCCCAGAATGAGGCTTGATCCTCAGGAGTCAAGGTTTAGATTGTCCCAATACCTATAATCAACTGATGACCAAATGAAATAGATGACAAAGATGCCAGAAAGATAGAAACAAGATGCCCCTAGTGGTGAGATGCCCCAAATGATGAGGACATAAGATGGGCACGAGATGCCCTGAGCAATAAGGATTCAGATTGTTTTGAATTTCAAGTTCAATAATGTAATCATCTTGCCCCCTCGGAAGCGAAATCGAAAGATGATACACCAGAAATATGATGCAAGGCAATATGTTGAGAGATACAAAAGAAATCCAAGATTCAGTAGAATGTAGAAGGTATCATAATGGTTAGAAGAAAATTTAGAGTGGAGTATATCTAGCATGATTTTGAGGTCAAAAAGACCAAGTTTGACCAAAAAGTTGACCAAAACTGACCATGGTGGACTTGAGTTGACTATTTCCAAATTGAATTTCAAAAATATGAAGAATTTTGAATTGAAAAGATTCCAAGAATATCAAAATATCAGAAAAAATTCAGATTGCACAAGTGTTCAATCACGTTAGGCCCAAAATTTTAAAACATGTTTTTGAGGCACTTAGGTGTGTCAGATTTCAAATTCGATCCTAAAAATGGATTCAAAACAATAAAATTAGCCAGAGGGGTGATTTTTGCGCAAATTGAAGCACTTTAAAAAAATCAGTCAACACCTATATAAGGGCCGAAGAGGTCATTTTTAATTCATTTGCACCTTTTGTCTTTTGTGAATAGGAACTCTAAGAGGAAGATGATAGTGAACATGAGATATCATCATTTTGAGTGCTCTTGTCAACATACCCAACCAATGGATTACGGACCACTTATGAGTGATCAATAACCATCCTTTGTACTTTTAGTTTCATGCATTTTGAGGTCATTTATTGCACTTTTAGCACATTTGTATTTAGTCAACATCGATCTTCATGCGAGATTACCCTTTCTCGCATGAAGGCAGTCTCTTATTGCATGAAGATTCGCAAACTCAATGTATCTTCATGCATGTCAGTGGGGATTCTCACGCAAGAGATACCCACTTCTCGTGCAAATAATGTGAGAATTTCACATTAGTGGTCATCGTCTTTTGTGCGAGACTTTCTCTCTTCATGCAAGAACTTATTTCTTTGTGCAAGAGAGTCTCTCTTCATGTGGGGTGGTGATCGCTCACATGGACTCGCATTTTATTTTTCACAAGGACATATTTGCTCATGCGAAGATGCACATTCTCGTGTGAAGAAATGCATTCTCATGCGAGGAAATACATCTTCACGTGAAAATCTGTGACAACAGTGTAGTGGAAATTTGTGATTTTTTACATTTTTAGCATGATTTTTGCATGTGTTTCTTTGTCATTCTGATTTGTTGATCGAGTCCTAATTGTATTCTTGTCATTGTTGTTTGCTCATGTGTGCAAGAGGTCTTCAGTGATGTTTCATTTAGATCCCACTATCCGTCATATGGGGCTTTGTTGTGGAGCCTAGATGCAGTGGACATGGCTCATATAGATAGATTGGGACTCACTTATCTATGCTAGATCCCAAAATTGTTGGTGAATCACAGCCTATTGACTACCTTGATGGAGCATTTCCATTCAGAAATGAACGCCTTCCACCTTCCTTAGGGAGAGATGACAATGACTCTGGAGGACATATACAGGATCCTACAGATCCCCTTCCACAAGCCAATAGTGACCTATGACATGATGCCCCAGGCAGGTACAAAGGCATTTTGTACCATTTTTGGGAGATAGTGATTGGACAGGCCATCACCTCATATGAGCTTGTCCAAAAATATGGGCAAACACACAGATTGGTCTTAGTTTTGGCCATATTCATCAGTTGCTTCTTAGTACCTGACAGAGGGTAGCATGGACTAGAGTGTGAATGGGGGATTATGTTGCAAAGGATGTTGGATTCACCAAAGAGATTTAGATGGGGCCAGTGCATGCTCGCTCATATGTTCTATGAGATGCACAAGATAGTGTACCACGAGCAGAAGAGTATGGTTGTTGGTGTGTACATTCTATAGGTCTAGGCATGGGAGCACCTACCAGTCACGCAACCAATTTTTGAGGATGATCAGGAACCTGTAGAGCCATACATTTGTAAATATAGAGGACATATTACCCAGGCAAGCCTGGGTAAGATAGAGTAGTGGAGGGCCCATCTTGATGACCTGGTCTTCATCGTATGGCAGTCCTAGTGAGATATCGAGGAGTGGGATGATGCTCCCAAGGAGCTCAGCTAGATGTTTAGCTCATGGCCACTAGTGGGAAAGACCACACAGATCATCGAGTAGTTCACCATCAGTTGAGCATGGGGGCAATATCAGAGGTAGTAGGACATCTCCCAGGAGTTTTGTGCCTACGCGTGAGTCATGAAGGATCTAACATGGGGATGGTCAGTGAGGCTAGATGCAAGGCGATCGATGATTGATGTGCGCAACCTAGTTGTGACACAGTGGGACTGCCATCTAGAGGTAGAAAATGTAGGGGTGATAGCAACGTATCAAGCATATCTTATCAGTCACCCCTTCCCATGGTTTATAGATCCCTTAGGGGGAGCAATGCCAGGCCCATAGCAAGCACTAGCATAGCAGCAATAGGCTCCCCCACAGTAGGCTCCACAAGGCCCACTACCAAAGGTGCGGTAGAGAGTGAGACATATAGAGATCCTTGCATGGTAGATGGGATCAGATCTAGGGGTCAAGGGCAGTGGCAGAGGGCAAAGACGATGACAGAGGCCAAGGGTGGAGGAGCAGGCACCAAAGATGCTTGATGAAGAGATGCAGGAGCAACCTACCACAGGATCTTAGGAGATGTTCTAATGATAGAGGGAGCAGATTCAACAGGCTTCCTAGTAGATCAGAGAGTTACAAATTGTAGTAGCAATGAGGGATGCATGGCTAGCGGAGTGAGATCAGGAGATCTTGGGACTGTGAGAGCAAGTACAGATAGATGAGTGGAGGGTAGAGATGTTGTAGGATGAGGTCAGATTGCAGATGGCTCGAGCGGCTTATTATTTCTCAGCATACTCTATGATGCAGGAGCATCCAGAGGTATAAGGGCAATCCTGTGTCACCCAAAAAAATGTACTTAGACTTAGTTTCTATTTTATGTCTTTACATTTTTGGATACCCATTTGGCTCAAATAAAGGTTCCAACTCTCATAGTTCAACTATCAGTGCATTTAAAAATCCCAAAAAAATAGGAGCATGCAATTTGACCATCATTTTGGTGACCTAGAAGGTGTAACTTGGCCAGATGAATGTAATCGAGATTTAGAGCATTCCAAAAAAAGAATCAGGTCAAAAGACCCCACGGTTTGAAAGTTATTACAGTTTTTCGGGTTTTGGAGACCCCCTAAGAATGCTTCAAAGTCATATTTGGGGCATTAAATGACCTCGAAAAGGGTCGAAAAATGGGGGACGAGCAAAGCTTGTCCATAGGGCTATAGAGCGCTTCGAGAGCTTTCCGAAAATGTAAACGGTTCGTCAATCGGAGTTACGGTTCAAAAGTTATGCCTCCCGGAAGTTCGGCTACCGTTTCTGGATTCTTCTAGAATTGCACCGACTTCTAACGCAGCTTCTGGAACCTTCTATTTTGTCGGTGGATGCCTACTAGCACTTTCTAGAATGTACTCCTAGTCCTTAACCCTCCGGGGTCTATTTAAGGAGATTTCTGGCATTGTAAAAAAGCAGTTCGGATTGGAGCTTGAGAGGAGGTGCTAAAAGGAGAAATATTCTCCAGATTTATGCTATTGTAAGTCCGCAGGGCATGTTTTGAGATTATTTTATCTGCACTATTTGTAGCAGCTTATTTTCTCAGTTAATATAATTTCCCCTTTCTATTGTGTTTATTCTGGTTGTTGGGTTGTGTCCCCATCAAGTGGTATCAGAGCGGGTTTTCCTGAGTGTGTAGACAGAGCGCCGACTGTGAGGCAGTTTGCACCAGGACTGTGTGGTTGTGGGTTCGAGTTAGAAGATGCCTCCACGAAGAGAGCGTGGTGGAAGGGCCAGAGCTGTTGATCCTGAGGAGGTTAGAGCCCTCCAGAGACAGGTACAAGCATTGCAAGAGGAGCTTCGTAGAGGAGCAAATATTGCCGCAGATGACAATAGTGAGGATGACAATGAAGAGGAAGTAATGGAAGTTGACGGGGAAGTTCTGAATCCTGTAGAGGAAAGGCTTTTTAGGGCCATTTCTAGGTTTGGGAAAAGACCCACAATTGAAGTGGGTATATTTTCAGGAAATTTGAAGCCAGATGAGTTGATTGATTGGATCAATGAACTGGACGAATACTTTGAGTATGAGGATATAAGGGACCCAGATAGGGTTAAGTTTGCAAAGGCCAAACTAAAAGGCCATGCCAAAATCTGGTGGCAAGAGGTTCAACTAGAAAGACTTAGAAGAGGAAAGGAGAAGATCACAAGATGGGATCGCATGGTGGACAAATTGAAGAAGCAGTTCATTCCTGTGGACTACGAGCTTGATCTGTTTAAGAAGATGCATGGGTTAAAGCAAGCAGGAAGATCAGTCCAAGAATATACAGAGGAGTTTTACCGACTCCTGATTAGAGCGGGGCATGCAGAAGCAAATAAGGAGAAGGTTGCTCGTTATATCAGTGGGTTACGACCTAGCATCCAGGAAGAACTAAGTCTGGTAAGAATGACCAGCGTTGAAGAAGCATACCAGTTTTCCCTACGAGTTGAAGAGAAGCTGAGTAAAAGGTTTGAAGGAAGACAAAGAGGGCGCGGTCAAGGAGGAAGGGGAAGCGGTAGATCATCTGGAGGCCGCAATGAAACTCAAAAGAAAAATGAAGATGAGGGTACTAGCAGGAACCAGAGGAATGAGGGTTTCAACCGCTCCCGTGATCAAGACTTTGGAAATCAAAGAGGAAGAGGTAGAGGACGTGGGCAAGGAAGAGGAGGCTTCTGTGGTACCTGTTTCCATTGCAATGAAGAAGGTCATCGTGCCTTTGAATGCCCTCAACGACAAGGAAGGACAGATAGGAGAGCTGAGGGCCAAGCTAGGGTTGCTCATGTGGATGAGGATGCACAGTCATCACATTCAGAGGATGCAGAAAGAGGAGAGACCTTGGTAAATGAAAGAGTCCTACTAAGTGGTGAAAATGAACCAGGACAACGGAGGAGCTTGTTCCGTACCAGATGCAAGTGTGAGGATAAATGTTGTGATGTGATCATTGATGGTGGTAGCACTGATAACTTGGTATCCGAAGAGATGGTCTCTAAGCTGAAGCTCAAGAGGGAGAAACATCCCCAGCCCTATCGGATTTCTTGGGTAAAAGATGATCATAAGGTCCTGGTAAGTGAACAATGTTTAGTAAAATTCAAAATTGGGAATTACCATGATGAAGTTCTCTGTGATGTTATTTCGATGGATGTTTGCCATCTATTGTTGGGTAGACCATGGCAGTTTGATAGACATGCAATACATGTTGGACATGCAAACACATACTCTCTGACAAAGGATGGAGTTCGCCACAAATTGAAGCCCATGAAAAAGGAAGGTGAAAAGGTATGTAGCAATGCTAGGATTTGTCTTGTTGATGGAAGGAAGTTTTTAGATGGCATGAAACATCAGCGTATGTGCTATGCTTTGATTCCTAGGAAAGATAAAGAAGGTAGTAGTGAAATACCATTGGAAGTTTCAGATTTACTAGGAGAATTTAGAGATATTATCTCTGATAATGTTCCAGATGGATTGCCACCAGTAAGGCAAATCAGTCATCAAATAGATCTGATTCCAGGAGCTAGTTTGCCTAACAAGGCTGCTCACAGGATGACTCCTACTGAAACAGAGGAGCTAAATAGACAGGTTCAGGAGCTGTTAAGGAAGGGCTTGATTCGGGAGAGCCTGAGTCCATGTGCAGTACCTGCAGTACTTGCACCAAAGAAGGATGGAGAGTGGAGGATGTGTACAGATTCTTGAGCTATAAATAGGATAACCATCAAGTACTGGTTTCCTTTACCAAGGATGGATGATCTTATGGACTGCTTGAGCGGAGCTCAGTACTTCACAAAGATAGATCTGAAGAGTGGCTATCATCAGATACGGATTCGAGAAGGAGATGAGTGGAAAACAGCCTTCAAGACCAAGGAGGGTCTTTATGAATGGTTAGTCATGCCCTTTGGATTGACGAATGCCCCAAGCACCTTCATGCGGCTCATGAATGAGGTACTTAAGAAGTTCTTGGGAAAATTTGTTATTGTCTATTTGGATGATATTTTAATTTTCAGCAAGACTTTGGAAGAACATTTACTGCATATTCGTAGTGTCCTTGAAAGGCTAAGGGAAGAGAAACTGTTAATTAATCTAAAGAAGTGTGTCTTTGCAAAAAGGGAGTTAGTCTATTTGGGATTTGTTATATCACCTGAAGGTCTCAAAATGGATCCAGAGAAGGTAAAAGCCATCTTGGAATGGCCTACTCCAAGGTCTGCTACTGAGGTAAGATCATTTCATGGTCTGGTTAGTTTTTACAGGAAGTTTATTAAGAATTTCAGTGGCATATGTGCACCCCTAACTGATACAATAAGAGGGGATAGAAAAGAGTTCAAATGGACTGCAGCAGCTGCGAGAAGTTTTGAATTTCTGAAGAAGAAGGTGACTGAACAGCCTGTGTTGGCACTTCCAGATTTCAGAAAAGTATTCCAGGTGGACTGTGATGCTAGTGGTAGCGCTATTGGGGCTGTATTAAGCCAAGAAGGTAAGCCTATTGCATATTTTAGTGAAAAATTGAATGATGCAAAGAAGAAGTATTCTGTTTATGATCAAGAGTTCTATGCAATAGTTCAGGCCTTAAAGAAATGGAGGCATTATTTATTGCCAAAGGAATTTGTTTTGTATACTGATCATCAGGCATTACAGTACCTAAATAGCCAAGGTAAATTGAATCAGAGGCATATGAAGTGGGTAGAATTCTTGCAGAGTTATACATTTGTGTTGAAGCATAGAAGTGGAAAATCTAACAGGGTTGCAGATGCATTAAGTAGGAGACAGTTGTTGCTTACAACAATGCAGGTTGAAGTAGTTGGGTTTGATGAACTCAAGAATTTGTACCCTGAGGATCCTGATTTTGCTGAAGCATGGAAAGCTTGTAAAGAACCTATTGCTGTAGATAGAACCAAGTGGTTAGACTATTTGATTCAGGATGGCATGTTGTTCAAAGGTAGTCAATTGTGCATTCCAAGGAGTTCCATGAGGGAAAATTTGATTAAGGAGAAACACAGTGGAGGGATGGCAGGACATTTTGGTCGGGATAAGACCATTGCCATTCTTAGAGAACATTATTTTTGGCCTCAAATTACACAGGATGTGAAGAAGTTTGTACAGAGTTGCCAGGTTTGTCAAGTTGCCAAGGGGTTTAGTCAAAATACTGGCCTATATCAGCCATTGCCTGTTCCATCAAGGCCATGGGAGGACATAAGTATGGATTTTGTTCTTGGATTGCCAAGGACACAAAGGGGTAATGACTCAGTATTCGTGGTGGTTGATAGGTTCTCCAAAATGGCACATTTCATTCCATGCCATAAAACTCATGATGCTGTCCATATTGCAGACTTGTTTTTCAAAGAGGTGGTAAGACTACATGGTCTTCCAAGGAGTATAGTTTCGGACCGAGATACTAAATTTGTGGGGTATTTCTGGAGGACATTGTGGAAGAAGTTGAGAACAGACTTGAAATTCAGTTCCACGCATCACCCACAGACTGATGGCCAAACAGAAGTGGTAAATAGAAGTTTGGGCAATTTGCTGAGATGTTTAGTTGGGGATAAGCCCAAGGGATGGGATTTGATTCTACCACAGGCAGAGTTTGCTTATAATAACTCTGTAAATAGGAGTACTAGAAAATCACCATTTCAAATTGTATATGGGAATAGCCCAAGGACTGCACCAGAATTGAGGAAGATAGAACAAGGGGAGAGAACAAGTGCTGAAGCTGAGGAGTTTGCTGAACACATCAAGCGTCTACATGAGGAGGTTCAAGCACACATTATCAAGATGAATCAAGAGTATAAAGCTAGGGCTGATGCAAGGAGAAGACATAAGGAATTCCAAGTAGGGGATCTTGTCATGGTGCACTTACGGAAAGAAAGATTTCCAGTTGGTACTTACAACAAGCTGGAAATGAAGAAATTTGGCCCCTGCAAAATTTTGAAGAAACATAACTCAGGAAATGCATATGAGGTGGAGCTGCCAGATGGTATTCACATTTCTCCCATTTTCAACATTGCAGATTTGACAGAGTATCATGATGATGGTGCAGATGAGGAGCTGGTTTTAGAGCCGTGTCCAATTCCTGCTTCTAAGAAGGAGGAGATAGAAGACATTCTAGATCATCGTGTGGGTAGGAGCACCAGAAACAGGCAGTATGAAGAGTATTTGGTCAAATGGAAAGGACGACCAATCGAAGACTCAACTTGGATTTCAGCAGCTGAGGTTTCCCATTTGGGATTTCCTCTACCATCCATAAAGTGACAGGGTCACTTTTCAATCTACCCTGGGTGTCTGATGCAGGAGCATCCAGAGGTATAAGGGCAATCCTGTGTCACCCAAAAAAATGTACTTAGACTTAGTTTCTATTTTATGTCTTTACATTTTTGGATACCCATTTGGCTCAAATAAAGGTTCCAACTCTCATAGTTCAACTATCAGTGCATTTAAAAATCCCAAAAAAATAGGAGCATGCAATTTGACCATCATTTTGGTGACCTAGAAGGTGTAACTTGGCCAGATGAATGTAATCGAGATTTAGAGCATTCCAAAAAAAGAATCAGGTCAAAAGACCCCACGGTTTGAAAGTTATTACAGTTTTTCGGGTTTTGGAGACCCCCTAAGAATGCTTCAAAGTCATATTTGGGGCATTAAATGACCTCGAAAAGGGTCGAAAAATGGGGGACGAGCAAAGCTTGTCCATAGGGCTATAGAGCGCTTTGAGAGCTTTCCGAAAATGTAAACGGTTCGTCAATCGGAGTTACGGTTCAAAAGTTATGCCTCCCGGAAGTTCGGCTACCGTTTCTGGATTCTTCTAGAATTGCACCGACTTCTAACGCAGCTTCTGGAACCTTCTATTTTGTCGGTGGATGCCTACTAGCACTTTCTAGAATGTACTCCTAGTCCTTAACCCTCCGGGGTCTATTTAAGGAGATTTCTGGCATTGTAAAAAAGCAGTTCGGATTGGAGCTTGAGAGGAGGTGCTAAAAGGAGAAATATTCTCCAGATTTATGCTATTGTAAGTCCGCAGGGCATGTTTTGAGATTATTTTATCTGCACTATTTGTAGCAGCTTATTTTCTCAGTTAATATAATTTCCCCTTTCTATTGTGTTCATTCTGGTTGTTGGGTTGTGTCCCCATCACTCTATAGTTGTGCCTGATGAGGCTCAATAGGTTCCTCAATTTTCCCAGTATGCCCAAGATTTCAGAGGTGCATGTCCTCTAGAAAGACCAAATATGTTGCCTCCTCCCCCTCCTCCAGCTACAGGGGGTGATGGCATAGGCCATAGTTAGCTATTGATTACTTTGGTCCCCAATTTTGATTCTGGCTATGTATCCATTGGTGTGCCAGCACCATTTTTTACTATTTTGATTGATAGCACTCGAGTAGCACCCATTTTTGATATACAAATATATGAAATTTTGAGTTGACTATCCTTGTGTACATGTCATTGTATATGTCTTCTTTACCATGATGTATATGAGATATTGATGATTATTAGATGCATGTGTTATGTTATGGATGCATATATACTTTGATGTGATGTGATGGGATGTGAGTATGTAGAGTAGATGATATGAGTATACAGATGTAATGCATATGAAAATGAACTAACATGTCATGTAGTGTTGCATTTTTTTTGCTTGACAGGGACAGGTATTCCATCAAGGAGCACGAACCAATGAACCAAATGCTTGGGTAGCCGTAGAGAATCTGGATATGTTTGAAGAGACCCCTAATCCCTCATCATGAAGGATGAAACAAAATTGCAATTGAATCATGTGCTTATTCAAATGAAGTATGTAATGCAAGACTATGTTAAGTGCAATCCTAGGTCTGATTACCAAGCCTCGACCATTTATCATCACTAAGCATAAGACAAAAATCCCATATGTTGTACAATTCCCACTAACATTTCAATCATGGGAATATGAATAAAACATATGTTGTAAGTTTGTTAGGATTAAATGTAAGCATTAGAGGCACAAGAAGCCAAAATGACCAGAACATTTGTCCCTTTTATTGTAGCAAGTTAACATAAATGTTAGGATGACCAGAATTTTGCTTGCATGCCAGACACGCCAAACACATAGAAGATACTTCTTATGCTAAGTAATTGATAAGTAGTATGTCTGCAACGACCTTTGCATCCATAACCCAGGACAAAAATGTGTCATATGTACTCACAGTGACCAGTACGTTCACTTTTCAAGACAAGTATTAGAATTACAGTAGCATAAAGAATTCACTCCAATAAACAAGAAGAAGAACTAGTGTTATTGATGTATTTGTATAAAAGGAATGGAGGTACACCCCGCCATCCAATACAAGATAGGGGCTCTTATAGTGGACACCCCTCTTATAGGAATTTGTCAACTAATTGGAACTAAACCACAGACAGGAAGCAAAGAAAAGACCATGCCCCCAATCATTACTTCTCTAATCAAAAATGACATCATCAAGTTGTTCAAAGGGACATGATAAAGAGAAAACAAAGAAAAAAAAGAAAATGCTCAACATATCCAAACAAGTATGTCATTTTGAGTTCATTTTTGTGTCATAAGATTTATGTCAAGTGTTAGTGTCCAGAACATGTTTGAAAGAAATCTCTTCAGTAGGGTGCCAATAGTAGGCAAACACAATCAGAATGACTGGTGATTGAAGTCAAAGAGGAATCTTCAAGGTGAAAAACCTAGGAGGACTAAGCAATAGTAGACAAACATAGCCAGGACGACTAGTGATTGACACAAGATAGATCTTCCATAAAGGAATCTAGAGATGTAACCCAAGAAATAGTAGGTAGAAACAACTAAAACAACTTGTGATTGTTGTGAAAGAGATTCTATGAGGAGAATCTTGACAAAGAGTGACACTAGCGACAATAGACAGACACAACCAGAACGACTGGTGACTATCACAAAAGAGATTCTATGAGGAGAATCTTGAAAAGAGTGACACTAGCAAAAGTAGGCAGACACAGCCAGAATAACTGGTGATTGTCGCAAAAGAGATTCTATGAGGAGAATCTCGAAAAGAGTGGCATTAAAGGGGAATGCCCTCGAGCTGTAACAAGACTCAATCCATGGATGCATGAGCAGAAAGTGGAAAAAGTAGTAAAGCAACTATACAGAGAATCAGAAGATGCCCTATGAGATGGAGCATTGGGAATAAGAGGCGCCTATTTACTAGGTTTTCACCTTCTTGGTAGAGCTTTCATTTTTTTGCTACCATGATGCCTATTTCCAGGTTTTCACCGATGGCACTTTTCTTGTTTTTCAATTTTTTTGTATTTTTTGTTTTTTGATTTTTTTTTTGTATTTTTTGGATTTTTCAATTTTTTTGTGTTACCAAAGTTCCTATTGCTACGTTTTCACCAGGGTAATGATTTTTTTCAGGACTTTTTCTAATTTTTATGATTTTTTCAGGACATATAGATATGTACATAGAGCTACTGATATCAAATCAACTGTAAAACCACTTCAGGTGGAGAGTGTTGACAAGTTCCTTGAGCACTTCTCCTTCAGTTGTGTAAAGTTGATAGGCATCAGATCCATATACTGTAGTAATGATGTAAGGACCAAGCTAGTTTGGTTCAAAATTCCCTTTTTGGACTCGTTGCTATTGATTCTTAGGGTTCTCTCTCAAGATGAGATCACCCAGCTGGAAGTCACATGGCTTGACCCTTCGATTATAGCTTCTTAAAATTTGTTGTTGATATGCTCATAGATGATCACATGCCACTTGTCAACGTTCATCTAGTAACACTAGCTCTTGAAGCTGAGCTATTTTGTAGTCGTCATCAGTAATAAGACTCTTCATAGAGATTCTTAAGGTAGGAATCTCAACCTCTATTGAAAGCACAACATCCACTCCATACACCAAAGCAAAGAGAGTCATTCTCGTTGGGGTTCTGATGCTTGTACTATATGCCCACAAGGCTAGATTAATCTAGAGATGCCAGTCTCTCCCTGATTTGTTGACTATGCAATGAAGAATTTTGAGGATCACCTTATTGGATGCCTCAGCCTGGCCATTACCCTAGGGGTAATAAATGGAAGACCAATGTTGTGTGATTTTGAATTTCTTGCATAGTTCCTCGAGGTCTTTGTTCTTGAATTGTCCTCCATTGTTAGTAATGATTGAGGATGGTACACCATATCTATAGATTATGTAATTTTTGATAAAAAGAGTTATAGTTTTGCCATCAGCAACTACCAGAGGTACTACCTCTACCCATTTCATGAAGTAATCTATAGCTATGATGATGAACTTATGTCCATTAGAAGAGGTTGGGTGAATTTGATCCACTAAGTCGAAGGCCTATTGTTGAAATGGCCATGTTGTAGTAGAGGGAATCAACTATCTAGCTGGAGCGTGGATCAAATTCCCATAAAGCTAACACTATTTGTAAGATCTAACATACTTGATAGCTTCTTGCTCCATTTTAGGCCAATAATAACCAACTCTAAGGAGTTTGCGAGCTAGTGTCAAGCCATTTGAGTGAGACTCGCAATGCCCTCATGAATGTTAATTAGTGCGCATTTGGACTCTTTGAGTTTTAAACACCTAAGGAGTGTTCGTCGAGACCTCTCCTAAATAGATCATCAGCAATAATGACATAATGTGAAGCATTATGGAATAGGTAACATTTCTCATTCTGAGTCAGACCTTCTAGAATGGTTTTATTATGGAGATAGGAATAAATGTGATGGTAGAAAGATGATTCTTGTCCTATAATAGAATAGATCATCCTAGAATTAGGGGTGTCATAGGTTGGGTAGTGTAACACTTCCAACAAGAACTCATGTTAGAGATCATTTTCAGGCATCTGTAGCAAGGAGGTTAAAGTAGCCAAGGCATCAACCACTTTATTATCTACTCATGGAACTTGCTGGAAGGTAATGTGCACAAAATACTTCTTCAAGTCATCAACCATGCACTTGTAAGGAATTAATTTTTCATCCTTTGTTTGGTATACATCATTAACCTGATTGATGACAATTTGAGAGTCACCAAAGATGTCTAACGGATCCACTCTCCATTCAGCTGCAATTTGCATGCCATTGATCAAAGCCTCATATTCAGCAATGTTATTTGTATAAGTAAACAAAATCTTGTATGCTTTGGGCAATGAGTATCTCTATGGTGTTATGAAGAGTAATCTAGCACCAGATCCTTATTGTGTAAAGGAACCATCGAAGAACATGACCCATGTTTGGTGTGCGAGTGTCAGGATTGACTCATTAGGGAAATTAATGTTCATTGGCAGAAGACTCTACATAGGTGCATTAACCAGTTGATCGGCAATCGCCTATCCCTTGATAGCTTTGTGTTTGAGATATTGGATGTCAAACTCAGTGAGTATCATAACCCATTTAGCCAATCTTCCCATGAGAGTTACCTTACTGAGCAAGTACTTTAGTGGATCTATTTTAGCCATGAGCTACATAGTGTGGGCAAGCATGTAGTGTCTCAACTTCTGGGAAGTAAAGACAACTGCCAAGAAAGCTTTCTCAATGATGTTGTTATTCCTCTCATAAGAGATCAGTCTGTGACTCAAGTAGCAAATAGCTTTCTCTTTGTTTTTGTTGTCTTCCTGAGCTAATAGGATTCCTAGAGATGTTTTAGTTGCTGAAATGTATAAAAGCAAAGGCTTCCCATGGATACTAGGAGGTATTAGGATTGGCAGATTGACAAGATATTGTTTCATCTGTGTTAAGCTTTGCTCACAATTCTAGCTCTAAATGAATTTCACACCCTTATGTAAGGTCTTTGTGAAGGGTTGTGATCTATCTGCCAATTGTGAGATAAACCTGCGAATAGACTGGAGCCTTCCTTGTAGACCTCTCATTTGGCTAATGTTTTGAGGTGATGGCATATCCATTATTACTTGTATTTTCTCAAGATCTACCTCAATTCCTTTTGCAGAGATGATGTATCCCAGCAACTTTCCTGATGTGACACCAAATGCACATTTCTTAGGATTGAGTCGCAAGCTGAATTTTTCCATGTGATCTAAGATGGGTCCTAAATCTTGCAGATGAGTATTTTGTTTGGCACTTTTGACCAAGGTATCATCCATGTAGTCCTCCATGGTCTTATGCATCATGTCATGGACAATTGTGGTTACTGCTCATTGATAGGTTGCTCCAACATTCTTCAAGCCAAATGGCATTACATTCCAGCAAAATGTTCCCCATGCACATGTGAAGGCCATTTTTTCCTAGTCTTCTAGCACAATTTTTATTTGATTGTATCTAGAAAACCCATCCATAAGTGAGTACATCTCATAGCCAGTCATCATGTCCACTTTCATATCAATATTAGGAAGTAGAAAATCATCCTTAGGACATGCCAAGTTGAGATCATAGAAGTTAGTACAAACCTTGATAGATTTATCATGTTTGGAGACTAGAATAATATTGGATATCCATTCAACATAATCAATTGCACGAATGAAACTAGCTTTTAGAAGTTTCTCCAGTTTTGCTTTGATGAACAATGCAACGTGAGGATGCATTTTTTGAAGTTTCTGTTTAACTGGTTTGATGCTTGGTGCTATGGACAAGTGATGCATGATAAGATCAGGATCCAGTCTTGGCATGTTAGAGTATGTCTAAGCAAAATTTATCTTCTTTTCTTTGAAATAGGCAATGAACTCTTCCTTTTCTTCAGGTGACAATGATTGTGCCAGATGTATCATATGAGGATGTTCTTCTATACCTAGGTTAATTGGTTGTGTTGGCTCTATCAATACAAATGATCTCTCTTGAAAGTGGCTTGGAAGTGCATCAAATATCTCATCAGTGGGTGCCTCAGAGAGGTTTTCACCATTGGATACATCTTTTATTTTTACTTTTTTGGGTTCGAACACTACCACAATGTGTTTTTTACCATCAAACCTTTTGCATTTTTTCTTTCTAATTGTATGATTGAGATATTTGATGTCAGCCTCATTCATGTTGACACTTTGCTCATTAGTGGAAGACGTTATAGGTTCGATAGTGTTTAGGTGGCAGGCAAGAGCATAGTCATTCTAGAATGTCGGGACTTCACTAGATGCATTAGGGTTCCAATCTATAAGCTCAGGATGTGTGAGTGAAAGAGTAGTGGCTGGTTCAATTGTGTTCATAGTATAGTCATTAAGTGCTTGGACCAACAATTTGAGACCTATGGCGATTTTGTCCATAGGTGTGTTTGAACACCTGTGAGTACTAACATCAACAATTGATGACTCTAGGACACTAGTGGGATCATACCCATCTGACTTAACCCTAGACATTTCACCCACTTCAATTTGGTTTTCATAGACATGCATTTGGTCAAGTCTTTATTAGTAGTCACTTCTAAAAGAGAGTCAAACTCATATTCCTTAGACCTAGTGCTACATGATGAGAGACTGTAGAACACCCCAACGATGATAGGGACATACTCTTCTTCATCATCTAGGTTCTTACACAGATACTTAATACATAATGACTGACTAGACTCTCCCTTTTTTGAATGATCTTTGGGTTGCTCAATATTGTCCTCAGAAGAATCACTAGTATCATCCACAGTGCTAACATGTGGCACAAAGTCATCTGGCTCAATGAAGAATTTAGCGAGATCATGAGGAATAGGATAAGGATAGGGATCCTCATCATTAGATTGTTCCTCATGAATGTCTAACTCAGCTTGTGACTCATTTCCAATGAAACTCTCAGGTTCTGGTATAAATTTATTAGGTCCCAAATGGAAAGGAACCTTCTTAAATCCTAGGCCAATTGTATCATTGTTGCTTCGAGTTGTTGCCTTGATAGGATCAATTAGGCCATTGTTATTGCACCCAATAGGGCTAGTTCCCTTATAACCAAAATGCTTCATAAGCCTAAGACCATGTCCATATTTCTTAGGAGTGATTTCTCAAGCTTGCTCTGTTAAGTCTATTGGAGCCTCTTCTTTGTAAAGTCATGCAACAATGGCTCTATTTTCACTTTTATCCTTTAAGGGAACTGTAGCTTTGACAAAAGTGCCATTATACTTAGTCTGAGGTGTCAACACAAACAACTTCCTTACCTCTAAGGGTCTCCCATAATGACGAGGAGACTCTAGAAGAGATGTTAATGATAGAAGGAGTTCAACATGATACTCTCCCATGCCAGTTTCTTTTAGTTTGAATGATTGCTCAATTTGTTTCAACTTATTGTCATGATAATCAATGGATTCATGGTTAGCAGGAATGAAAGTTTTAGTAGCTTTGAGCATATTGCAGGTATAGCTAGTAGTGGCAGGAATAGTAACTTTAGAGCCATGAAATGGGAATTTGATGCATTGGTGATATGTAGATGGCACAACGTGCATCTCATGTATCCATGGCCATCCTAACAGAATGTTAAAAGCCAAGGGAATGTCGAGCACCTGACAGGTGACATCCCTTTCTACAAGATCGATGTGAATGGGTAAGACCACAAGACCTAGAGACTTTCATTCCACTTCGTCATATGCTTTGATGGTGATCTTGCATCGAGGATCAATAGAATCTTCAGAATAATTCAATTGTCTAAGCAAAGCGATAGAGACAATGTTTAGGCTAGCGTCATTATCGATGAGTACTCGATGAACATGTGTCTGATGTATCATAACCTCGATGTGCATAGGTTGATTGTGCAGGTGACTCAGTGAGTTATCATCATCCTCAGAGAAGGTCATAAGATAAGCTAAGGTCAGGTGGCCTACCATGGATTGAAATTACTCAAGATCAAGATCTTGAGGAACATTTTCCTTAGTAAGGGCTTTGTCCAGAATCTGCCTGTGAGCAGGTGAGATTTTAAGCAGCTCAAAGATAGATATCTGAGCATTAGTTCATTTTAGTTGATTGAGAACACTATAACTGGTTGTTGTTGATTTCGTTGTGAGTTTTGCACCTTTGCTAGATGGACCAGCTAGGGCTTTGTCTTTATGTTGTTCAAGATTAGGAGTAGAATGCGTAGGGCCTTTGAGCACCAACTTGGCGTGAGAGCGAGTAACAACATTAGCACATTGTTGCAAAGGTGTATTATCTGTTGTGTTGGAAGTAGGACCCCTAAAGACAAATGGTGTCTTGGGTTTGTCATTATCTTATTTTACCTTAATGGTAATGATGTCATAGTATTTAGAATCCACAAGTTAAACCATGTTGATCACGTTGTCATCATTGGAATATGTATAGTTGACCTTGTTGCTAGGTTTTGGTTTCGAAGTCTCTCCTTTTTCATAAGCTAGGAAAGGCTCTTTGAATGCCTTGTGATCCAAGTTTTTGTTATGTCCATCTACCAAAAGTTCACTAACATTAATCATGTCCTAGACTTTATGGTGCAAGTTTATGCAGTTTCTAGTTTTGTGTTCCTTATTTTGGTGATACTCACAGAATGAGGTTTCATTCCACCATGGTGGATGTGGTTGTGGATCATAGGGACGAGGATTGTCCATTGGTGAAATAAGCTTCTGTTGTAGCAATGTTTTGTAAACCACATCAAAAGGTTCACCCAAGGCTGTATACTCTTGCTTAGCGCATGTGGCCCATGAGTTTCTCAATTTTTTCTTGGATGTCTTGTTATCAAAAGGAGGCTTCTCAGCATTTTTGGCCATTGAGGCAATCTGTGAGATTAAATGCCACCTTAGCAGGTTTGGGAGTGATATTGTCAACAACTCCATCATGTACAATTTCTTGGTTCTTGTTGACATATTTGGTTTTATCCCTGTTGGAGGTGGAACCTTGTTTTGTGTCCTTTTGAAGAGTGAGTTCACCTTTCTTGACCATAAATTCCTTGATGTGGATATCCTGTGTGATCATGTCTTCAAAGGTATGTGGACCTTGAAGTTGGAATCTATATCCGAAATTAGGTAGGAGATTATCAGTAAAGATGTCAAGCTTTTTCGTTTCTAGAATTTTGCATGAATACTTAGTGTAAAGTTGTCTTCATTGTTGGAGGAATGTGAGAAAAGGTTCTCCAACTTTCTGCTTAAGGTTGCATAGATCTTAAATGTTGATAGGGTGTTGAATTTTATGAGAATATTGCTAGACAAATAAGTTGGCAATTTCATCAAACGTCTTGATACTAGGAGGTAAGTGGGAGAACCATTCCAAAGCCTAACCACCTAGGCTCCTAGGAAATAAATGCATGAGGTATGTCTGATCATGTATGAACTCCATAGACAAGGTGCCAAATTCCTAGTGGTGCCAAAGCACTTGTTGTACTTAGGTAGCTCTATGCCTCATGGGAAAGGAGTCATGTTTATGCTCTTGTCAAATGGAAATGGACAAAGAGCATCTAGTGTGTACATTTTTGCGGGTTTTTCTTTCTTTCTAATGCATCATCTGAGCCAGTTGGTCTTGTATAATTTTCAATTTTTTTGGATTTTGGAAGTCTCAGTTTCTTCTTCAGGCATGATGATGGTTTCCACATTGAAATGAGAGGGCAAATTAGCTCCCTCTTGGGAAAGTTTGAGAAAGTACTTTTCTTTCTCTAAGTTGAGTAGGATTCCCATGACCTTTTGAAAGTTTTTGTCTCTTGTAAATTTTTCTATGTGTTCAGGGTGTATTTCCACCTCTTCCTATTCCTCATTAGTGTCATGGCATTTCTCTTTCTCATTGTCATTCCTAGGTGGTTCTTGATTTCTACTGTGACTACCATGTTCAAGTTCACGATTAGTCATTGTAGGAACGTGTTTAGTTTCAGTATGTTGTGTTTGGAAAGGTCCTTTGAAAAGGAAGTCAGACATCATGTTTGGAGATATAGGACCTCTATCTGCCTCATGATCCTCTTGATACAAAGGATTCCTAGTTTGTTGCAATTTTATGGAAAATGTTTTCTAAACTCGAGGTGACCTGACAGGTGAGGGAGATCATGAAGATGCCTCACTAGATGAATTGGATGCAAGCTTTGTAACAAAAGGCAGGCAACCTCTACCACAATTATGAACCCTAGCATGACCTTGTCTAAGTCTAAGAAGATAAAACACATTGCTGCTACTTGTTCTGATAGTCATAGACAAGGACAAAAAGCAAGAACCTGGACAAGGACCACACTAAAACTTAGTCTCAATAAGACAAGACAAGATTGTTGTATACTAAGGCATGAGTAGTCTGATTTGAAGGCTAGAACATCCAAAGGTTATGACTAACATAATGCAAAGTATGACAAGCACTAAAGAACGAGAATCCAGAGAACTAAGGATAAGACTGGTAAAAAATGTGAATCACAAATCTTCAGTTAAGCTAAATGACAATGTTCGAGACTGTGTACAAATAGGGAAGAGACAACTTAATGCAAGAAACAAATTGAATACAAGTCACAGATTGGTCGAATAAGCTAATTTGACAATTTTAGAGCAAGGTCTTGTGCAAAGATTCTCTATGAGCTGCACAAGAAAGTTTAACGAGTTGGGTGAAGATTCAAAACAACAATTTCTTTGGCTCATGTAAAGAGGTGACAAGACAACAAAGATTGTTGGCAGGATATCACACAGGTATATGCAAGATCTTGCACGAAAACCTGAATTGGCTCACATAAAAAGATGAATTCTTGAGCATGAAAATTAGGACCAAATTGACAATAGTGTTGGATTTTGAAGAGATTTCTTGACTATTCAGATAGATTGGACAGAACAGTTGGACTAATTTGTTGGATAGATAGCAAGGTTAACTCTAAAAATTGTTTGGACAAACATTTCAAGTTGCAATTAAGGAAAAGTGTTTGAACAAGATAGTGGAAAGCAATCAGTAGTCAAATACAATCAAACTGAGGGCAAAGCAACTCAGAGGGATAGGGGAGTCTTGACTCTTAGTTTGTTTGAGGAATTTTGGACATGTTGAAGACTCAATAAAAAACACACTTTATTCCTAGAAATAGAAAATGGTAGAGAAGGCAAAACCTTTGTCCCACATCTTATGTGCATGTGTGTACCTCACACAACAGTGTCAACCCCTAGAGGGCACCCATGTTTTTGGTATATTCAAAGGACTCAATAGTATATGCTAAACAAGCACCCTTGTGGTAGGCGATGAGCACATATACCACCTTCAAACGTCTAGTAGCATGCCTATGGTGAATTCTACAGGAGATATTCTTCCCCCTCCTTGCACAAAGATTATGCCTCCTTTTGGAGGTGAACTAGGTAGCTTCTAACTAAGAGGTTTTTACTTGGCTTCCATTCAAATTAATCCTTGGTGGCTCTGTAAGTGGAGTTGAGACTAGCAGCCCACACTAGCATCTGAAAGTGCACACTACTTGCTTAGCAAGCCAGGGGCTGACACCAGCTAGTGCATAGACAGAGCCTCTCCTTGACATGCAATATCAAGAGTAAAGGAGAGGAAATTAATCCAACCTTAGAGTCTTTTGCTCTATAAATCTTCTTTATTATAGTGAGTTGGAATATCTGACGAAAGGAGTGTGCTCACTTGGGTCATTTCCAGAGGTTGGATGACTCTGGTAGGTCCTCTAAAGGATTGATACAGACTGGTGGTCTAGATTTAAGGGTTCAAGTTTCTAATTTCCCTCAAGGGGCAAGAGCATAATCCTCTACCTTATTTCCTCACCCAAACACATGAAACAGATTAATTACGCACTTAGCTTAATCAATCCAGACTCATCCTTCCTAAAGATTTTGATTCCCTTAAAAATGAAACCATCATCTCATCATAGAAAAGAACAAGCACTGGAGAACCACTAAGCTGCTTGCCTCCCTTAGAATGTCATCTTTTGGAAGCATCTAGGTTTCTTATTCAACCTTGATCATGACCTCCAAGTGGTGAAGAGCATAATCTCGTATTCTTCCATCTTGCACCTTAAGAAGTTCACAAGCCCTAATTAATCTATGTTTTGAAAGCAAGAAAGAAGACACATTGTTTTGTGGGTTTTAAAAGTATTCTTCGTCAAACGTATCTTTGGAAATCGTCCTACAAACAAGGATTAGTTTCTGTTTAAGTGGGTTTTATAAGGAATCTTCATCAAAACATCTTGCAGACAATAGTTAAGCTACAGAAAACCAGAGAAATAGAACAAAGATCTAGAGAAAAAAAACACGTTGGCAAAATTGAACAAACAAAATGCTGAAAAAATATTGAAATTGAACTTGCTATTGTAGAATTTTGTGCGAAATCTTGTGCAGGTTCATGCAAAATCTTTCATCGAGTCATGCAAGGAAATGATGTGTTGCACGAAGACTTGCACAATGGGGCACTTTTTCACACAATACAATTTAAAACTTCACGCGAGAACCTTCAAATCCTCACACAAAAATGGAATGTCTCATGCGAAGATTCAAGTAATGGTACGGAATAGTATGGACATAATACTAAAATAATAGAAAAAATGTAGATGAGGCTAGAGAAATTGATTTCCTTGGCCCCACAGTAGGCGCCATAAATGTATGCGTGGAATGTGGCCTCTGTTTAACACACACACTTCAACATGGTCCTTGTATGCGGATTCATCCTGAGATGAACATGAGATTTTTCATTCGAGAGAAACCCTACAAGGTGACTTGTTGCCTTCTATCTAGGTGGATTTTACCTGTTTATGCTCTCAGATTCGAGGTACAAGAAATCAAACCATGCTAGAATGAAGGGTTTTGAAATGATTAATCCTATATGAGTGCAATTATTCTAAATTTTATGCAAACATTTAATCTAAATAATAAAAGAAATTAAACTATATGCAATGCATTGTTTAATCTAAATGAATACTAAGATGTTAAGCAAAAGCATATATAAAGCTATGAAAGTGGGTATGCAATCTGACAGCAATTTAGTAGCATAAAGATTCCAACCTCCTTAATGAGGAATTATGAGCCTCTTAAATAGAAATCTCGGAACCCACCAATGGGTGAGATCAACTCAGATCGACGGTCAAGATTGAAGCAAAGATTCAGCTAAGATGGAAGCTTCCTTGTGCAGGTGAAGTGGACTGTTTCTAATCTAAGTGTGATGAGAAATTAATTGAACTTGTCATGGGTGTGAGATCAAGTTAACTAGATTGATTCCAATTCGAGAGATAGTTCACTCAGAGTTTCCATTTAGAACTAAAGAGTAGAATTAGGAAAGATATTTAATTTAATAAAATGAGATATGACTTCATAAATACCTTTTCTATTTAATTAAATAATTTCATTCAATTAATTAGAATAGGCATATTTATTAAATTAAATAAATTTAATTCCTTAGTACATTAGCCTTAGGTGACAATTTAATTTAATAAAGTATAAATACTTTAGATTAAATTAAATTTAAATCAAATAGGTTCAATGCGACTAATATGAGTAAATACTATAGGAATTAAATAATAAGTATGATGAACACAGGTTATGGTTTTCTGCATTTGACAATTAAGTCAAGTAACAAATGTCAGAACAAGAATTGCCTAATGACATAGGGCTCAAGATTGATTAAAATAGACCAGAATTGGTGATCATGGCAATGAGCCAATTTTGGGGTATTATACCAATGCACTAACTATGGACGTCAATTCCAATATACTCCACCTATCCAAGCTTAATTTTCAACTAGGAAGGCTCGCATAATTGATCGCAGAGTACAATAGAATAAGAACCAAACTGATATCTATACAAGCCATGATGACACCTCATCCTGAGGTTATACATATGCATTTAAAGAATGCAAAAGAGATGGTTTAGGTAATTCCAAATATGTTAGTTGTTGATAGTATGTTGGATCTAGCAGTGAAGTTGGAGATTGAGATTATGGATTAACTGGGATATCAGGTACCATTTTGCAAATCCAAAACCATTTTTGGATAAATTTTCTTTGACCCCTACACCCCAGCAACCATGAGTGACAAAAAAAGGGGAATTAATGATGATCAAGGGAGTTTTCACATTTTGAAGTTTTGAAAGTTTTGAACATGTATATACCGAGTGTAGAGTCAAAACATGGACAATGTTTATCGAGTCAAGATATGGGTTGTATTCTAGGGGGGTACTTATGTTTCATCTTGTAATGCAAAGTTTTTTATTATGACAAAGTATTTTTCCACTAATGTCAAAGGGGGAGATAGATGATCCCTATGGTAGACTTGTCTATTAGTGTCAAAACACTTAGTCATTCACAAGGCAGGATTGTTCGGTCATCACTACGATTGAGCCACCCTATATAGGTCGAGCTCTCTATTAAAGACTTGTATATATTTCAAGTTAAGTGCTGAGAAAGTTAGAGGTCATTGAGTACTCCAATGATTGTCGAGTTTTTTAGAGAAAATAATTAAAGCTGAGTGATGTAGAGGTCGAGTTATTCAGTATATGTTGAGCATAGTTAAGGCTAAGGGATAACATGAAGAAATAGTTTATGCTAAGCATTAGTATGATATAAGTGTTGAGCAAGACAATTTTACATATTTTTTTGGAATGACACAAAATCCTATGTAAATCATTTTTCTCCAGATGGAAGCATGTTTTACAGATCGAGGAGGTAATCAAGGAGCTGATTACAGGTTAAATAGAAGACCATTCTTCCCTATGTGAGGCAGTCCAACAATCAGAGAATTGCAAGGACTAAGTGGAAAAATAAATAAATCTAGATCCTTGATTGGGATCTAGAAGGTTCACCCAAATAACTATTTAAGAAGAGCTTATGAACTAGTCCACATGTGTGAGTGTGTATGGAGTATATGTGATTAAGAGTTTGGTTGCATGTGAAGTATTGAGGTGAATCAGGCATAATCAACTGAGCAGTACAATGAATATTTTTATGTAGAGATAAAGCAGATCAATCATAGTAAGGTGATAATACATTGCACAGAGGAGATTTGATATCATCATTGTAGTGCAAACTGAAGGATTAGCTACTAAAAATTCTAACATGTGTTTTAGGGTTCAAATCTCTTAACATAGTAGCTTTGGTAGGATTTTTTTAAATCTCCTAATAGAGTACTCACTTAGTTGTGATGTAAAAATCCTTTAATCAAGGTGGGACTTAATAGTTCTTTTAGCATTTAACAAACCCCTCATAGGGTAGATCATTAAAAGTGATCAAAATATTGTAGCCTTAACATGCACAACTTTACTACTGCAGTAGTGAAGATTTTGTGGGTGTCATCCCCACCACAATTTTACCTTCACCTTAGAGGGTTTATGCATTACTAAATCTATGTGTTAATGTGTTCTATATTTATGAGTTCTCATTCATGCAATTAGAAGTTATATATGATGTTATGTTGAAGTATATGATTGCATTAATATGAGATTATTGTTCAAATGGGGATTTATGTGAAGATATCAAATCTGTTTCATGTTTGAAGTGTGAAAAGTTTTTAAGAAACATTAAAGGTTCTTATTAAATAATAGATGAAAATTTATACAATAGCTTGACCCAATAACATTCCTAAATGATTGCTAATTAGAATGACAATGAACTACTTCATGATTGATAACACACACATAAACTTGACAACTAGCTAAAACTTATGCACACCTAACTCAAAAAATCTATAATAAGAACTTGATTCAAACTAAAACTCTTTGACTCACACCTAAATTAAACTTGTGATGCTAGAAAATCAATAAGGTTTGCCACATGTGCAACATTATTATTGATTACTATTGGAAAATTAATTCCAACACCCCCACTTAATGTGATAGCTAATGGGAACATTATGTCAGAAATTATAATTTGAAAATATGTCATAGAGGAGTAAGACTTTCTAATAGTTATGCAGCTATCATCTAGCTTGGAAATGCCATCTCCACATGAAATGTCCCATAACCCTCATAAAGGTACGATGTCAAGCTTCTAGACTTTTTGATCTCCTCAAACTATTGGACCCACCATCTCTACATGGAATGCCTCATAACCTTCTTGATCTCAAATTGGTTTTGAAAAGTGAGTGTCTATACAATTAAGTCATTTACTAAGTTCATGCCAAACAAGTTGTATATGCTGAGCACAACATGTATAAGTTAGAGCATGCCGAGTCAACAGTTAGTGCTAAGTCACTCAAGTGTCGAGCAAAAAATATGTGCCGAGTGATTCAGGAGCCGAGCAAGCAGTGCATGTCGAGTCATTTAGATGTCAAGTCATAGTATTGAAATCAGTATAGGCTAAGCATCAAAGACTTCAAATGCCGAGTAACGCAGTTTTGTCATAGTTGTTTGTATTGGCACAAACTACTATGTAAACCATTTTTTAGTTGACTTATAGATTGAATTATGATATTTTGGTGATAAGGATGAATCTTAAGTTGGAATCCCTATGCATTACACACATCCAATCAGGTAAAGGGAAGGTTTAAGTGGCAATATGGGTGAAACCTAACCCTAAGTCACCTAGGTCTTCTTAAGGAGGACAAAACCTACACTTCTTATGAGCGTGAAAGGGAATGTATGAATGATAAAGGAGGGTCTTGCATGCACAAACCAAGACATTTATGGTGACCAAGGTATTATGATATGAAATTGCATTGCATAATAAGTTAAAGGAGAGTAGAAGAAGGAAATAGTGAATAATAGAGAGACATCTAATCAAGAAGGATCAAGAATACATCAATTTAGAGGTGATCTATCATCAAGCAACAAAGTGCTAACCGCAGGATCAATGTTGAGACATTCTAACAAGTGAATTAGCTAAATCTCTTAACAGAGTAGTCCTAATGGGTTGTATTGAAATCCTCTAACAAAGTGCTTACTTTATTGTGAGTTGAAGTCCTTTAACAAGGCACACTTTTAAATGGGTAAGACCTAATAGTCTTTGTAAGCCTTTAATGAGGCAAACCTTTCATAGGGTAGATCATGTTTTATGTTCAAACATTATAACCTTCATTGGATACACTTTATTACTGCAATAGTGAAGATTTTTGGGTGTCATTCCCACCCCAATTTTACCTTCTCATTGGAGGGTTTCTGGGTAATCATCTCTGGTGTCATATATGTGTGAATGCTTACTTGTATACATGTTTTACATGGTATTTTAGTTTAGTTATTGAATCTATGAGATGGATGTGTGGTGAATGTTTTATGGGTCAAAGTTTAAAGCACTGATTCCCCACCCCCCCCCCCCCCCCCCCCCGGCTAGAAATTTATCTTTCCTATTGTAATTCCAACAAACCCTCATAAAGATATAGCTTCTCTAATCCTATAGCACCTCAAGCTATTCAAGAATCCATCTAGACTCTACCACATCCTTTCGTATTTTTCCAAGCATTGATCTCTTCAAAATCAAACAAATTCTTCAATGAAATCATAATCATCCAGTGGTTCTTCTCCTAGACTCATCTTCTTAAGAACTTCTTCTCTAACAAACATAACTTAATAGGAAGATAGCTCTGATACCTTATTGGAAAAATAGAATAGAAGATTTTGAATAGAGAGAAGGAACTTCTAGCTTAATTTCATTGAACAATAGATGCAAATTTATACAATAGATTGACCCAACAACATTCCTAAATGACTGCTAATTAGAATGACAACAAACTACTTCATGATTGACAACACACACATAAACTTGAAAACTAACTAAAACTTATGGACACCTAACTCAACACATCTATAGTAAGAACTTGATTCAAACTAAAACTATTTGACTCACACTTAAACTAAACTTGTGTTGCCAACAACTCAACAAGGTTTGCCATATGTGCAACATTATTGTTGACTACTGTTGGAACATTAACTCCAACAAATTTAACCTTAGATATTAGAGATTTTATTATGTGTTTGTTTACATGTTGATTGTCTTTCTTTGATGTGCATTACTATGGGGTTTACATTGGTCATAGGGTTGTACGCAAAGGCTTGGAAAGTTTTTATTTTATTTTTATGAAGTGATTTATGCAATTTTTTTAGTCATAATTATTATTTCCCAACCAATGTTCTAAGCTCATTTATTATGTGACAGTTTTAAGACCAACCTTGTCATATTGTGGTCTAAGGACCTATGATTATTTGTTATATTATGGTTTAAGGACCAATGTGTGTGTTATAATTTACATTCATATGAAACCATACTTAATTTTTTTTTTTTTTATGAGCCTCTTTATAATTTATGATCTTAGGGTAAGTTATCTAGATGTATCAATGGAAGTGGCTTCCAATGGGTGTTGGGGCCCAAAGTGGCTAGTAGGATAACCTATTGTAAGTAACTTAATAAGTGATAACTATATTTCATTAAGAGATTAAAATAAAGTAATAATATGTGTGGTTTCTCATGATCTATGCCTTTAGTGATAGTACATGCTAGGATGGTATTGAGATGATGCTTGATTGAGGTCTTACATAGTTGGTATCCTTGTCCATACAAAAGGATTTATGGTGCTATGTAGAGTCAATAAGGGGATAGAGTCCAAAGAGGCTAACAAGTAAACTTAGAGTTGGCTCATGTGATGACACCTCCCTATATACATCATAGGTTTCTTACCCATGTTGTTGCCTCTAGTTTAGTGTGTACTACCTATTTAGTTGAGTACTGGTCTTAAGATTAGACAACTTTTTAAGGTTCCATCCTTTATCTATGAGATTAGTTCCATGGTTGATATATGTATGGAGTTTGTAGTTATTTCCTTAGCACAGAGGGATTCAACCTTCTTTGGGCTCCACAAGGTCAGGTAGTAGTGTAAGCTTTACTATTGATATACATTTAGACTTCTTATATTGGTGTTGGATGATCCTTGTAGTAGTTACCTAACTATGATTCATCTTGGAGATTTATTCTATCTTAATATATTATCCTTGTTTATTGATTTGTGTATTGGTTAGGACATCTTTATAAGATGTATATGTACTTTGATTTATATCTCATACCATGCGACATGCACAGTGGATGTATAGTTCTATGTATTTGGACTTTGTATCAATTAGATTTGGGATTTTCATATGTGATGATGTTCATCTACAAAATATGAGTTGTACTTTTTTTTGTACTTAGTGGATTATGTGTGTGTGTGTGTGTGTAAAATTCTACATTATGGAACCCTTGAGATTTTTGATCTATGTTCGAGTTGTATTGTATGCATGTATTATCTTATTATTACTTGCTTCTACTTTGTTCATACATTTCTATTACATTACTATTTGTAAACTCTTAAGATTTTTTTTCCAGAAAATTTGGTTGTATTTTTTAGGTTAATCTCTCTTGGGTTCCATCGCAGAGAATTATGTTCAATTGTCTAAATAACAATCTATTTATTTTAAAAAAATTAAATAAGCTAATCTCCCATACTTTTGCTCCCATGATTTTTTGAGCTTTATACACATGCACACACACACATCCACACACACACACACACACACACACACACACACACACACACCATTTTACCAATAAAAAATATTAATTAAACCATTCTTTGCAAAGAGCTTGAAATAGGTAAGGTCCATCTATTATGATGAGCTTACACGTTCCTGTTCCTTTTGATTTTTGGATGCAATAAACCTTTTTATTCCACTTTTTCACTCTTTTATGTTTTGATTAAGTAAAAAATAGGTTTTAAAGGACCCAAAACCTTTTACAAAGTATCAGACAAAAGCAACTAAGAAAGACCACAAGGAATTGTGCATCAACACTAGAAAAACAAAAAAAAACTAAGACAAAAGCCTTAAAATAACAAACATGAATACAATAACAAAATGCCAGCACCAGGACAACTACAGGGTCTTTAATAAATCAACAACCTGATCTGTAAGGATATTCATATTCACTGCAGAGGCCTTTAGCTCATCAATTTCTTTGTCTTCCATTACCTCTATTTTCTTTGAATTAGCTTTGTTGGATTTACTAGGGCCTTGATCCTTAGTCCTATCCTTAGAACCATGAATTATCCCCTAATCTAGTTTGTCTAAGAGAATTTTGATGTTGTCTACAATAGTCTTCAATATGGAGCAATTCTAATCATAAAGTTTTTTCACAACATTTTCCATGTTGTCAACTCTATTTCCCATGACATCAATATTTTTCTACATCTCCTTCAACATTTTTTCATTAGCTCTATTCTTCACTTCTATGGGTGGGACTCTCTTCATTAAATTTTTGACTTCTTCCACATTACCAATAACCTCAGAGAGCCTATCAAGATGTTGACCAAGAGTCATCTCCCCTCTAGTAGTCCTACTTAGCAGCTCAAAATCCCTCCTGATATCCTGCATCAGTTCCTTCATACTGGTAATATCCTTTTTCATCACACCCGAGTTACCTATGGTCCCCTTCATATACTCTTGTTCATCATAGTCCTTGCTCTAAGTAGGGTTTTTCTCATCTAAATCCATCGAGTTTCTTTTGGTATCCACCTCCTTGATGCTAATGTTGATGCAGGAGCATCCTAGGTTTCCTTGTAATCCTGCACTTTTGTCTTTCTGCTAGTGGCTATCGAGTTCTTAGTGGATGCCGAGCATTCAGTTGATGCTGAGTCATTCCTTTGATTATCGAGTTCATGTGGTTGCCAAGTGAACTCTTTGGGTGCCAAGTCATTCTTAGTTGCTATTGAGTTCCTTTAGTTGCCAAGTGAATTCCTTTGGATGCCAAGTGAATCCTTTGGTTGCCGAGTGCCTTTGGTTACTGAGTGATTTTCTTTGGCTGCCAAGCGTTGGAGGATGCCAAGTTCGTAGTTGCTATCTAGTCATTCCTTTGGATGTCAAGCTTGTGTGAGTGTCGAGTGCCAGTTTTCTAAGAGTCTTAATTTTTCGAGTTGTATGTGTCTAGTTCCAATTTGGGCTGACTTGGCTTGCATTTAATTTTGGTATAGGTAGTTAATATCTGTTTTGAGCCAACTTGTGGCTTTCTATGTTCTAGAATCTTCTGTAAGTTGTTTTGGCAAGTATTTAAAGAGTTCTAGGTTTGAGTTTAGAAGGGAGGTAGGGAAGTTAGAATGTAGAGGATTGAGTTGAGGATGCAAAGTTGAAGTTAGTTGTTTGGATTTGAATCTATCTGTAATTGGTTGTAACCTAGAAGACCTTACAACTAGGCATGTATGCTAAATATTTGATGAATCAATAAAGATATTCTTCTTCTTTCTCTCCTTGGTGTTGTACTTTGTGTTTGCTTCCATTGTGTTAACTCTTGCAGGGTGGTTTGGATAGTTGGGTGAGCCTTTGGCCCTAGTTATTCACCCCATATCCTGCATCAGGTGGTATCAGAGCTTGGGGTTCGTCCTTATGGAGATTGGATCATGTAGAACCTTGATTTAGATTTGGTTTTTAGGGTTGCAGATCTGCGGATTTGACCTATAACTTGTAGAGGGTTATGATCTTGTAGGAACTTGATTTGTAAAGATGGTTCATGTAGAAAAAATGTCGATGATGCTATATTGGATCAGTTGAGACAAATTAAACAGATTAGATGCTTCAGAGACAACCCAAAGGAGAGGAGCACATCTTGATGATGTAAGTGATGATGAAGTAGTAGCACCAAACCCTAATCAAGAACTTGAAGAAGACCAAGATGAAGCTAGATTATTGAGAGTATTATCTAGAGCAAATTCAAAGCTTGCTGTGGAAGTTGTTCCTTATGATGGAAAATTAGATGCCAATGCTGTGTTCGATTGGATCTCTAATATGGAGAAGTTCTTTGAGTATGAAGATACTCATGATAACAGAAAGATGAAGATTGTAGTCACAAGGTTGAAAGGTCATGCATCGCTATGGTGGGAACATTTGCAAACTGATAGGTAAAGGAGAGGAAAGGAGAAGATCAAAACTTGGCCAAAGATGGTGAACAAGGTAAAGAACAAATTCCTTCCTACTAATTACCAAGTTAGCTTGTTGAGAAAGATGCAAAATTTAAAACAAAAGGACATGATTGTGAAAGAATATACCAAAGAATTCTATATATTAGACATCAAATCTGGACATGTGGATGATGATGTTGAGAAAATTGCAAGGTACATTAATGGATTGGGATCTGGAATTCAGGATGAAATAAGTTTTATGAAGTTGGAAAGTGTAGAAGAAGCATATCAATATGCTTCGAAAGCTGAGGAGATCTTGACAAAGAAGCATGAACAAAGACAAAGAGGTAGAGGTGGTAGATTCCAGAGAGGCAGAGGTAGATCCTATGGAGAAGGTGGCAAATTTGACAATTTTGTGCAAGATAAGGGCAAACCTAAATGGAAGAATGATGACAAAGGCAAGACCAAATGGAAACATGGTAATTCTTACCAAGGAGGCACTAATTCTTACCAAGGAAGAGGTAATTCCTATTCTACAGGTGGATTTCATGGTAATTGTTTCAAATGTGGTAAAGAGGGACATAGATCTTTTGAATGTAGATCTTTTGAAAGTGGGTAGAATAATAGAAATGTTGTGATTCAAGAAGATGATGAGGGTTCACTAAGTGGACCTGAGTCTAGAGAAAATTTGATTGTGAGAAGAACCTTATGTAGTAAGGGAAGTGATGAGGAACCCGTTTTAAGGAGAAGTCTTTTCAAGACCAGATGTAAGATGGCTGGAAAATGTTGCAAGGTGATCATTGATAGTGGAAGCTCTACAAATTTGGCATTAGAAGAGTTGGTTACAAAGTTGCAGCTGCAGAGGCTGAAACATCCCAAACCCTATCATGTTTCATGGATCAAAGATGGGCATAAAATATTGGCAAGTGAGCAATGCATTGTGAAATTCAAAATTGGACATTACTTTGATGAAGTTTTGTGTGATATTATGCCTATGGATTGTTGTCATATTTTTTTGGGTAGACCTTGGCAATATGATAGATATGTTATACATGATGGAAGATTGAATCAATATACTCTTTGGGTAAATGGGAAGAAGCAAATATTGTTGCCTTTGATTGAAAGTCCAAATGAGGTGAATTGTACTACTGTAAAAGTCTGAATGGTGAATGGAAAAAAAATTGAAAAGGAAATGAAAAGGAACCAAGTTTGTTTTGCTATAATTCCTAGAGGACCGAGTTGTGTGCCAGAAAATAGTATTAACCGAGTACTAGTCAGTGGTGACTGAGTGACAACATAAATTAATGGAAGTCGAATACTAGAAGAAATCGCTAAATTGCTAAATGAGTATAAAGAAATTATTGTTGATGATATTCTTGATGGTTTACCTCTAGTAAGATGTATAAGTCATTGTATGGATCTGATTCTCGGAGCTAGTTTTCCAAACAAAGCACCATATAGATTGACACCTATAGAGAATGAAGAGCTTAATAGACAAGTGCATGAGTTGTTGCAGAAAGGTTTGATCAGAGAAAGCTTGAGTCCATGTGTTGTACCTGCTGTATTAGCACCTAAAAAGAATGGAGAATGGAGAATGTGTACTGATTCCAGAGACATTAACAAGATAATAGTGAAATATAGGTTTCCTATGCCAAGGATGGATGACATAATGTATTGTTTGAGTGGAGCAAAGTATTTTACCAAGATTAATTTGAAGAGTGGCTATTATCAGATCAAAATCAGAGAAGGTGATGAATGAAAGACTACTTTCAAGACAAAAGATTGTTTGTATGAATGGTTGGTTATGCCTTTTGGTTTGACTAATGCACCTAGTACTTGCATGAGGTTGATGAATGAAGTTTTGAAAAGATTTTTGGGTAAGTTTTTGATTGTTTATTTGGATAATATTTTGATATTCAGTAAGGCTAAGGAAGAACATCTTGAGCATATTAGACAAGTATTGCAGAGGTTGAAAGAGGAAAAGTTGTTGATTAATCTAAAAAAGTGTTCTTTTCTACAAGAGGAGATTGTGTCTTTGGGATTAATGATTTTACCTGATGGACTGAAGATGGATCCTGAGAAGGTTAAAGCAATTTTGGAATGGCCTACACCTGAGAATGTGGGTGAGACAAGATTATTTCATGGTTTGGCTAGTTTTTACAAAAAGTTTATAAGGAATTTCAATGTTGTTTGTAATGCTATGACTGAGACAATCAGAGGAGACAAAAATGAATTCAAGTGGAGACATGGAGCTAATAATAGTTTTGAGACTTTGAAACAAAAGGTTACTGAGTTGCCTATATTGGCTTTGCCTGATTTCAACAAAGTATTTCAAATTGAATGTGATGAAAATGGTAATGCAATAGGAGTTGTATTAAGTCAAGAAGGTAAGCTTGTTGCTTTCTTTAGTGAAAAGTTGAATGATGCTAAAAGGAAGTATTCTATGTATGATCAAGAATTTTATGCCATTGTTCAAGCATTGAAGAAGTGGAGAAATTATTTGATTCCTAAGGAGTTTGTGTTGTATACTGATCATAAAGCTTTACAATACTTGGGAAGTCAACATAAATTGAATCAAAGACATATGAAGTGGGTTGAGTATTTCTAGAGTTTTACATTTATGATCAAGCATAAGAGTGGAGTTACTAATAGAGTTGCTGATGCATTGAGTAGAAGACATTCTTTGTTGACTAAAATGAAGGTTGAAGTTCTTGGTTTTGATGAAATGAAAGAGTTGTATGATGTTGATCCTAATTTTTTTGAGGCATGGAGAGAGTGCCAATCACCAAATTTGACAGATCACATAAGTAAGTATGATGAATATTTCATTTAAGAAGGTATGTTGATCAAAGGTATTCAGTTGTGTATTCCTAGAAGTTCTATGAGGTTGAATCTGATTAAAGAAAAGCATAGTGGTGGATTGCCTAGAAATTTTGGAATTGATAAGACAATGAGTTTGCTGAAAGAGATGTTTTATTGGCCACAATGTATAAGGATGTTCCAAAATTTGTAAAGAGTTGTGGAGCTTGTCAAGTTGCAAAAGGAGTGAGTCAAAATATTGGTTTGTATACACCTATTACTGTTTCTGAGAAACCTTGGACTGACATCAGTATGGATTTTGTTCTTGGATTGCCTAAGACAGTGAAGGGGTATGATTCTATATTTGTTGTAGTGGATAGATTTTCTAAGATGGCTCATTTCATACCATGTAAGAAGACATCAGATGTTGAGCTTTTCTCTAAAGAGATTGTGAGATTGCATGAATTGCCAAGAAGCGTTATTTTTGACAAAGATAGTAAGTTTGTTGGTTTTTTTGGAAGACTTTGTAGAAGAAGATGACTGAGCTAAAGTTTAGTTCTACATTCCATCCACAAACAGGTGAACAGACAGGGGTTATGAATAGAAGCTTGGGTAATTTGTTGAGATGTTTAGTTGGGAATAAGCCAAGTAATTGGGAGATGGTATCTACACAAGCTAAATTTGCATATAATAATTTTGTGAATAGGAGTATAGGGAAGACACCTTTTGAGATTATTACAGGAATGCATCCTAGAGGTATATCAAATTTGAGAGATGTTGCTGGTGAGGAAAATAAAAGCACTGCAGGAGAAGAATTTGTTGATTTTATGGAGTCTTTGCATAAGGAAGTGAAGTTGAGGTTGGAACAAAGTAATTAGAAGTATAAGGAGAATGTTGATCAGTCTAGGAGACATCATGATTTTCAAGTTGGTGATGAGGTGATGGTTCACTTGAAGAAAGGAAGATTTCCTATTGGAACATACAGTAAGTTGAAGATGAAGAAATTTGGACCTTGTAAGATCTTGATGAAGTTTGATAGTGAAAATGCTTATCAAGTTGAGTTACCTGAAGACATGGATATATCTCCTATATTCAATATTGCTGATCTATATAAGTATCATGAGTCAAATGATGAAGTTTTTGTACCAGAAGATTACCCTAAGAAGCAGTTTGAAGAAGTTGAACAGGTTTTGGATCAGAGAGTTGGGAAGAGTACAAGAGGAAAATATTACTATGACTATTTGGTGAAATGGAAGAATAGACCAATCGAAGATGCTACATGGATTTCTCAATCTGAGTTGGATTCAACTCAGGTTGTGACATCTCAATGATTTAGGAGAATTATTTCTCCAACCCTGGTTGTTTGATGTAGGAGCATCCTAGGTTTCCTTGTAATCCTACACTTTTGTCTTTCTGCTAGTAGCTGCTGAGTTCTTAGTGGATGTCGAGTGTTTAATTGATGCTGATTCATTCCTTTGATTGCTGAGTTCCTGTGGTTGCCGAGTGAATTCTTTGGGTGTTGAGTCATTCTTAGTTGCTACCGAGTTCCTTTAGTTACCGAGTGAATTCCTTTGGATGCCGAGTGATTCCTTTGGTTGTCGAGTGCCTTTGGTTATCGAGTGATTTTCTTTGGTTGCTGAGTGTTGGAGGATGCCAAGTTCATAGTTATTATCGAGTGATTCCTTTGGATGCCGAGCTTGTGCGATTGTTGAGTGCCAATTTTTTGAGAGTCTTCATTTGTCAAGTTGTTTGTGTCTGGTTCTAGTTTGGGCCAACTTGGCTTGCATTTAATTTTGGTATAGGTAGTTAATATTTGTTGTGAGCCAACTTGTGGCTTTCTATGTTCTAGAATCTTCTGTAAGTTGTTTTGGCAAGTATTTAAAGAGGTCTAGGTTTGAGTTTGAAGGGAGGTAGGGGAGTTAGAACGTAGAGGATTAAGTTAAGGATGCAAACTTGAAGTTGGTTGTTTGGATTTGAATCTATTTTTAATTGGTCGTAACCTAGAAGGCCTTATAGTTGGGCATGTATGTTGAATATTGGATGAATCAATAAAGATTTTCTTGTTCTCTCTCTCCTTGGTGCTGTACTTTGTGTTTGCTCCATTCTGTTAACTCTTGCAGGGTGGTTTGGATAGTTGGGTGAGCCTTTGGCCCTAGTTACTCACCCCATTACCTACATCAAATGTCATCAGTATTCCCTTGAGAATGCACTTTCTTACTTCTTAGCACCATCTTTTGTATAAGATGCTCATCATTAGAGGGGTTTAAGGCTCTATCTGTCTTCTTTTCCTTGGCTCTGGTAATACCAATTTTGCTTTTGGAGTTCTTCCCTCTAAAATTCTCAAGATCCTCCTCAATCTCCAACTCATAATCCACATCCTTGCCCTTACTTTTCTTGGTAGATGAGCTCTTAGGTGAGAGGTTTTTCCTCTTCTTGTCGACCATCTCCTCATCTTCGTCCTCTGTTTCTTCTTACTTGACTCTTTTATGTTAGTCTTCAATGTAGGTCTAATATTCCTTTTTGTCATTTAAAAATCCTATTTATATATTTGTAATTGTTATATTATTCTTTTTCCATAATTGTTAGTGCATAAGACTATTGTCCTTTCACATAACCACATTGAATTATTATTATATTATTATTATTTACAATAATTGTTGATGTATAAGATTGTGACATTTCAAAAATACCTTATCTTAATCAACACATTAACCAAACCTTGCTCCTTGAAGTATCTAAAGACTCCCCACCCACTATGATGGACTCATGTTTCCTTGTTCTTCTTGATTTGTTTTTGATAATAAACAAATCAAGAGGGTGCTGACCCATGGAATAAAAAGAACTGCACATTCATAACACATTAACTGCTACTAACACATTCACAACATAAGATAGAAACCCTACTCTTACCTCTATCAAAAAGATAGTATGAACCATAGTGCAGAGTATTTAAAATAGAAACATATAAGTTTTTAAATTGTAAATAAACTTAAATGCTTCCCCACACAAGGTAGTTACTAAAAGTTTTTAAAGCCATACTGTATGCCTAAAATGTGAGCACACTTCTATGAGTCATTATATCCAAGATTGCTCAAGAATGAGATCTCAAATGGTGACTCATAGCTCTCTATTCATGAAGTGCAAGGGTTTGTAATGGAGGCCCTCAGTTTGACCTAGTTTGTGCCCATGCAAGTATACCATAAAACGACAGATTCAGAGATCAAAATATGCATACAAATGAAGATGCAAGCTAATCTAAATGATAACAATGCAAAGCAATGTAAGAAATGAAATCTAATCTATGAAAGCAAATATGGATCTAACTTACTATGAAAATGAAAGGATGGATCATGACGATGGAAGCCATGGATGCATGAGAGAAGAAGACAAGAAGATAGGAGTTCTCCACAAAAAGTTCTAATGCTCAAGCTCCTCCTCCAAAAATCACTTTCTAGACCTGCAACATAAGAATAGCATAATCGTGGATGTCAAAAATGAAGATAGAGTTCTCCCTTATAAAGAAGAATGGATGATTAAGATCAAGAGGCAATAAGGTTTAATCAAGAGTAAAGAAAGAATGATCCATGTGAGACAAAATCCCACCAATGAGAAAAGAGGAGGAAAATTAAATGGAATCCCACTTAGAGAATATGTGCATTTAAGTGTAGAGGAAAAAATAATTTATTTAATTTTCTTTTTCAAGTGAGATTTTATTTATTTAAAAGGGAGCAAGTTATTTTAATTAAATAGAAAATATTTAATTAAATTAAAAGAGAGGTTTTTCTCTTAATTAATTAAATGTGGATTAATTATTTAATTAAAAGAGGGATTTTCTTTTAATTAAATAAGACTTAGGATAAAATGATCAAACCTTAGGAAATGTTGAAGTAATTGAATTAATTACAATTTGATCAAAGAAATTGATTTGAATTGATTCAATAAAATATTGCAAACCATTGATTTAGGAATTTTGATAAATTGAATAATGGGGGCCCATAGTTTAGGTGACCATTTTAGGATGCATACACATACTGTCTTTGACGAGCTACAAAGCAAAAATTATCAAAAAATATAACTAATTTTTAGCATTTCCTCCCAACTATTTGGATAGTAGCGTAGCAGTCCACTCTCCTTGAGGAACTCAAACAATTCCTTGCAATTAATGTCACTCTTGGCCTTAGTGCCAATGATTCTCTCCTGCATCATATAGAGAGTGACAAAATACACATGCGTAACCTTGATTGTGAACTTGTTGGAGTCCTCAATACACTTGTTAAACTTGTCCACCTCCTTCTTCAACTCTTGAACAACACCTTCAGGAGTCACACTTTGTTTTTTTATGTCTCCCAACATCTGCCCCACCTTAGAGGCAGTAGTGTCCATCTTTCGTAGCCTCTTGGAAAGAAACTTGTGGGGTGAAGGGGTTAGGTGGGATTAGGGGTTGGGTTTTGCATAGGCCCAATGTTGGGGGAGGGGGAGGAGTGAGATTTTTCTTGGGGAGAGGGTTCTTTTTGATGTGTTGATACAATACACCTTTTAATATTACTATTGTGTATGTTGGTCTAGTTTTGCATAGGTCCAATGTGGGGGGAGGGGGAGGAGTGAGATTTTTCTTGGGGAGAGGGTTCTTTTTGATGTGTTGATACAATACACCTTTTAATATTACTATTGTGTATGTTGGTCTAGTTTTGCATAGGTCCAATGTGGGGGGAGGGGGAGGAGTGATATTTTTCTTGGGGAGAGGGTTATTTTTGATGTGTTGATACAATACACCTTTTAATATTACTATTGTGTATGTTGCTCTATAGTGTAGGTAGATGATATTCCTTTTTGTTGTTTTGAACTTCAATAACTATGTTTAACTAATATATTATTGTTTTGAACTTCAATAACTATGTTTAATTATTACATTGTTGTTTTATTAATGTATTTGTTTAGATTATTGTTCTTTCATAAAATACTATTGATCTTTTTTTAATTTTAAAAAAAAATTATTTTATTTAGTCTTAATTATAGATATAAGATTATTGCTCTTTCACATAATTATATTGAACCATTATATTATTTTTTCATTACTATAATGATTATCACAACAAGATAATATCATTTCCAAATTATATTAAATATTAATCAAACCTTTAACAACAAGAGCTTTGCAAGCTAGAGTCCCACCTAGTGCAATATATAGATAAAGTGGAAGTAATAAAATTTTTAAAAAAAATAAAAATAAAAAAATACATATATATATATATATATATATATATATATATATATATGGAAAGTGAAAGTTAAAAAGATACAAAGACAATTTTTATGAAAAATTACCAAATTTTGAAAAAATTTATAAACTTATATAAAAATTATTTAAATAAAGAATTGAATATAATAGTTATTATTTATATTTGAAAATGTATCATTTAAAAAATAAAAAATAAGTAAATCTTTAATTAGTTTATATCCAAAATTTATTAAAGATAAAATTTATTCAAATCTAAATAATAATCTAAAAAATTAATAACAAGTATTTTACATTTAATTGGTAATTACACTATGGTTATACATACTACAAATTATACATCAATTTTTTAATTTAAAAAAAGCAAAAAACTAGAATATTTACTATTAGAATACTAATTAATGGAGTCTATTAAGATTACAAAACACATAAAAGCATACACGTATAAGATTTAATGAAAAAAATAAAGTGGAAAGATTACACTATTATCCATATAGCAACTCTAAATTACACCATTGCCAAATGTTACAATATCATTTTTACTTGAATCTTTGAAGAAAAATGAAAAGACTTCCACCAAAAATGGATATAGCCAATACAATAACAAAAAATAAATCACATTAAAAATCTTCATTTAATATGAAATTTTAGGCTCATCATAGGGCAAATTTTGAAAGTTGCACCACTACCAAAATAGAAATTAATACAAAATAGTTGATTGAAAACAATAGTCTCCGACTATAAATAGGCGAGACTAATAATACAAATATAAAGCTATTTTGAATTGAATGAAAGGATTAGTATCCTGCCTTTGACAGGGACTAATAATACAAATATAGAATTATTTTGATAATATTTACCATTAACCATTTATACCATAGTCTTGAATATAGAAAAGAACTATTACTTAATTTATGCCTACTAAGGCTGACCCAAATTTGGGTTACTCTAGATTTGGTAAGAGCATAGTACACAAAAATAGAAAAGACAAGAAAAGGGACAATGAAAAGAATAGGTTACCATTGAGCAAGTGGGAAGTGAAGGCATTCCATTCCATTACATTACATGAGCTCGTGATATCCTTTGCCTTCTCTACTCACGCAACCTCATCATCCTTGTCACGCAACCTCTCACATAACAATCAAATGAAGACAAACAAGATCATATGCATACACCTAATGTCCTCAAAGACAGCCAGCTTTTTATTGCTCTTTATAATACAAAAACAAGCTGACATCTCCCTCGTTTGGTGCCCAAGTACATTCACTTTGTCTTCTTGGCCCCACCTCCCATCAAACACCTCTTAACCATTTTATAAAATTTGTTTCTCCTTTCCACTTTTTCAGATCTTCCAAATTCCAAGGTCAATTTCTTTGGCCCTTCTCCTGTGTGTCTTTAAAAGCAGATTTCAAAGTTCAAATGATGATATTTTTTATTATTATGAAAACCTATTCACATTAACATCTATCTGTATGTAATGTTCTCATGTGATTTTATTCGAGAAGCAGAGGTATGAAGAAATCTATTTCCAAGAATCTTTGGAAGGTGGATTGGAGAAAGAATATATTGATTAAGAAAATTTGTTGTTTGAAATTAGATGCAAGTAGAAGTCAGATTTGAAATTAAATAATGTAAAGATTAATATAAATAAAGTTTTCTATTCATTATAGGTACTTGTGATGAGATTTTTTTTTATAAGTTCTGATTTTTTAATAAGAAGTTTTGTTTTAAGAGTATGATATAAAGCAAAATTCTTGTTAATATTTTTAATGTCTTTTTTATAACATTCTAATGCATTAATATGAGCAAAGATTTGATTTTGATTGATTGAACACAATTAAAGAGATGCTAATATGTTTTTGATCATGCCTACTAGTAATTCCTTTTACCTCTCACAATTTAATTATCAACTTATAATTTACTTATTAACCAAATACACATAATATATATATACCATTTAATAAAAAATAGTTATTGAAAAAATCAAAGATACATGAATGGGACACAAAGAGCCCACCAGAGATAAACTCTTGCTGAGTGCAAGGTTCGAAGGCATCATCAGGGATGAGACCAGGATTGTGCCCCAAGCGAATTTGGCAGTGTGGATGCTCCTCAACTCTTGATTCTTAGCCGAATAGGTTTCAGGCATGCATGAGCCTGCCTCTAAAACTTGTTTGTGGATGACCTCTATCAAAATAAAAATAAAAATGCCACTTTTAAACTACTAATACCCTTAAAAAAAAACGAAAAAAGCTCACATATACTGCAATAATCTTTATTATTATCCTTGTTTTAGTTCCTTCTCTGGCCCCATCAAACTGCAAATCAAGCTTTGTTGTGGTCAGATTTAGTTCCTCAAAGTGTACTTTACCATACAAATCTTAATTTTCATAGCGTTCGCTTTTTAGTTTGGTCTTTTAGCGTAAGCTTGTGCATGTAAGAATTCTCCTGGATCTTGTATATAATTTAATCAATTTAAAAGTATTCTAACTTAACCGGGAAACAGTGAAAGGAATAGTTGCCGAAGGTGACATGGTGTTATTCGATAGAATCGAAAGAATCTTGGAATGTTAACTAGTGAAGAAAAATATCTAGACAAGGCACATGATTACACAAGGGAATTTGGTCTACTAAAAAAGCAGCACAGAGCATGCCTGTACGTGAACAGGAGTGCAGAGAATAGGAAGTGGTTGATATAATAACAATTTAATTTCAAAGAAAGTCGAGAGTTTTCACAAATATCCAGCAGCACCACCAGAAGGTTTAAAGAAGGCAGAGATCTCTGCATTAAAATGGACAACTCACTACAAAGACAGAAGGTGCATTTCTTGCACACTGATCTGTACTAAAAAGCCACCACAAAAGTGTGCAATGTATAATACATTAGAGGTCAAAGAGTTTTAAAAACATTGTAAAGCTAGCACAAAAGTGTGCATTTGGGGTAAGTAGAAAACAGTACAATGATTAAAAGAGTTTAGGAATTTTGAAAGGAACAGTGCAATGATTCAAAAACAACAGCGAAATGAGGAGAAAAAGAAGGTTAAGTGGAAAACATAAGAATGGGAAAAATGTAGAAACGGAGAAACTGTAGCTGGATATGGATATTGTCAAATAGAGAAAGAGAGTTAGCGGTACAGTTTGTTGCAAGATACAGTGTAAAATCCAAAGTGTCATATAAAGTAAAAGTTAAAAGTAAGAGATAGATAGTAGGTGATGTGTTTGTGTCTCCTGGGATTAAGACAGCACAATTGATGCACGATATTGCATTCTGGGCAGTTGGATGGGGTGAGGTGGGTGTTTCTGTTTCAAGCAAAGGCCCTCCCTCAAAGCATATATTCCTCCGTTGGTTTACATATCATAATCTCCAAAGCTACTTATTAATGGAGGTGTTAACTTTTAAGCCATATCATGCTTTTCTAAAACTGTGTTCCTCAAGCTTGTGGGTCTTTATGATTTCAGTGTATTAACTACTGATACTGTTTTTGGGTCATATGGATTTGTACCAATGGAGTTAACATATATAGCGACTGTTCATGTCGTTATATCATTGGAGTGTGGGGGATGATGGGGTAGATTAGTAGAGATGGGGGTGGTGGGGAAGTGGTAATCAAGGAAGGACAAGGGGAGTAAAATTGTATGTGGGTAGAGTGCAGCTTTTTGAGATATGCACTGAATGATTACCCGTTTTGTCCGAGTAGTCGAGCTCTGAGGAAGGGAGGGCATGGTCAGTACTTGTACGGTGCAGTCAGTGAGTCAGTCTGTATTTCTGAAGGCAAGGACGATATGACTACTGTCCGCTACTAATACTAGTAGTCGACTCAGTGTCATTTGTTTGACCAGAGGAGGGGAAAGAAGGTTTAAGATCCATGGGGTAATTGTGTGTTATAGTGCAAGGAAACATGAGTGCCTGGTCATTTGGGAACCGCGTTTCTGAACCGGCAGCTGCTACATGTTCTTCTTGGAGGGACGAGCCATTCCTCAATGCTTGTTTACCCCTAGTATTAGGCGACTAAGTACCTATTTTCTGCCCTGTTTCGCAATGGCCAGGTTTTTCCCATTTTGCTGGTGTTGAAGTGGGTGTCTGTAGGGGCTTCTAGTTTTCTCTCCGGTGGTTTCTGCCTCTATTTCTTTCATGGAAATTGATCTTAACAGCCCAGATGAATATAACAATGATGGGAGATTGTTTAATGAAGAAGAGATGGTGGCATTATCAGGCAGCCACAAGAGTTCAATATGCATGGAGTTATGGCATGCCTGTGCAGGTCCTCTCATATCTCTGCCAAGGAAGGGGAGTTTTGTGGTGTATTTCCCCCAGGGTCACATGGAGCAGGTCTCCACTTCCATCCAACACCAGTATCACCAACACGTGCGCCCTTACGATCTTCCGCCTCAGATTTTCTGCCGTGTGCTCAATGTGAATCTCCATGTGGGTGAATTCTCCTTCATCATATATACATCAACAGCCGTGTGGTTTTTTTAAAGTTTATTTGCTTGGTTTTGTGGGCGCAACATATTAAATTTTGGGTGCGTTGTTGTTTTAACAGGCAGACCAGGAGACTGACGAAGTGTATGCCCAAGTAACATTGGTTCCTGAAATAGAGGTATGTATGTTTCTCCTACATAACCGTGTACATTATACATTCTTTTCTGACAATTTAGGTTCTCTTCTCATGATTTGTTATAATGTAAAATTTGAACATATAGTGTAAGAGCTCGGTTTTTACCAATTCTGTTTTGGGCTTTTGTTTCTAGAAAGATTTTTTAGTTCAACCCATCTGATTCAAAACATAAAGAACTGCAATTTATTAGCATTCTCATTAAAGTCTCCCTAAGAAGAACCGCGACTCTCTGTGCGGTTCTACATTGGGCTTGTTTACCACCTGTACTTAATATGGGGGGAAAATCGCCAGAAAGGTTATCTCCATAACACACTCATCGCTTTGTCTCCTTAGTCCACATATCAATTGAAAGTGTGCGCAACTTTTGCACGATGACGAGGAGCACGTCCGCCAAGATTTGAATCCGAATCATCATGGGAGCATGCTCTCCCACTTATATAAATTCTATATTAATATTAGAATGCTTATATTTCCTTAAATTTCAAACTCAATATTCTTCAAAATTGCAATTGCTCCTTCCCTGCTTCGTAACCTGGATATATTATAACATAGGAACTCTTGAGAGATTTCAAATGGATTGTTGGTAATTGAGATTATGTATCTCTGCAGCCACTGGGGAAAGATGTTGGAGACGAAGGAGATGAGGAAGTTAAAAAGGACAAACCTACTCCACACATGTTTTGTAAAACACTGACTGCTTCAGACACAAGCACCCATGGTGGATTTTCAGTTCCTCGAAGGGCTGCGGAAGACTGCTTCCCTCCTCTGGTACTTTTCTGATCCCTAACTGTACTTTTTTCACAAGAATTTTCCTTGGCTTGACACGCACATATGTAAAAAGCATAATTTATCATGAAAAGTGGTCTGATTATTTTCACAAGAATCTTCATTTGGTTGACAAGCAGATATGTTAAAAACATAGTTTATCATGAAAAGTGACCTGATTAACTGTTCTAGGTGACTTGATGGTGGATAGCGTGTGCAATGATTGATTAACTGTCAGGCTTTAAACTTCAGTCAGTCAGGTTTTCAATGTTTAAATCCCTGCAGCCTATGTTATGGTTGAGAAACCTTTCCACCGTGTGTCCATTTAGTTATAAGTCTACATTTAGGGGCTGGATTGAAGTTCCAGATGATATCTAGACGTGACCAGATAAATGTGAACTGACTCATGTCTGTTGATTAGCAATAAAATTAGTATGTTTCTGAAACCACTGGCATCGTATTAGCTTACATTGTTTTCTTTGCAAGATTATAACCAGCAGTAGCCTTCACAGGAGCTTTTGGCTAAGGATTTGCATTTGTTGTTTTTGCAGGATTATAACCAGCAGCGGCCTTCACAGGAGCTTTTGGCTAAGGATTTGCATGGAGTTGAATGGAAGTTTCGGCATATATACAGGGGTATGCACATAACAGTGACAAGCTTTAATAGGATATCGATTCAATATGAGTAAAGGGTGTCTAAGTATTATGTCCAATGTGGGATTAATTAAATGTTTCATAACCTATAACCAAATCCAGAATAATATCCCTTTTGACTGATTATTCTTTTTAGATGAAATCTGAAAATTCTTTCTTCATAATGTTTGATACATTTTGCTTCTTTTAAGAGTCTGCTGTTTTCTTTCGCACAATATAAATCTTGATTAGGTATAAAATGTGCTCTCATTGAAGAACTGATATGCTACTGAGCTCCACGTAGTAATTTAAGCATTTTTTGTAGCAAATTCAGAGGGACTTGATCAGTAGTGACACATGACATTTTGATGTCTTACATGCAGTTTGATATTAATATGCAGGTCAACCACGGAGGCATTTGCTTACAACTGGGTGGAGTGTTTTTGTGAGTCATAAAGGACTTGTATCAGGAGATGCTGTACTCTTCTTGAGGTATGTTAACTCAGTGGTTGACTGCAACTCTTGAGAGGAAAGAATATTAATTCTGTTAGCAATAGTTTTTATAATGGGAAGCTAGGAAACCATATTTCATCAACCTCTCAAACCCACAAACAAGTATCAAACAATGCATAGTCTTCTGTGGGCTTTATGTTTTCTCCCTATATGTGGTAACACTATGTTTTGAACAGAGATGAAAATGGACAACTGAGATTGGGGATTCGAAGAGCTGCTCGACAACAAAGTGCTGTTCCTTCTTCTTTGTTTTCTAGCCAAAATATGCATCTTAGTGTCCTTGCTGCTGCTGCGAATGCTGTTGCCACAAAAAGCATGTTTCACATTTTCTACAATCCAAGGTATATTACGATAAAGAGGTTTTTATGAAGTTTATAGGGAGCCATTGAATTGGCTCAAGTAACTAATAGTTCTTCCAGATTAAAAGGCTTTTCAATAAAGGACACTATTATGGCATCTTGATTGAGAGTTAGGGATGCATTGTTCTTGGAAAAGGATTAGAATTTTGTTCAGCAGTTCTACCATATTGCTCTACCTTTGAAGCCTTCAAATGTTTCTCATCTCCATTAAAATTGAATGATCAAAAGTGTCCTGTCAGCTTTTGCTTGAATGTCTGCACATGTTGATTTTGTACAATGCATGTGGATTTTCGCTTACGCCAAAAGATGCTACACATTTTTTTAATCATGTATGAGGATATTCTTAACTAGTTGCTTGGTGCTGTTATGGCAATGAATTTGTTACATGGTTGTACACTCCGTGATTGCATGAATATTTAGTTTGACACAAACATTGTAGGCCACTACTAAACTGGAGGAGCTTTACATTACTGAGTATCAAGTTATCAACCTAAAGAGAACTGTATTATATTTACCTCCGAAACCAATTATGTTTGAGTTATTCTGCCACCATGTGCACTGTCCCTGGCAATAGGATTCCGTACAGCCCCTTGAGTTAAATTTCTACATGAAATGGAGCAGTTCCAGGCTTGACTTTTTTGCGTCTAAGAATATGATATTATAAAGTGAATCCTTGGGTAATAATTTCTACAAAGCTGACAAAGTATTAACAGCATCTAATAAAATGTCAAAAACAATTGTAAGGAATGGATACCCAAACAGTGAAAACAATTCATGTCCATAGAGCCACTATTCCAATCTATTTTGTTAAAGCCTTCCCAACTAGGAGATAATATAAGACTGTTGGTCTTTGCGGCTTTTTAAAACAGCTCAAGTTGCCAGTTACAATACTTTGTCTGCCACAAAATTAGGAGGTCATCGTTTGGCATATTGTTTCATAAATTCCACTGTCAAATAGTATGAATGTCTTTACATGCATGCAAATTTTTGAAGAATTACAAATGTTAGACACAGAAAATTCTCTACTGTCTTCATTGAACTGCATTCAACTTCTACCGCTAAGTAAAGTCTTAATGTATCTGTTGATAGACAAAAGTGATGATGCATTTGAATTCAGTTGTGTGATTTGGTGACTCCTTCCTTTGTGGTCAGCTAGATTTTGATTATGTCTAACACAGTCATGTCACTTGTTTTTTCTTTTCTTTTTTTGATCGGTAAACGGCCGAAGCCTAGATTAATTATTGTTATTTGTTGTAATTAATTATTTTTATGTATAAGGGAATTCGAACCCAAGACCTCCCACACGAGAGGCTCACAAGTTACCGTTGTGTTGTAGGCTCTTGCCTAGTCATGTCACTTGTTTATTCAAATTGGTAACTCCATAATTTCCATCTATGTTTCCATAAGGTAATTACTAGTTTATATGATATGATGTTCGTGAAGGAATAGTCAAATTTGTTCATAGTCATCCCCGATAGATAAAGCAGGGATAGTACTGGTCCAGTTCCCATAAAAACCTAGATGATAGGCCATGGAAACTTGAATTGATTGAAATGATATTATATTGAGAATTGAGGATTTAACTGTCAATTTTATGGAAGATGCTATTATATCATTTTGGAAATTACTGTATTGGTTTGTGCTACATGCAATGGTTGCCAAAAAACAGGATTGGAAGCTATAAAAGTTGGAGATGACTAGTCATCATTTTATGCAGCCAATCACCTTATACCTTTTCGAAGAACTATTCTCTCTACTAACAATGACAAAACATGATATTAGGTGTTTTCATACTGTAGCTTCGTAGTACTTACTTAACAGAAAGTATATGCCAGGTAACCATGTAACCCACTGTCCATTATCTTTGAAAGCAAAAAGGCATCTTGTTTTCTAAGTCAGGGACCTCCGTTTTTTCTGAATGAAGGTTAAGCTCTTCATGTTTTCCTGGTTTGAACCAGCTCTTGTTGTGTTAGTTGCCAGAGACGCTCCTTGTCCAGGGTTTTGGCTCTTTCTTCCACAGGGATTCTGGGCACACTGCAGACAAACCCCAGATTCCTGATTCCTAGGATTCATGCTTCTTTGATGAAGTGTGCAGTTTTCTTATTGTTTCAGCACTAGGAAGGAGATCAAGCTGGTTGCACACAATAATCTCTCTTGGGTGTCTCTGAGATTTTAAACATATCCCACCAAATCTTAGAAGGGGTCCTTTAGGGCTTGAAAGTTGAAACTGATGCTGAACTGTTTGTATCTTTTGAAGTAAGGCTGGCACTTCTTTTGCACACCTGGTTCTTCTTTGTCCGCCATTGGTATTTCTTGGTATACAAGTTATACAACACTCTTTCTGAGATTTTTTCAGTCGGCAATCCAACTGAACAGTTCCTCATTCGTTCTTGCATATCTAATAGTACTAAAATGGCAGTTTTAGTGGAGGCAGGTGTTCTTCCAGTTTAATAATGCTCTCTTCTATTGTGACATTTCAAACTTCCTAATCATAACTAGTGTTTCTCCATTACCAATCTTGAATGTCTTCTTTGATTGTCTAAGATTGATCTTGCAAACTACTTGTCTCTTTTCCCTTTTCTCCCATTAGAGTTGCAGGTAAGAAATTTTCTTTCATCTTGGTTGGGAAGAACTTTGTTTTCCCTTCGGAAGGAAATATGAAAATTGTTGCATAAATTGGCCATTTGGATTTAATAGGCTTGATTTACCATATAGCTTTTGACCTAGACACAGTCCTTTGCTGAATAGTTGGCGAGCTATGTACATTTGCACACATTAGAGTGTAAGACACATAAAATGATTGTTCAGGATGTTGTTCATTAACCAGTTTTTTGGTGCTCGTGGAAAATGATATTTGACTCCTTGTAAAATGATTATTGAATGATGTCTTTCTTCTTTCTCTCTATTACCTTTTTCTTATTCTAATTTTAGTCTTATTGTTGTGCAGCTAACCCCTTGGTTTCATTGACAAGAGGCTGAAGTGATCCTCATACAGAGGGAGTCACTCTCATTCTTTCTTTGTATTGGGTAGTGAAGCTAGAACGGGAAATTTATATCCCCATGTTGGCTAGCAGATTTATCTGTCTATTGCATTACGTGAAACAAGGCTAGAAATAATGTTCCATGAATGAGTTGTTCGCCTCTCTTGATTTGCCCATAATGCTATTCAATTTCTAACCTGGAATGATTCATTAATGATTTTCTTTACATCACCTTCAACTGTAATTTTTCAATTTTGTGAAACTTAGGCCTTATGTAAGGGTCAAAGCTTTAGCTTCATTGATTGTAGTTCTAGCTGTGATGATCACTCCTCCCAAAAAGGTGCTCATATTGCCCTTTAAAAGTTACAACTATTATATGAGGCAGGGGTTGAGAATGCACAAAATTAGCTACAATTGTTGAAGCAAGAATGAGGGAAATATTTACGCAAGGAGGTTATATAGAGCTACTTTAAGGGGTTATGAAAACTTTGCACAATAGTGGACATATTCTCAAGGGGGATGACAATGATATAGAAGTTGACATAGAGAAAGAAATGCAAATAGAAAAAGAGGAAAAAGAAAGAGAACACACAAGTTGGCAAGTATACTTATTGTGGTAGCAAATAGTTGAGGTGAAAGGTGTTGGATATCTTGAAAGCTGGTGTGCTTGTCATTTTCTTTCTATTTGGCTTTGGGTCTCTTCGAATGTTGAGTAAAGGAGCTAATTGGGCATTATTTTTTTTTATTTCTTTATTCCTCTCTTTTGTTACTATTCGACCTTGAGGTTATACTTTAAATATATAACCATTGGTCAATGAGCATTTGTTCTTTGATTTCTTTATCTTTTTTGGTTGGGGAGCACCTATTTTCTCAAGTTTTTTATTGACCATTTTGGAGAACCTTGTTCTTTAGAAGATGGTGCTGCCGCATTTTGCTTATTGGTGATATTTCCCTCATAGACCAGCATGGTGTACTATAAATATTTATTCAGATGAAGGGGAAAGGTGGGATGCCTAAACTGAGTTTGGATTTGTCATGTGAACATGATTCATTTGGTTGAGGAACACATAGGTGCTTGATCTCTACTTCTTGTGGGTTCAGGCATTTGATCTTGGAATATTGTACTCTTTCTATGAGGGTTGCCAGATGTCTCTATGAGGTCATCTTTAGAGGAGTCCTCATTTAAAGGATTAAAATCATTTGAATCCTCTTTAGCTCTAATTTTAGAGCTCCTCAAACTGAATACCTTCTCAATATTTCAAAGAGTTATAGTTTTGTGGCTACTCTTGACTCTAAAATGCCACTACGCTTCAATCTTTGACACATTCCACTTCTTGTTCCTTGAAGATTTTTATGTTGGTTTGTGTTGATTTGGTGCTCATAAAGGTTGGGGTTGTAGACAATCTTCCTTGAGTAAATGAAAGCCACGGTGGAGCAATAAACAACCTTTTGTGCTCTTCCATTGCTAGTTCTTGAGTGGTGCTTGTGAGGTTTTGTTTGTTATCTAAGTATTTATATTTTTCGAGTTGTGGCTTATGAGTATGAGTGGTTTCAACACCATAGATTTGAGCCTAGCCCTAAATTAGTCCTCAAGGTCATAAATCTAACTATTTTCACTGTCTTTAATGATTAAGTCCTCTAATTTTAGTGTTATCTCCATAACTTCTATCTTTCAAAGTAATAAAAATAGAGGCATGGGTAATAGGACAAAGTGCTTTCATATTTTTGCTACCATTGCAATGTAATAATTTGATTGTGAAGACTCTCTCTAGCAATCCTAGAGAGAATATCACTAGATAACTAAAGCTTTGAGGCCAGAGGTGATGATTTGGAAGTAGAAATACTAATACTAATAAGCATGTGGAGATTGGTAACATGAATGATAGGTTGCATTCATGACCGTGTTTGTCATTGATGACAACATAGTATGGTTTTTGTGAAGACTGACAGAGTAGAAGACATAGATCGAGGTCGTACGGACACATATTTGATGTTCAGGTCAAGTGCAGTTAAGGACATGCTCTACACTGTGTCCTGATGTCGAGGCTAAGTGCACATGAAGTAAGTCGAACACGTACAAAAGATATGATTGATTTACAGAAAGCAGTGCAGAGACATAGTACCTGATAAGCAGTTTCTGATGACATGAAGTTGGTGATCTGGTAGCAAGATCAGAAGGAGCAGAAGTTTGGTTGACAGGACAAAGGAAGAGGGAGAAGTAGAGTTAAATTCTATTATTCTGCAAGGAACAATACAAAGATCATTTGGACAGTGAGTTCATTGGTCTTTCCCCTGAAGTTGTTTGGACAGTGGGTCCATCTGCCTTCTACAACTCCTAACAGGGATTCAAAGTCTCCTATCAAGGACTGATATGTACTAATTGTTTTTATAGACTCTTAATAGGGTCCATCCTCTAACAAGTAATATTTATATTAGTACATCATTTTGTGGGTACCATCCCCATTGGGGTTTTCCTTTTGATCAAGGGTTTCTCTAGTTAACACATTTGGTGTCATTGTGTATGAGTATCTTATTATGGTTGCTGATTATAGTGCTCATATGGTTAAGGATTAATAAGGTTGATAATTGTCATAATAGTTGTATTACTGATTCACCCCAAACCCCCCCCTCTCAGTTATATTGGTGGACTTTATATTCTAACAACTGGTATCAGAGCTTCGGGTCCTTGAAGAGAAAGCTTATCAGCTTTGAGAGATCAATGGCGAGTCACTTTAGAAAAGAAAGCCCTAAGTCAAATGGAGGAAATTTTGATACTCAGAAGATGGAGCTTCTTGGTGAGATATTAAAATTGTGTATAGAACTGAGCATTGAGTTTCTAGATCTAGAATCTTTTTGTTGCATACAAAAGAATAGAAGCACAAGTCAAGACAAATCTAAATCCAAAGAAGACAAGAAGATCAAAGAAGGTATTGATCTGCTTATGAAAAGATACTAGGAATTCAACACATAAACACTCAATCATCTCCCCAAACATACTAGCAATTTCTCTTCAATATTCATGCCAACAATCTCCCCCTTTGGCTTTGATGACAACATATGATGAAAGACCATCAACCCAAAATAACAATCATAAATGCTCCTCCATTGACATCAATAAGTTCTTATTGACATCAATTAGCTACTAAGTATTCTCCCCCATAGATCTTGCTCTCTCTTTTGTACACTTATCCCCCATATAAACATAAGGTTTTTTCATGTATTACTCTCCTTCAGTGACATCAATGACAAAGGTGCCATTATGCCAATCTAAAAAGTTCAATCATTTCCAATACAATAAAAAAGAGTGAAAATGCCAAGTGCAATCAGATACTGTTATAGAAATCTTTACCCAAGAGTTCTCAATAATTCAACTCAAAAGTGACTACTCCCCTAAAGGAAGCATCGCCAAACATACAACCTAATGTAAAAAAAATGCTCTGAATATATTGAACTGATGCAATCTTGCATCAATTACTCTCAAGAAGGTTGGGGAATAACCCCAAGCATGCCTCTAAGGTGCTAAAAATATCCTTAGCTAAAGGAATAGTAAATATATCTTCCATCTATTCCTTTGTACTAACATATTCTAGTTTGATTTTCTTCTTTGCTACCTTCTCTCTCAAAAAGTGATACTTTATAGAAATGCGTTTCGTCTTTGAGTATAATACTGGATTCTTTGACATACTAACTGTGCTTGTGTTATACAATGAATGATAATAGGTTCTTAAAACTCAATACCAATGTCCTTCAATATCTGCTTCATCCAAATGATCTGATTATAGTTGTTTGTTGCTGCTACATTCTCTGCTTCTGTTGTAGATTGTGCTATATAATCTTGTTTCTTGCTTAGCCAAGAAATCAATTTTCCTCCCAAGAAGAATGCTCCTCCAGTAGTACTCTTTCTATCATCCACATTTCCTGCCCAATTTGCATCAGTGTATGGCCATAAGGTAAAATCATATGATCTATCATACCATAGTCCATAATGTAATGTATGCTTTAAGTATTTGAAAATCCTCTTTATTGCTGCTAACTGTGTCTCTTTAGGATCTGCTTGGAATCTTGCTACAAGCCGAACTACATTAGCTATATCTGGTCTTGTATGTGTTAAATACTGCAATCCTCCTATATTGGATTTGAACCTTGTTTGCATTGCATTAGGTGATTCATCTTTGCTTGACAACTTACATCCTGTAACGGTACGTATTCCAACATTCTAGTCTAAATCTTGTCAATAGATCTTTGAGATATGTAGTTTGTGATATGAAAATGCGATCCCTATTTTGAGTTATTTGTAATCCCAAGAAATATTTCATTTCTCCAATCATACTCATCTCAAATTCATTCGTCATTTCTTTTGAAAATCTCTCACTAGCTTCATCATTTCCTCGAAAGATAATATCATCAACAAATACTTGAATAATTAGTAATCCATTTGAATTTGCTCTTCGGTACATGTTACTACCTGCATTACCTTTCTTGAATCGCAAACTTTGTAAGTGTTTGTCCAATCTCGCATACCAAGTCTAGGTGCTTGCATCGATCCGTACAAAGCCTTTCTAAGTTTGCAAACCATATCTTTATCTTCTGCAAGTGGAAAACCACCTGGTTGTTCAATGTAAACTTCTTTCTCAATTTCTCCATTAAGAAATGCTGACTTGACATCCATCTAATATACCTTGAAATTCTTGTTAGATGCATATGCCAAAACATTCTTACTACTTCAAGTCTAGAAATAGGGGCAAAAGTTTCTTCAAAATCAATTCCTTCTTGTTGTGAATAACCTTTACATGCTAACCTTGCTTTGTTCTTTACCACTTCTTGTTCATTTAATCTTGTTCCTGAATACACAATTAGTGCCATTGATTTTCTTATCTTTAGATCTAGGGACCAGTGCCCATGTCTTGTTCTTTTCGATTTGCTCAACTTCCTCTTTCATAGTTTTTATCCAAAATTCAATTTTGCATGCTTCATCAACAGTCTTAGGTTCTACTTGTGATATCAAACAAATTTCATCTCTTTCTTGATTCCTTGTCAAAACTCCTTTGATTGCACTTAATAATTTGTTGCATAGGGTGATTTCTTGCTACATACCTTGGTGCTCTCTATTCAAGTTTCCTTGTTCCACTCCGACTTCTAATCTTGGTTCTTCTCTCTGCTCTTTAGTCTGCAAATCATTATTAGTTTCATAAAAAAGTCCTTCTGTATTCTAATTGTTAGGCCTCCTATTAGTATTTGCATCATCATCTGAATCATAATTCCTGAATTTTGAATTTTTCATCAACTTTTACGTTAGTGCTTTCAACAATTGTTCTCGATCTTTGATTAAAACATTTATATGCCTTGCTTTTCAATGAATATCTAAGAAATATTCCTTCATCACTTCTAGGGTCAAAACTTTCCTATATCATTCTCTCTTTCGATGTAACATTTTCTTCCAAAGATTCTAAAGTATTTTACAATAGGTGTATTCCCAAACCAAAGTTCATAGGGTGTCTTATTGGTACCTTGTTTGATTTACTCTGTTTATGTATAAATTGCGGTGTTAACTACTTCTCTCCAATAGACATGTGATACATTATCTTCAAGCATCATAGCTCTAGCTGCTTCACCCATTGCTTTGTTTCTTCTTTCTACTATCCCATCTTGTTGTGTTTTAGGAGTTGAAAGTTGGCTTTTAGTTCCATTGTCTTCATAGAAGTTATTGAAATAAGTTGACGTAAACTCTCCTCCTCTATTTGATCTTAAGCATTATATCTTCCATCCAGATTCATTCTCTACTCTACTTTTGAATAACTTGATTTTCTCAAAAGCTTCAAATTTCTCTCCAAGAAATGCTACCCACATCATTCTTGTAAAATCATCAATGAAAAGAATAAAGTACCTTTCACCATAAAATGCTCTTGTTCTTGTATGGCCACATAAATTTGTGTGCAATCTCCAATTTTACTAGTATAGTAAATATCTTGCTTGGAAAAGAGTTCTTTCTTTGTTTAGCCAACACACATTCCTTGCAAACCATGCTAAAGGGTCTCACAATCTTAGGTAGGTCTCTTATTGCATTTGTAGTGTTGATCTTCACAATGTTATCAAAATTTATGACAAAATCTCCTATGCCATAACCAACTGTCATCCACTTTAGCAACCAAACACGTCATGTAAGTAGGATTCAATTGAAAAACATTACCTTCAGTGCTTGTACCTATTCCAATCAAATTACCATCCTTGTCTTTGATTATGCATGTTTTCTCCGTGAATTGCAAAAGATATTCCTTATCAACAAGTTGTCCAACACTCAACAAATTATGTTTCAATCTATCAACAATATAGACATCTTCAGTGTAGTTTTTCCATCAAGTGTGATAGATCCTTTCCCCTTAATAAGACATTATGCATTGTAACCAACTCTAACTACTCCTCCATCATAGTTGTTAAATTCAACAAATTTATTCATGTCACCAGTCATGTGATGAGAGCTTCCACTATCTATAATCCAATCTGACTTTGTCTTTTCTACATGCGATACTAATGTTTTTCCTTCTCTTTCAGGATTTTCTTCTTTAATAACTACAAATCCAATTTCATTATCCTCATCATCACTTTCAAGGAAATTTATAGCTTTGAAATCAAATTCATCATCTTCGTCAACAAAGAAGCAATCTTTTGTAATCTTAGACTTGTAAGGGTTCTTAGGTTTTACCTTTCTTTCTCTCTTAGGACATTGATATCAAAAATGACCAAATTATTTGCTAGTCCAACAAGAAAAAGCTTTCTTACCTCTAGTTTCTCTTTTCATGAGTCATGCAAGTCCTTCATCTATCTTCCTTTCTTCCTCTTGCTTAGTAGTGTTAGAGTAAAAGGTTAATTTTTAATTTATTAAATTACCTTTACTCCCTTCTTAAGATTTCCTTTTATGCACTTGCATTTCCATTTAATAATTAATGAGTAAATATTAAATGTCATTTACCTCTTAGGGTTTCTCGTTTAGGTTTTCGATCTCCTTCATAAGGATTGATCAGTTGTAAATTTATTCATTCTATTTTGCACAAGTAAATACAATCTTCTTGTTTATTTAGCAAACCCTTCTTTCTCTACCTTACTTCCTTGTAACAAGTTATTTGCATACAGGATATCCAGGGATCTATGGATTTGTTCATTATCAAATCCTACATGGTATTAGAGCCTTGCTTACGGTTGCCTGTTCATGTTTGGAGCATAAGAAGAACAAGGGTTTGAGAGAACAGATTTGATGTTTTTTGGGTATTTTATGTTTAAATAGGGGGTCTTTGATTTTCGGAGCACTTTGAGGCGAAACAAACCTCATGATTGGACTCAGAAGGAGTCAAAACCCCCATTTTCATATTAAGTTTGTCGATTTTGGACAACGTTGATTGGGGAGGCAATTTTTTTTTTGCATATTAGGACCATACGACCTCTGCATATTAGGACCGTACGACCTCTAACATGCATTTTGATGCGAGTTTTTTTGCAAAAAAACCAATTATAAAAAAAAAAAACCATTGTTTTTAACCACTGCGGTCATCACACCCACTGCAATGGTTATGTAAATTGCACGGGGGTCACTCTAACCTCTTGTAGTTTCACCACTGTTGCCGCCCTCCACCGACGTTGCCACCACAACGCCACTGCAGCTTTGCTTCGCTCCACCTAGATGCACCACTTGGTCACCACTCAGCTCAAAGCATCGCCCAACCTGCCTAGCTTGTGATCACATGGGGGCCGGAGGTGCTTTTGTTTAAGCCCCCTTCTTTTTTTGAAATTTGCAAATTTTCTTTTGCTACATAGGGGCCCTATCAGTTTTTTGCTTCTAACTTAAGCAAACAAAGGTGTTTTTTTGATTTGAAAGAAGCGCCGAAAAACTAATTCAGAGACAAAGTTGATGGTGTAGGTAGTTTTTGGATTTTTTTTTTGTTTGGTACCCGTTTTTCACTCGAAGTCAGAGGATGTCTTCTATCTTTCGGGGGGCGTAAATTGCTTGTTTCAGGTCCATTTTCCATTTCGAAAGAAGCACCAGAAAGCTTTTCTCGAGTCCTATCTAGATTCTCTATTATTTTCATCAGTATTTCTCAAACGTACATGTGATACTGAATTGAAGCCTTTTTTGCTCTCTTCCTGTTTGCGCATTCCTTCTAGCAACTGGGGTTCGATTTTTTGTATTGTGGGGGGTATTTTGTATTATTGTTTTTGTTATTTACATCAGTAAACTAGGACTTTTTCGAAAAACAATCCAACACCTAAAACAATGGTTGAGACCTCTTTTTGTCTAGAATTTTTGACCCCTCATAACTATCACACATGGAAGTCCCTGATGACACGGCTTCTCTAGTCAAAAGGGTTGTGTTCTTGTTTAGATGCAGTGCAACCAATTTTATAAAGACCTTTTGAGGTCATGCAACATAGAAACAAGATGGATGAGGCAATGGGGTTGATTGCTTTACAGGTATCTGATAGTCTATAGTTTCATTTGATGGGTGCAATATTCCTCTAGCTATGTGGACCAAGCTTGATGGTTTGTTTGGTACAGTGAATGAGTTCAGGACACTTCAGATTGAGGTAGAGCTTACCTCTCTTATATCAGATTCTTTTCCATCCATTGAGGACTTCTTGATGAAGTTTAAACAACAAAGATCTTTGTTGTAGGGTTGTGGGAAAAGCAAGACTGATACTGAGTGCATTTACATGATTCTTTCTAAGCTTCGTGGAAGTTTTCAGATTTTTGATTCTACCTTCTATTCCACCAAAGATGCTTTGGGTAATAGATTTACTATGCCATCTTTTGAGGTTTTTTGTGATCGTTTGACTTGAGAGCAAGCTAAGCTCTCTTAGTTGGATTCTCTCACAGCCTCATATACTTATGCATTGGTAGCTTGGCCATCTTCTGGGACGAAGGAGAAGAAATAGAAGTCACTTCCTACAGAGTCTCAGATTGATTCTAGCCCTCACATCACATTAGGTTCACCTCCTCCTAAGGGAGATAAACCAAAGCCAGAAAGATTGAAGTGTGCTTATTGTAATAAGCCAAATCATGATGAGTCACGTTGCTATGAGAAGAAGTTAGATGGCTATGCCAAATAGGTTTTAGATTTGACAACTCTCCTTTAGAAGAGCAACATTGATATTCCTTCTACTTCTCATAGATCTTCTTCATCATCATCATTTTAGGCAGATGGTAAAGATATAGGAAAGGGTCATGCATTATGTGCAACTACTACTCTACATTCTTCTAGATGGTTATTGGATTCAGGTGCTTCACACCATATGGCATCTTCTCATGATTTGTTCTCGTCTTTTAAGGCTTCTATTACTCCACACATTTTGATGGGGAACAACACTATTATGATTGTTTATGGAAAAGGTTTTATTAACGTTGACAATGGTACATTTCATGATGTACTATGTGTTCCATCTTTGTCCTCTAACCTTTTCTCTATTTATCAGATTATGCACAGTGGGACAGGGAAGAAAGTTGAGTTTGCACAAGATTCAGTGCACATTAGAGATAGTGAGAGAGGCAATATTATTGCTACAAGGACTGTTGATCATTCTTCCTGCCTATACTCCTCTCATTTTGGTCCACCATCTCCACTATCAGAGACTCACTCTCCTTCACGAGAGACTACTCAAGTGAAGTCAGGTCACTTGAACTTATCTGTTGTTCTTGAGACCAATGTTGTGATTTCTACACCTCCACCTTCTGTTCGAATTCCATTCATTGCACATGATTACTCTTCAACATTGCCTACAATGGCAACTCTAGTCATCGAGCCACCTACTGCATTTGTTGAGGATATATCAGAGGACACACATCTCCTCTCAGATGACAGATTCAGCACACTGGTTATCCCACCTCCATTGGAGACTCCATTTCAGGATTCTCATGCATTCTCCTTTGACCATCAACTAGGACTTCCATCTTCACCTTACATTTAGGGGTTTCGCCCTCCTTGTCCACTGCCTTCGTTTCTGTCAGATTGGAGCCACATTGGTATGTTCATTGACATAGGAGTTCTGCCATTCTTGGGGGGGCTATGGAGTCTCAAGCTTCTATCATGGGGGGTTTCATTGTACTTATGGTCTTGAGAGAGTCTCTTGAGATATTTCATTTGTGCATCCTTTTCTATCTCTTTTTGGAGTAGGGTTTTTTCCACTGGGTTTTCTCTATTTCTCTATTTCATAGAGATTTGATTGTGATTGGGTACCTTATCAAGCCTTGTTGCCAGGACCCAAGTTCGCTTTCAGCATTGCATTGTAGTTTCTCTGCTTTTTCCACATTGTTTATAGTTGCATTGTTGCTCATCTTAAGGGGGGGTGTTAGAGTAAAAGGTTAATTTAATTTAATTTATTAAATTATCTTTACTCCCTTCTTAAGATTTCCCTTTATGCCCTTGCATTTTCATTTAATAATTAATTAGTAATTATTAAATGTCATTAACCCCTTAGGGTTTCCCTTTTAGGTTTTTGATCTCTTTCATAAGGATTGATTGGTTGTAAATTTATTCATTCTTCTTTGCACAAGTAAATACAATCTTCTTGTTTATTTAGCAAACCCTTCTCTTTTCCTCTGCCTATCTTACTTCCTTGTAACAGGTTATTTGCATGTAGGATATCCAGGGATTTGTGGATTTGTTCATTATCAAATCCTACAAGTAGCCTAATCTCTAACATAGTCTCCACTTGTGCTTGCACTTTTGGTTAAGGTTCTTTTGTCCAACCACACATTTGTTCCAAATGTAGTCTTTGTTCTGGCCTGATTCTGATTTTGCTTCAATCTCTCCTCAAATGCTTGTAGCTTCGCAATGAGTGTTTCTCTATTGAAGTTAGGTGTGATTGTCGTGATCTCTTCCACAACTATTAGCTTGTTCTCATAAGCAGGTGGCAAAGATTTCAAGATCTCCATACTACTTCATCTTCTGTAATAATTCCATCACAACTCTTTATTCCTGCAATAATCTCTGCTATTCTTTGAAAGTACGACCTTATAGATTCATCTTCTAGCATTTTAGCACTATCTAGCATATCCTTCCAATTTTGTAATTTAGACTTCTTTGCATACTGATCACCTTCAAAAAGAGCTTCTAATCTAACCCAAATATCATAGGGAAGATGTAAATTCTTTACCTCAACAAATTCTGATTTAGGCAGTGCAGTAATCAGTGCTTCCCTTGCATACATGGTAAACATGAAAAGTTCCTTCTGTCCAACATTGCATGATCTGAAGTCTTTTTATTCAATCGCAGTCTTCCTATCCCTTGTAACCAACCAATAATCAATCCCCATGCATAGCGAATGTGCCTTCATTTTCTCCTTCCTGCTGTCATAGTTCTCTTCATCAAATTTCAGACTTTCCTTCCTGAATGCCATGGATCTCCATAAGATGTTAAACTTCCTAATCAAGGACTTGATGCTCTGATACCAATTGTTAGAAAGTAAAGTCCACCAACACAACTGGGGGTGGGGGATGGGGCCTGGGGGGGGGCGGTTAATCAGTTGTGTGCTTAAACAACTTAAAATTATCTTATCAAATCTTAAGCTTAAAACCAATAGATGCAACAACCGCAAGACAACAATCATGCACAGTAACACTGGATTTGTTAACTATAGAAAACCTTGATCAAAGGGAAAACCCCGATGGGAATGATGTCCACAAGATGATGTACTAATATAGAAATTACTTGTCAAAGGGTAAGACTCTATTAAGAGACTACTACATACAATCAATATGTGTAATCCCTATTAGGAGCCTCTACTTCAACACTATTAGGAGTTGATAGGAATTCAATTGAATCTACTGTCCAAATTTCTTTAGAGCTTTCTTCACCAAACAACTCTTTAGGATAACATATCCAAGGGTGAACTAAGTGATACAACAACTTCTTTGCCAATACAGTTCCTTCGAAGTTTTCAACACATCCTTAACATCACCCTTTGCTTTGAATTTGCATCCATATATCAATTACAGTTCGCATAACCATATATGACACTTACAACCAAGAAAAACATCTTTTCCTTATACCAAGTCCTAACATAGCTTTAAGACATATTCACAAACACAATTCTAAGTCCACAAAACATAGCTCTTCACTCGCTGACCAAATCTGCCTTTGCACTGAGATTGTCATAACTAGAAAACATATATTTTGACATGAATGACAATCCAAGTCATGAATGCAACACATAAGCACTCAATCATCTCCCCAAACATACTAGCAATCTCTCTTCAATATTTATGCCAACAAACATCACCAAGAATTTGGAGATCAAGTATCATTATTTAAGAGATATGGTTTAAAGGAAAGCAATTGAGCTTAAGTACATTTGCATAGATGAGTAGACATTAAACATTCTCACCAAGCCACTTCCTAGAATGGGCTTGTTTATTTATTTTCAAGATAAGCTTGGTATTGTGGAGAATGATGCTCTTGTTAAGAGAGAGTCTCAACTTTGATGATTCTTATTTCATGTTTTAATGCATTCTTCTGTATGAGAGAAGTTTGAGGTGAAAGACGTTGTTTCTCTTTCCACTCATGCCACTCATGGGAGTAGCCATAGCGGATGTCATGTTGAGAAACTCCATGATAACATCACATTGAGTGACTTTGTGATGAGAGCTTGTGTTTATCTCACACATGGGAGTAGCCATGGTGAACATCTTGTTGAGTGAATCCATGATGTGATCTTGTTGAGAGAATCAATGGTAAAGTTTTGTTATGAACACATATGGGTGTAGCCATCATGTTTGTTGTGTTGAGAGACTCCATGACATATAAATGATCTCTCCTTTGCTAAGAGGGAGTGTTAATGTTTTGATAGCTGCAGGAGAAATCATTCATACATGCGATGATCCTAGAAGTGTTCTGAAGCTTTCTTAGAGTATATGTGCTTTGCTCGATTGTATTTATCATTTTCTGGTTCGATCACTTGTATTGTTGGTTCTCTACATTTCTTGCTTTTATTCTTTGTAATCTCACACATGGGAGTAACCATGGTGAACATCTTTTTGAGTGAATTCATGATGTGATCTCGTTGAGAGAATCAGTGATAAAGTTTTGTTATGAACACATACGGGTGTAGCCATCATGTTTGTTGTGTTGAGAGACTCTATGACATATAAGTGATCTCTCCTTTGCTAAGAGGGAGTGTTAATGTTTTGATAGCTGCAGGAGAAATCATTCATACATGCGATGATCCTAGAAGTGCTCTCAAGCTTTCTTAGAGTATATATGCTTTGCTTGATTGTGTTTATCATTTTCTGGTTCGATCACTTGTATTGTTGGTTCTGTACATTTCTTGCTTTTATTCTTTGTAATGTCTCATCTGCAACTACCAGAACTATCTGCCCAGGTGTTATTGTGATTGCATATTCTAGTTTTGGCATTGAATATCCTTGATAGTTGAACTAATTCTTCCCTTAACCGTCACTGCCCAAAATGATGGTAACAATATGCAAGTGGTGTCATTCCTTGAGCCCAGCTGGAGTTATAGTATGCATTGTCATCTACTTCTTATTGCCAGGGGACATTATTATTGTTTATCCTCCCTTCAGAACGGACGATGGTTGAGATGGTGTCTTTGTTTCCTCATCAAATTGAGAGTTGATTTCTTGTCTTCTCCATGTGAACTTTTCTGGATTCATAACAGCTAGAGTTATTACTTTATTTCTGGATTCATAACAGCTAGAGTTATTACTTTATCACTTCCATCGATTTCATTTCTTCTACAGAGAGGGAGTTGGATGAATCAGCATCATAACTCATATGGTTGCAATGATTTGGATCGTTTTGGTATCATAATTATTGATGGTTAATTGGATATTAACAGGTGCCACTTGTTGAGTAATCTGGTCATAGTCTTCCGACAGGATTTGGAGTGTTGTTTAGTTACCGTGTATGGTGATTATTCTTCAAAACAGTGTGAGACTTCAACGAAAGAAGTATTAGTGACACCTTCATTGTGGGCGATGAATGCTACAAAATTCTTCTGCATATGGTTCGAGCGTGATCAATATTACTGGGTACCATTATTCTGGTGTTGGTATTATCTGTGCGATACTAGAGCATTATATGTTTTGTATTCAAACTGTGAACAGCCGGCTTTTTCAAACTATGTTTTCGTACTATAAAGAAGGCATCTATTGATTGATTGTTAACAATCACTGGTTATTCTTTCACCTGATTAAGCTTGAGAGCATTGTATTTGGTTTTCAGTATTCAATAAAGGATCTATCTTTTGTGAGTCTTGGTTTTTCACCCTCAAGTGGAGGGTTTTCCCAGGATAATTTATTGTGTCATTTGTACTTGTCTGAGTTTGTGTTTCTAGAAATTGCATTTCTTGCATTCTGGTTTAAAACTTAACAAGAGTTTGGTGGTCATATCATTGTTGCCTATTGTCCCAGACAGCAAAGCTGATGTGATTTTTGTATTTATTCACGTGGAGTGCATTTAGAACATAAATTAGTATTATTTTATACAGTGCGTGAATGAGCATTTGTAATTTTTGATGCTAGAATTTGGTGGTCTATTCTTGGCCATTGCCCCAACAGACATTTCTGACATGACTCATGACATGCCTGTTTGTTCATGTGTTGGCTGTCACAATAGAAGCTTGCCTGATTTTTCTATCATTACATTATTATTGGTGATAATCAGAGCAAATGGAAATGTCATGTTTTTATTCTATGTTATTTCTTCTATCCTGTGAAAATGAAAGGTTTTTCTTCTGCTGATTGAGTGGCTTTACTGTTAAAATAGTTTAGTAATGTTTCCTGTGCTACAGCAATAAGACAGGTCTTGAAGATGATAATGGTTCCTAAAACCAATTGAACAACTGATATGATAATATGAAAAGTATTCTTCTACTTTCTAGGCTCCAATCGAGAATTGATAGTTTGCAGAAACACTTCATCGAATTTGTGCATTAATTAGTTGTCAGAAGAAACACTTACAATATTGAATTGGCACATCTTTTATGTACTTGTACATTCCAAGATGGTTACTAACTTTCTATCAGCAAAATGAAAGAACAAAGGGAGGAAATGACAGTACTGTTCCCTGTCTGCCTAAGTTCTAACACTGTCTATATATTTAATTTCAGGACAAGTCCAGCAGAGTTCATTATACCTTACCACAAGTATATAAAAAGTTGCAAGCAGCCATCATCTATTGGAATGCGGTTCAAAATGAGATTTGAAACAGAAGATGCAGCTGAGAGAAGGTCGTAAGTCAGGACAGTCTTAGGCTTAGCTGATAGGCTCTGAGTAATCTACTTGAAACAGATAGATGTATTTGATACAGAAGTTATCTGGAAACAATTCTGATGAAATTATATCTGAATTTGCAGGTACACAGGCATAATAACTGCAATAAGTGATGCTGATCCTGCTAGATGGCCTGGTTCAAAATGGAGATCACTAAAGGTAGATTTAGCTAGCTTTAACAGTAAATTAGCTATACTACTTAACTGGGCACAGTTCATTTTATAATATTGTTATTTTTAAGTTTAATGCATTCTTGCTGATTATGGGATAGTCTTCATTGTTTCTTTCATGCTTTGGAGGTCATTGTGTTGAGTGGTTTCTATATTAGTGGGTAGCCCTTAACATTAGTTTGAAGGTTGTGTTTATAGAAAACTGTTACCACATGTTGTAAAGGTAAGCTTTCTTTTCTTCTCAAGAATAAAATGATTTTTATTTGTTATGTTTTTCATAAGCCATCTATCTTTATCCAGGTTTCCTTTGCTCTGTTTGGAACTTTAAATAACAAACCAGATTTTACTTGTAATATTTGCTAACATTATAAGAGAAATGATATTGTAAGCTCTAGTGCAACGAGATTGGTGAAATAATCTAAGACCGTTAAAGTGGGCATTGGTGGAGAAATTACTGTGAACCAAAGGATTGGAGGAAGAAAAACTAAAAAAATGAAGCCTGCTATTATGAAAGACTCGAGTAAAAAATCAGCACTCAGTTTATCCAGTGGAAAGGCTGGTGAATGTTGAACCTTTAGGGAAAACATGAGAACCAAGGAGGTCAGTAGGAAAAACAAAATTTGAAGGATGTCAATGTAGGAAACATAGCTCAACCCTAAAAGATATTGCATTGATCATGAAGTTCACAAATTACTGGCAAATAGACAGATGAATAGAGACTTGGGTCTGCAAGAATTGGGGAAACAATGTTCTCTTTTACTTCCCACCTAATGGTTTATTCATGGTGAAACTCCCAGATAAATAAAATTATTTTAATAATGAATAGTGATCATTGAATTTTAGATGATATGCGTTTGTATTTGCAAGCCTAGTTCCAAACTTTGACCCAACCTGTTTTCAGATTACATATGCTCCACTGTGGCTCTGTTTATATAACTTGCCTATGTAATGCTAAGATTTTTATGCCCTTGCAAAGATATAAGACTCCTTCGGAAGGTTTTTGATGCTAGATGAGAGTTTCCCACAAGACAAGGCCTACATTTAAGACCCACTATTGAGACTTTACTTAATTTGCCCTAATTTTTTTGCTTAGGGCTTGGATGATGCTTGGAAATGTGTATTGCTGAATTTGTATCTTTCTTCAGCCAGCAACCATGTTAGTATCACAACATAACTAAACATGAAATTTAATAAAATTTAATAATGTACATATAGAGTTCCAATTTTCAAGATATTCAAGATGTACCTCTGGAGTTCCATTCAAACCATTCATTGCAATTATGGAGCACCCATGGGAGATTCAGATCATTCAAGGTGCATTTAAGCCTATCCAACAAGTTCAGGGGACTGAAAGAACAACCACCATAATGCCTCCTGCTTAACTCTTAGACTTCACAGGCATGGAAGCACCCGTGTCATACGACTTTCTGCTTAACCCAGATGGATCTTTGGGTACTTTCCCTCCTTATATGTGTCATATCTTCCCTCCACAATGGAAGGACTGGTTGGTTGGATTTCCAAAGAAATCATTACATATTTCCTATTTATATATGCTAACAATAATATGTTAATTATGTCCATTTCTATATAAATGTCAAAATAGAAAATCAGCAAGATCATGATCCATGTGTTATGCACCAGACCCAAACGCTCCTATAATGCACAGGGACTGTATGCTGAAAATTATCTATTTATTCAGATTTCTACTTGATTGATCTCCCATGACGCTTTTAAATCCTTATAAAACCTGATCTTTTGATCTCTCTCTCTCTCTCTCTCTCACACACACACACACACACAAAAGTGTCAAATATACTTCCGTATATCACTTTAGCTAGATCTGTCTTCTATATTTTATTCCGTTTCTATTTTACTGTATTTGTATTTCCTTTTCTGCTGGTTCTGCATTTTATTTATGTTTCCTTTGACGAGACTTTATTTTTATTTCCGATCTGTTTGATGATCTACATTGTCTTGGGGGTTCCTCCATACATACCCATGACGGTTCCTCAAATGGAGGTGTCTCTTGGAGACTAATTGCCCTCTCAATCAGAATGTGTTCCTTCAGATCAACCCTTCCTTTTATAGCTGATATTCTTCCTTCATAATGTTTTATTATGCAGGTCATCTCACCTGTAATTTGCCTTGCTTTAGGGATAATAATCATTATTTTAGTTGCACTGCATTATCTTAATGAATCATTCCTTATCATTAGTTGGCCTGATAACCTGATCTCTGTCGCTGTGTTGTATGCGAACTGTTCTTAATAACAATGAGCCATAGTAATTAAGTAGTTGGCCATTCAGGGTTGGCTTAATGTTGAGGAAATGACAATTTGTGCTTGCCTATGTGTTGATTGGTCTTCTTTTCTGCCAAAATTTTCCAAGTCGGAAACAGAAAAGGGTTGTTTGTCACAAATGTGAGTCATAAGGGCTGAATCTTGTTTGTAGTTCCTATTCAAAGTTGGGGCATTCAGACTCAATATACCATAAGAAGAAATGTTTGACACCCCGGGGATGGGCCCTCTACAAATGGACATTCTTTGGAGAAAAATGCTTGTTTGGTTGGACATCATTAGATTAAATTGAATCATACGAAGGATGGTTCTTGGGAATGAAAACCACCTTTTTGAAAATTGATTTTTTAGAGGCTACAAGAGTAGTGGAGTTGGCTTGGGTTGTGGGTTTGCTCTCTATTGGTGTTGGGTTTGACTTTGAGGCTCAAACTTGCCCCACCTCGCCCTAACTTGGCAGCAAAACCAAGGTAAGGTGGGTTGGGTGCTGGATTGGGTCGAGTTGTGTGGATACCTCTAGTGCACCAAGAAAAAACGATTTATTAGGAAGAATTACAACCTTATTCAGCTAGAGATATCCAATCTAGTTGTTCCACATGGAGATGACAAAGAGGAGGGCAAAATCTTTTTTTTTTTTTTGAATAGGTAGTGGGCCAAAGCCTAAATTAATTATTTTTATTATTTATTGAGATTATAAAATTATTGTGTGTTAAGATCAAGTAGACTTGAACTCAAGATCTCCTAATTAAGCGGCTCATAAGCCACTATTGTGTTGTAGGCTCTTGCTTGAGGAGGACAAAATCTTGCCAACAGACAATGATTCTTTGAACTCACTCCCAAAGGAGGATATTATTGTATCTGTAGCTATAAACAAACCAATTGATTTCTCAAGTTTGAAGGCTTGTTAAATGTAACATCCAGTTTTCCTGGTTCTTAATTAACAACTAACATACTCATAGAATACAATTATTACTTCAATTTCATAGGAAGACAGTTATATTAGTCATGTTCATGTGAATGAGATTTACTATTAAAATCAGTTTTACAAAATTTCTTAACTAAGAACTTAAAACCCCATCAATGAATTTATTATAGAAATTAAAAACCACATACCTCGGAATTTGAACCGAGAACTATTGTAGGGATGCTTCTGCATTCACCTAGATTAGTCCACAAATACCACTACAACAATATCATATAACGACTTCCATCCAATACTACTAAATCAAAATCAAATGACGATTATCATTAAATACTGCTATATAAAAATTAGGGCATCACATACCATGGTATTAATTAGGGCATCGATTACCATTAAATCATTTAGGGCATCAAATACCACTGTATCAATTAGGGCTTCAAATACCATTGTATCTAGTTAGGGCTTTAGATACCATTGTATCATTTCTTTCCTTCCGATTCTTAACTGTGGCAATAACTCAAGATTAGAAGATATGCTCATATTTATTATTCATACAAATAAAAGATTGATATAAAAATCCATTAGATAAATCTCTCTTGCAACTAAATGTAAGATAACTGTAACAATGATATAACTCAATTAATCTTACCTTCATCTTGAATATACCTCATAAAAGTAAAAATACCTGTTTCCGACAAACAATTGAATGTATAGCTTATCTTTGTTTGTTGTACGTCCATCAACTTGGGGAGAGGTGAAACATTGTTAGGGGCTTAACCACCCAACCTTGGACCTTAACTTATTCCCCACACAATCTCTAATAAGAAAGACCCTCCCTACTTGGAATTGGACTTGGAACATCTGTCATCTACTAAGCATCTTAGTGTTTAACCACACCCCTCGACTTGACAACAAGAGATTACAATAACAGGATTATGCATGAACTATTAAATAATTCAAAACTAATAATGATAAGCATTGTTATGTCGTAACTGATATTGTTTCATGTTATTGCAGATTCCTTTCTCTCACCTCTCCACCCTTTTCTTTGGCCACATAGCCGGGTGAGTCTCAGGTGTTCAAAATCTCAGAGCAGACAACTCTGTCAATTATTCAGGAAGATTACATACATCCAGCATTTCACAATCTGTGATTACATGATTATGTTCTTTAAAGATTCTAGAATTGATTGTTTAATTCTAATATTCAGTGGCGTAATGATTCATGGTTCCATACTATGGTTATTTGGTTATCACTTCCCATGATCTAATCTATTTTAAAGAGAATTTATTCTGTAATATCAACTAGATATCAAATAAGATATTATCATGATAAGTATTGTAGCATACTGCTATAAAAATTGGAAGAGCTGTAGCAAATTGGTAGAAGTTACATTGCAATGTTTGGTTTTGGGTTAATCACATAACCTGATGTGTCCTGAAAGACGAATGGTGTTTGCTGAAAGTTCGTCAACCTACCTTAAACCCTGGTTCTCAGTATAGATGTTGCTCTCAATTTGTGGTTGGTACCATGGAAAAGACGGGTGCTTGAAACATATGGAAGTCGGTGCTTCAAATATATAAAAGTCGGGGTTCGGAACTTGCTAACAATTTTGTATCTGCACTTCTTTCCTTTTCCTTCAAGCGTAATCACAATATTTATATCAATCCTAAGAAGAATGATACATACGGCAGATTGAAACAAGAGTGATGCTGCCATAAATTGCAGAGATTTCGAAAAGAGAATGAAGCCGAAAACTACGTGCAAGAAGATGAAATTAATGGGAACCCAGAATTGATAAAGGAAGTCGGAATGCTTGCATGGCAAGGAGCAGTAACTTGAACTGCTTGATCAAGGCTTCAATGAACGGTATTGTAGGTATTGGCGGTAAAGAAGATGAGGAGAAGTCGGGGTATGGAGCATTGAAGTTTTGAAATGCAAAGCAGAAGGAGGTCGAGAGAAAAGAATATGGCGTCTGACTCCTCTCACGGCTTCCATATAAAGGAACATGCTGTGACTTCTTGGCTCCCATCGGTTACAAAAAGATTATATGCAAATTCAAATTCCAAATGTTTTAATTCGATTAAAACAAAGAAAATTTAAATGGTTGGAAGATTATAAGACAATTCGAATTTGCCAAATATTAAATTGATTTTCATGCCGAGTGTTAATCGGTTAAAAACAAGAATGTTAAAATGGAAAGAACAGAGTTGGAAGATTATAATTCAAATATTATAATTCAAATGTTGTTATATTTTGAAGATTATTATAATCTTATATTTGTATATGAATATGTAAACATCACTTTATTGAATTATTAAAATATGATGGTGCCAAATCATTTTTATATCTATATGTATGCATATAGATGTATCTATATAATAATAAGGTGAAAGATCATATTAAATCCTTAGAGGTACATTTTTATATTTTAACTCAATTATTTTATATTTCTCAAATTATTTAAATAGCTCATGCGGTTCCACAGATGTAACCTGTTTCAAGTCGCCAGGTCCTCAACCCATTTGCCTAGTGATGGTGATGGTCCTGTGCCTAATTCTTTTCTGACAATGCTTCCACCCCTTCGACGTGTTTCCTACGGGGAAATTCTCTGTAATTAATTTATATTATCATAGTAAAGTATTTAATCCTAAATAATCATAACGGTTAACCATCTTCTCAATTCCATGAATTCGTGACAAATGATCAACTAGCTTGTTATCTTCATTTGAAATTATAACGATTAATCATCTTACCATTTCGCTAGATTAATTAAACTGCCAACTGACTTCATGTGAACCTCAACGGCTATATTTCAAATTGGGTCAAAAATTGGGATGTAACATACCATTCCCCTTGTGGTTCATCGTCCTCGATGAACTTGAAATTGAATCAAACATTATAAAGGAGTATTTAAAATTGGAATGTAGCATACAATTCCCCTTTGTGTTTCATCATCCTTGATGATCTCTGCAAATTAGAAACTAGAAGAATATTCCAAATACAAGATATATATATATATATAGCATCGTGATATCATTTCTTTTCAAAGTCAAAATCATAATCGAAACTCAAGATCCATTTTTACTTCAATGTTTCCAAAAAGATACTTGCATGATATCATAAAATTAAACACTTGCTCTCTTGAGTTCAGTTTACCATACTTGTGGTCATCTTAGCATCAATTGAGTTGATTCTATTTCATATTCCTGTCATACTCATGTAGACACTCACGATATCATTAGTTTGATTCCATATTGATATCTTCATTTAACGACCAACCATCTTACCATTTCGCAAGATTATAACAAATTAAACTGCCAACTGACTTCATGTGAACCTCAATGGCTATATTTCAAATTAGATCAAAAATTGGGATGTAACATTAAACTTAAAAGATGCATGAATTTGAAGTCTCGGAGGGACTTATTCCCCCTTAGAAGCTAATGAAGGCTCTTTCATGGAATGTTAGGGGCGTGAACATCCCTAACAAGTGATGTTTTGTCAAGCACTAGTTAGAAACTTGCAAAGGTGATTTAACCATTCTTCAAGAAAACAAATTAAACAATGACGAGGCTTCATATTTGTTAGAAAGTTCCAAAAGATGGAATGGTGATTTTGTTGAGGCAATTGATGCCCTTGTGGTGCCTAATAGTTGTGTCATCCCTTGTTTCTATTATACAAAGATAGTAGGAAATATGTAAAATTGCAAGCCGCATTTATAATTTTTTTTTTGTTCATTTTTGATATCCATGGGCATGTTGGGCTCTTTCTTAAAGCAAGTAGCCCCCCATCCTTGTAGGACAAATTGATCATCTTGGCAAGTTTCTTTGTTGTGGTTCTATCCATTGAGGACAAAAAGGGTGAATATCTCCAAAAGATATAGCACAATCTCTTATGACTTCAACTCTTCGTAAAAAATTGGCATTTCTCCTTTTGTCTTTCAAAAGTGAATTGGTCATCTTGGTGAGAGACTTTAATGTGATTCTATCCCTTTAGGAAAAAAGGGGTGGATATCTCAGAAATTACAAGCTCAAACAGATTTCCAACAAATGTCGATATTGAAGTTAGATGTATTTTAATTTGAAAAGGTTAGATGTATACTTGGATGAGCATGAGAATGTAGTCCAACAATATCACATAAAGGCTGGACAAATTTTCAATAAGAAATTTATGGATGGTCAACAATTACATATTGGAAGTTTAATTCTCCCCATCTTAGGCTTTGACTATTTTACTATCTTTATCCAACTTCCAAAACATATTAGTTAAAAACTCCTTTAGTTTTGGAAATATTTGGCTCAAAGATATAAACTTATAGAGCTTTCGTGAAGTCTTGGTGGAAAGTTGCTCCAACTGTGAAATGTTTGAAAATTATGTATGCATTCTTGTAAGGAAAGTTGTGCACCTCAAAGAATAATTACAATGGAAATGAAACTCTTTTAAAACATTTTTTGTTCAGAAAGAATGAGTGGAAGTATATATATTTTGGTGAGCAATGTTTCAATAGAATTGGAATTCTTTCTCTCTAACATTTTATGGATTTAGAAGAGATTATAATATTTGATTTGGGGACTCTTTGATTAGGCTTGCATGCCTTTTCTTTATTTCAGATCATGCAATGTACTCAACTAGATGATACCCAAATTTCCACTACATGTCACATACCACTATGATGCACCTGAGTGCAAATACCCAAGGAAGGATCCAAGGGTAAAGTACTCTAGGGAAATATTAGAGGGAAATGTACCCAAGGGAAGTTCCCAAGGCCAAATTACTTGAGGGTAGCACCCAACGGAAAATACTCGAGGTCAAAGTACCTTAGACACCTTCGACTCTCAACCAATGATACCTGACACACTTCCCAACACTCTTTATCGTGATGTTACTTCTATTAATGGTTTGAATCATAGATAATTCCTCTATAACAAGATTATTTTGCAAATACAGGAATGAAAACACAGAGTATACACCAACAGTATTGAATGGCTAAGAACTAGATATTTGTAATTACATTTCCACATGGTAGAGATAGATCCGACAATGAAGTGAAAAGTGGAACATCTGAGCGACATCTACAACAGTTGACTAGGGTGATGAGTTACTCGCACAGAAACTGCAAATACAGAATAGGGAGGATCTTGCACCTTCAAAACTGCAATAGTGTTGGACCCCAACTGGTATTTGCAAATACAAGAAAAAATCAAATTCATAATGCTTGCGACTGTGCCAAATTTGACCTTACATGTGGCTCCAAGAAAGTTCTTTAAGGATTGCAAATGGGGCAACATGACCAAGTCATTACCAACTAATAATGTAAAGTGGGCTTGAGAGAAATTATAATTAATTTTGGGGACACACAAATAATCTTTAATTTAACTATTATATTATTATTTTGGCCCTCTTTATTCCATAACTAAATTAATTAATTAATTAATTAATAAAGAAGTCCTTTGTCTAAAGATTTTTTGGGACTGGTTAATCAATTAATTAAATTAAGTCACTTATTAAAAATTGGGGATATTACAAATCCTCGCTGCCCAACGATGGCTTGCCCTCAAGCAATCCACTTCATTGCGAAGCTTCAGGATCCCAATCCAAGTGTGAATGTTGGTATCCATATCAGTTGGAATCTCCATACTGTAACACGATCGCTTGCATTCAATTAGATGTAGGTGAGATGAGTAAATCGTTGTCAAGCTTCCGCTGCTCCACTGTGATATAAACATTTCCACGCTTCGAGTTGGGCCCCACTAAAGCGAATCATTAAACACATCAATGCTTAGATCCAAAGTTTTTATGCTATCAATCTTTACAGGAATCTTATAGCTTGGGTAGATCTTGTTTCCATGAGGAAGCCCCTAACATGGAGAGATTGCAATCATGCACGCCTTACGCACAACCGAAGTATGAACTCCATATTCATCTAACCTTAGTTGCTCTTGCAAGAAATTATTGGCAACATCTCCATGAAGGTGATCAACCACAAGCTTGCCCATTCGAAGAATCATTGATAGAGCTCGAATTTCCATCAAGTTGATAGTTGAGTGCTGGTCTGACAAAATTTGAGGAATCATCTTCTTGACCCTTTTAGAAATTTGGATGTGCTATATTTGAAGGGAGAATTTTTCACTCTTTCTTGTCCCAATCCTCCAACAGTTGTAGTGTAGGCATGACTTCTTTCTTCATAGGGCTCATGGTCCTAAGTACCTAATTGTTGGTCACTTGACTGAGATTTATGTTGTAGGTCCTATAGGCTATTACATTCGGATGATGAGTACCTCAATCTCAGGTCTATGTAGTCCTTGAGGATATATCCATTTGCCATCAATCCAATCCTTCTTGATTTTCTTTAGTGACTCAACCCAATCCATTTATGAAGTGTTCCACAAGTTGGCATGAATTTGGCTCTAATACCACTGTAATGTACATGGTCGCATGGTACCTAAATTTCCACCGAACATCACATACCATTGTGATCTACCCGAGGGAAAAGTACCAAAGGGAAGTACTAAAGAGAAAAGTAACCAAGGAAAGTACGCTAGGGAAATTCCCTTAGTTAATGGTTTTAGACCCTGCTGCCTGGAGCTAGGTCTGGGTTCACACAGGTTTGGGTTCGTGCCTGGGTGTGTTGTGGGTCCATTTGGTGTGAATCCAAGTGGGCCCACAGTCCAAAATAAGGACCCTGTCTGGATCCACAATGAACCCGGGCGAATCTAAAAGGACCCACGATGAACCTAGGACCCGTGGTGAATCCAGGAGGACCCACTGTGAACCTGAGAGAACCCATGATGAACTCAAGAGGACTCGCGAGTGTCTCTTATTTTTTTGTATATATAATGGATATATATACTCACGAACCCACCCACAAACCTAAATGGGAAAAAAAATTGTGTGAACCCACGAACCCGAACCTCAAAATTGAATCACCCACAAACCCAAATGGGAAAAAAAATTGTCTGAACCCACTAACCCGAAACTCAAACTTGAATCAGCAACACAGGAAATTCGCAAGGGAAAAGTACTCTTTAAAAGTACCCGAGGGAAAATACTCTAGGGCAAAGTACCTTTGACACCTTCAACCCTCAATTAACAATACTTGACACCCATTGGTACACTTCCAAACACTTTGTACGACAATGTTACTTCCATTGAAGGATCCAATTATAGATAATTCCTCTGTCAAAAGATTATTGTAGATATAGGAATGAATCATCAATGTAGAGTGTACAACAACAACATTGAATGTCCAAGAACTAGATATTTGTAGTTATATTTCCACATGATAAAGAGATCCAATAATGAAGTACAAAGTGAAACATATGAATAAATATCTCCAAGAATAGACTAGGGTGAGGATGGACACTGCAAATATAGAACAGGGAGGATCTTGTACCTCCGAAATTGCAACAATGTTGAACTCCAATTGGAATTCACAAATACAAGAAAACATCAAATTCACCATACCTACTACTAAGCCAAATTCAGCCTTATATATGGCCCCAAGAAACTTTCCAAAGGGTTTAATTGGACGACATGACCAAGACACTACCAACTGATACATTGAAAATGGGCCTGAGATATATTATATTAGCGATCACATCTTGGTGTGCAATAGGTACGCTGAAGATATATTGAAAAAATAATTATTAAAAAATAATTAAAAGGGATGGGTAGATAGAGAGCATTGGCTACTCCATTCTTGCTCTCAAACTATCCAAAACTTCTAAAGAAATTCTTAGAAAAATGAAACAAGAGAGATGATATCTTCTCATATTAAATTGTACAGCAATCTCTAAGAACATAAATTGCACAACTACATTCAATTTAGCACATACAAGAGATTAAGTTATAATTGGTATACAATTCACAAGTTCAATTTAAAAAATAGGGCACACAGTAAGAGCTTACAAGTATAAGATGTACTTAAATGATTGCTCATTATAGCAAAACGTAAGTTATCAAAGAGATTAAAGAGTTAGGGACTAGAAGGACCCTCTTGTATGCTCCACAAATTCCCTATTATCTATGCTTAAATAAGGCCCACAATGATGTGTGGCAGGCAATATTGTTATTGACCACATTCAGACCAACCATGATTACTTTGTGTGCTTCACCTTACATTAATGGCCCACAACATATTTGTTGTGTTTTGTGTCTTGGTCATTATTTGATATATTAATCATTTAAGACATGGAAATTGATTTTCCCTCTTTTAAGAGCGTAAATAGGTGGATGAATTTCAAAAACCCATACTATTAAGGATTCGGTATTTTATGATGAATAACCATATCTCATTACAAATATCCCAACTTGGCACATATAGAAAGGATGCTCGTAAAGGTTAGTGTATGGGGCTTTATACCTATCATATGTATTTCTTTAAAACCTCCTAGGACCATTTTGTGCATATCTAGCAACTAGCACAGTCCAAGAAACCACATCCTATTGAGATGTTTCATCGAATGAATTTTGCAGTTTTTGTATTCCTCCACACCTTGCAGACATGTATATCAATGTTTTGACAACTACAACATGTAAAGAGTAACCACTTTTAATTATCTTTTGATGGATTTACATACCGGCTTCCAAAGTTTCCAGTTTGGAGCAATCCGGTAGTATACGAGAAAAGGTTGTCTAGTTTGGATTACACCTATGAATTGCAAGTGCTTGAAAATATCTAGGGAATTTTTATCAAGCCCATTTTGTTTATATCCTACAACCATTGCATTCCACAAGACATTGTGTTGTGTAAGCATTTTGTCAAACAACTCATGCATCTTTATCCTATGCTTTGACATTTTACATATAAAGCTATTAGGGTATTCATCACAATTACATTGGAAAGAAATCCACACATGATAATGCTTCCATGAATTTGCAAACCATGTTCTAGAGAAGCCATGCTAGTGCATTTAGGGATAATAGTGGAGAATGTTTGACTCTATCATGTTGTTGAAAGCAATGTAGGCATTACATTTAATATTTTGTCATACAATATTAATACAATTGATGTCAACAAAGAATCAAACCCACTAGACCCACTAGTTTGATAGCCCTAAATCATACTTTCTATTTCTAGCTTTACAATACATGCACTTGGTTGTTCATGAACGAAGAACAGTGGAAAATATATAAGTTTGATATGTAAAAGTGGTGAAAGTACGTGCTTGAGAATGGTTAAAAAACATAAGAATCGATGAACACTTCAAATGAGCTTGATGGTAGTCATTTTATCTACACAATTTCCCATGTTTGGATGCAAATCTTATCTCTGCACTTTCAAATATGGAAATGCCATCAACGCAATAAGGTTAAAAGTAACAATAATTTTCTATATAATGATAAGGAATTTTGACTTAAGTGAACTTTGATGTGACAAGTGGTGTCCACACAAGATTTAATTCTTTACCTTGTCTATCTCGATTGCAAAATGCAACACAAATACTTTTTTATTTTGGAAATTAATTTTTTTTGCCTTCATCACAAAGGCCAAGAAATGTTAATGAATACAGAGATAACCAATCACCTTACATTTTTTAGATCATTTAATTATTTTAATTATAATTGTTAATTTAAAAAAAAATTATTTAATACAAATTATTCTATCAATTTTTTTATAAAATCAAAGTTTGATAGGGAAAATAATTTTGATTGATGGAAAAACAAAAAATAGAATAGGAAGAAAGATATTGTATGGAGAGAGTATGGAAGAAGGAAAGGGAAGAGGATCATCAAAGATTCACTAAGTTTGGCTTATGAAGAAAACTCAATAGAAATAAAAATTTAAGGAAGAAAAGAGAATTATCCTAAAGATGTAGATTCTCAAATGCTCAACTCTTTTGATAGACATATATAAAATATCCATCATGCAAAGAACATACAAGCAGAAGAAGACCCTCAAGTCAGATGGCATAATCCTTGATGGTCAGCTATAGAGTCTTAGATAGCATGCCCTCTTCATCAAATGTGTTTAATTTTTCTCCTAAAGGGCAAGGTTGTGAGATCAGTGGAAGGAGCAATGGAGAAAAGAAATTAAAAATACGAGTACTGCACATTAGTTTATTTTCTGAATGTAACTTTTTGAATAAAAATGATCGTCAAAGAGTGATAATTTTTGATGTATAGGATCATGTTTTACAGAACTTGTTAGGTAGAATATTTGTCAAGACGAAGTAATATAATATAAATAATGAAATTCAAATATCATACACTCAATATGCTTTTTGTGTTCATCTTATAATGATAGTAATATTTATTTATAATTAATGGTTATATTACATAATTCAAGTAGTGAACAAATTTGATAGCAATTGAATTTTGAGGCAAGAAGGTGCACTTACCCTTAATCTCTAAGATGGAATAGCAAAGAGGTGCACTTTCCTAGGAATGGTAGATCCAAAAATTCTTTCATGGCTAACTCTCCTTCACTTCTTTAATCAAAGCAATGGACAAGTTGTACTAATGCAACCTTGATATTGGTGATTGCCATGGAAACACAAGGGCAACTTCTCCTTCCTGCTTCAAAAGAAATCACACTCTAATCTAGACCTTTAATCATATTTAAATCTTTACCCATAAATATCTTAGGCCTAAATTCCAATGGATCTTCCCACACTCTTGGATCTCTTCCTATCGCTCAATCATTAACAATAAGCTTTGTCTTTTACGGTATGAGGTATTCATGATGAGGTCCTTCGACAACAATAACTTCTGTTTACTCATGAGGGATGAGCAATGTGCCTATTGAATGTAATTGTAATATCTTTTTCACCACACAATGCAAGTATTTCATTTTTACCATATGAAGTTTTGTTACTTTCTCATGATATTTTACTATAAAATCAAATTTCTCTTTCTATTTATTCATCACATATGAACTTCTCACCATATCTCATTGCCCATTGCAATGCAATCACAAATGACTCCATTTTACCAAGAAACATATCCTGTATCGACATAGACACACTAGTCAGACCAACAAATATATGTAATCAATTAAAAGTAGAGTCAGAGTTATAGAAAACAATGCTCTTGCTCACATCCACACTCACTCTGCTCAGCTTGCTTTTCTCCCAAATCGATCGGACAATCGCTGCCCGTCTTCCTCCCTCACGCATTTGAAGGACCTCAATTCTTTGGCATTCAACAGCTCCAACATGCATATTTTTCTTATGTTTCACCAGTGGTCTCCATATGGTACAAGCACAATATCCTTCTGCTCAAGAAGCAAGTATTTGACAGCGCCTATAGACGGCCTGTTGGAAAAATTCAATTTATGGGTTTTCTGAAACTGCTTTGCAGCCTCAGAAGAAGATGTAATGACTATATCAACAGAGCCCATCTTCAGTGACATAATTGAGCAATGTTTCTCAGCCATCCGCTGCAGACAATGGTGTGGACGAGCTCCCAACTGATGGAGATTTCCTATGATGGGCATTGAAATTGGTCCTGGCAAACACAATTTTCCCTTGTCGTTTCTCACCCATCCCATGACAAGCGGGAGAAAAATAGTAAACACAAAGAAAGCAAAACCAATTGAGGAAACACTCATATTGAGATCCATTACCAAGGAAACGCATAAAGACAGAGAGCTGTTTCACTTTTCTTGAATAGGGAAGGGGGATGTTGTTATGTAAACAGTGGTCTACAATTCATGTGCACTGTTTTGTTGCGAATGTGCTTCCATAGGATTCGTCACGTAAAGTGGAAAATGTGCAAGTTTGACTTGTAGAGTGGTGAAAGTACATGCCCATGAATGGTTAAAAAAGATGATAATGGATGAATGCTTCAGATGGCCTCAATGGCAGTCATTTTATCTACACGATTTTCCACCTTTGGATGCAAAAATTAACTCTGCACATTCAAATATGGAAATATGCTAGGCGTACTGAACGGTTGACTGTGAAAAATCAGAAACCAACCAGAAACAATCAATGATGTGTAAAGTGGTAAAAAATAGATGCATCAGATTGCTGCAATGGTATTCATTGCCTCTTAAGCATTGTCAGCAGTTGGATTTAAAAAAGAGCTCCTCACCTTCATATAGTGAACGCCTTCAGCGTAATTAACTCAAGGGCCATACACAAATGATCTTAATTGAACTGTTATATTGTTATTTTGGCTCATTTGTTGTGTAACTAAATTAATTAATTAAAGAAGTCTTTTTAAATTGTTTTGGGACCACTTAATTAATTAATTAAATTAGGTTTCTTTATTAAAATTGGGGACATTACAGTTCGTTCCCATGTGAAAGTACACTGAGCCTACTAATGGAAAATACTGGTCTTGCAAAGTGTGTGATATACTTGCTTTTACAAGCTATATTGAAGGATTTTTCTAGCAATCATTTATATTTTTTGATACCTTTATCAAGGGTTCTATAGCGGTTCTCTCTCAAGAGAATAAAAATTAACGCTGAAGATTGGTATCACGGATAATATCTGACAAGAGTTGCAAAACTATCAAGCACACATGAATAGACAACAACAAATAACCAAATCCTCAAGCCTGCTAAGACATAGGAAAACACGAAGACTTTAGATGATTATTGCTTTCTGCAACCTATAATATTTCTTGCTGCTGTTTCTAGATTTGATTGTGTATGTTTTTTTTGCATCAATGTTTCTGATCACTCTCTGTTATCCATCATTATGATGTAAAAGAGCTCAAGCAGTACAAAAGTAAGTTGTTGCAGACATAGACTGAATAAACGGGGATGGGAAAGGAGGGTGGGAAGGGAGAGAATGCACATGGAACAATGTGTGGATATGACACAATGAAAATTATAAAAAAACTAAAAAAAACTAGAATGAACTAATTAAAACTTTTAAGGCGACATAAATAAAGAAAAATAATAATATTTTGTAAAAACAATCAGTAAGCATAATCTGAAAAAATAATAAACATTTCAAACAAAGATTAAGAGATTTTTCAAGATGCTAAACTGAGTTTCAAGAAATAAACTCATACATATTAAGGTGGGTGTCACCAAATTGGTCTCTCCTTTCTTCCTTAAAAGTTTATGCATCTCTAGATATTGAAATGAATTTCAATGAAGGACAACCTCATCCTTAAAAGAATTATACTTGAAAATTTTGTAATCATAGAAGTTTTGCACCCATATGAAAAACTCAATCTGTCTACTCATTTTTTTCTTTGACATCAAGGACATAGTCATTACCAAACTCGACTTGTGGTTTTCTAAATCAGCTTCTAACGTCATTAGTCTCATAGTTCACTCTTCAAACTAACAATTTTTTCTGGCTGATAAAGTGTGCGGCTGGTGGGTGTGAACTAAAGGTGAGATTGAAGGGCTGTAAATGACATTCATGGGAGAAGATGATGTGAGATGTGGTCTAGTACTTGAGGAAATGCACCCCTTTAAGCCTAGGCATGCATGCGGAGCTATTCAAACTCAAGTAGCTGTTGCAAAGATTATAGAGATAGAATACAAGCTGTAACAAGAAATTTTAAAAAACGAGACTGATACAAAGAAGAACCCCACACACTATCAAACCATAAATCTAGTTGTAAAAATAGTTCATTGTGTAATACCTACACAAATCCACCAAACTAGACTCAATCTAAGGTAGCAAATCTACCATAAAAATTAACAGCAAGCGAGAGATAAAAAGATCTTTAAAACATTAATTATTTCCACTGCCCTTATTATCTAAAGTTCATACACTCCTAATGCATAGGTTCTGGGCACATCTTAATAAGAACGAGTGGCAGAAGAGAGACATCCATATCAAAATCACTGTCAGAAGAAAGCACGAGAGAGTTATAGAAAGCAACTTGCCCCACAAAATCTGAAACAACACCATATCCTTTATCACATATGACAAACGCAGAGAGCAAGAGGTTTGGTAGAAAAACATCGAACTGGGATCAACACCGCTAAAAGGAATAACAACATCATGAGAATATTCAATAAACACAGTTACGTGTGTTGGCAACAGAAAAATTACAACCACTTTCCGAACTAGAATTAGAAGAATCTGCACGAAGAGCAACAAGTTCAAAAGACTGCTACAGAGAAGCACCAACCATCAAATACTCTTTCTATCAACCAACCATTGTGATCTTAACCATATCATTAGGTATGAAGCCCCATTGGATGAGCCATGTAATAGGAACTTTACTGTTAAACCTAGGATGATGCCCTTGTTTGGAATTTCCTTGAATCAAGTTCTCTTATCATCCTCATAGCTGCATCTTCCTTGCTCATGAATGCCACTCGCATTCCCCTCTTCTCTACCATAATTATGACTGTCATTTCAGCTCAAGGCTTACTTCTTGCTCACATGTGCAAGCAATTGTAAATTTTTTAGTGACAAGATTTCTTGATAGAAAGTCATCCTACTTGGTGTTAGTATTGTTTCTTCTATGCTGCGAATGGTTTGGTGATGGAAGAACTTTGTGGCGATAGAGCTTAGGTCAGATGGGATTGTGGAAGAAAGAAGAAACTTTGGGATGCTCAAACAGAAGCTTATATTTCTTCACGTAGTTGGTGCTTTCTTAGGCTTGCCGTCTCAATCCATGTTTCATTTGTAACTTTGCTGGGTTTATAGCTCATTTTTTCTTTTTATTCTGTTTTGTGGGGTTGGATTTGTAATGTAGAAGGACAAACCTCCCGCCTACATAAATTCAAATCTAAAAAAGAACCATACATAAATAGATACTTTCTGCACAAAACAATACTAGGATTGCAACAAAGAAATCAAAACTTGCATTTTATTATATCTACAAACACAATTTTAACAATCATGGCCTCTCATTGACCTTAACCTCACAAAAAATTCCAATGCCTCCTAGCATATCTACCACAGAATGGTTATATTCTTTTTGCAATTCCCCCCTCCTTTGAGTCCCTGCCTCTGAATTACGAAGACTCTGCTCACTTTGGCCTCAAGCAAACCCCAAGTAGCCACACACTTGCCACCACTCCTTATGCATTGCACTTCCCCAATCTTAACATTGCCTCCCTCTATCACATTTATATCCTATAAATGCTTCTTCCCACATATTTTATTAGGTGCTTCCACTACTCTCTTGTATTGATTCAAAATTTCAATTGAATCTGCCTTTTATGGTCTGACTGAACCAGTGCCAAGCTGAATTGATTCGCATTCTGTATTTAATTTGATTTCTATTATTTTTTAAACTGCCTTTGCTGTTCAATTTCACCTTGTTATAAGGAAATAATGTTCACTAGCTCACATGAATCTTCATCTATCTCCTCTCCTCCATTGGAAGGATGTTGATCCACTGGGCTCAAGAAGGCTCAAGCACTTGGCAAATGCAATGATCCTTTGCTATGTGGGGACTATAACTATGCAAATGAAATTAGGAAATGCAAGATCTAGGGCTAGATGGAGGGAAACAATAGTTTTCTGCATGCATAAGATGACTGTGGATTGATAGACCAGTACCGAGACCAGATGTGAGAACTAGAGATTAAAACTAACCTGCAAACCAAATTTTGGGCTGAAATAGGAGGTCATGGCGAGTCATTGGCCCTAGGCCAAGATAGGGCCGACATGCTTGCCCTAGACCTAACACTTTTTGACGAAATCAATTGCAAATTTTAGCCCTTCATGTGATCTGTTTCATAACCCTTCTTGCATTTGCGCCACTTGTTCTTGCACATAGAAAATGAGGCAAAAGGTTGTGTAGAAAAGGGTTTTTCCAATTTCAAACCTGGGTTTTGGAATCAACCATGAAATCAAAGTGAAAAATGCTTGAAAGGAAAGCTTGTTGATATGTTGCAAAAATTAGATTTGAGAAATAAGATGTATTATACCTTTATGATGCAATGCTTTTTGAATGTGATGGCAAGTGTTGATGCAATAACAGGACTCCATAGAAACCTTAAGAAAATCATAAAAGACATGCTTGTGTGAAGGTTATTGATGTTAGGGATGGCCCACATTGCCCTTGACCCACCCAGTCGCCCCTGACTGTCCAAAGCAGGCCCAAAATTGGATTTTAAGTATAATTTGGTATCAAGATGTTGGAAATTTGTGCAAAATCGAAGTGTTATAAGTGGAAATGTATGTGGGAGGCTACACATGCTAAAATGGGGCTTAAATAAGCAAGAAATTGTAACAGGGGTACAACTTTTGACGCTATGCACCCATTTCTAGTATTTCTTCCATAATGGACATCAATGAGTTCTCAATGTTTTAAAGAAATACAACTTCATGTTCAACACCTATAGTCATACGCTGCAGTTACAAAATGATATCCATGCACCTACTAAGAAAGCTGACAAAGTTGTTGAATTTGGCACTACACCTGCCAAGTGTTTGAAGCCTTCTCAACAAATCCATTTGATGGATGCCCATATCTTTTGTATATATTCCCATCTTTCCATGACAAGTAGGATGCTCTTGCATTAGACACCCATGGTGGAAAGAATATGTTTCTTGAAATTAAACTCACAAACATTTGCACACCCTATGCCTATCTTGGATCCTCTTCTTTGCCTCATCTTCTTGAATATGCTTAACTAGTTTCCCTTGTAATTTGATGTCTCTTCCATTCTCCATTTTTGCTCTTTTTCTTCCTCTTGTTACCTAATCCACCGCCCACCTATATGCACTAAGAAACTTTGGACAATAAAAAACTTCAATGTCATTCCTTCAAGTTGAATGTAATAACCCTATCTGGTTATAGCTAAATCAAGCATCAATTTCTTTCACATTTGAATGTTTTGACATTTTGTCAAACACTTGACAAGCAGCCCAATTACCACTGAATATATGATGTCTTAAATTTTCAAACACAATATTAGGATGTACAACAAACTGATCACAAATTTACTTAATTTTGGCCTTATAAGTTTTGCATAAATAAATACCAAATGCTAGTAAACAATTCTGAAATGATTCACACCAGCCTCTGAATTCAGTCACCAACAAACCATATAGCAATATAATGAAGAGGGAATTTAATTGTTGGCTGATTGCTATAAATCAGAATTTGAAGCCAGCCTATTTACTGTCAAACTATTTAATATAACTTGAATTTTACAAATTAAGAACCTGGTCTTTGCCGTAGAATGTAATTGCAAGGTCAAACTGAAAGCCACTTGGTCCAATTTCAATCTAGCGTTCACAGTCTACCCTTACAAATGCTGCCCAAAACTGATATAGAAATCACGCCAAATACAAGAACCCTTGGTATTCAAGCTGTAAATCCAACACGCTAATTTGACACAAATCGAACAAACTAGGATATCCAGAATTACCAAACTCCAATCTGCAGACTAAACCCTTGTCTAGCAACAAAGAAATTATAATATTCAATTGTATAAATGCTCCTCAACCACACTTAATACAGAAAGAGTAGATGATAATAAAGCTCAAAAGTCCACAAAACCTCTGCTGTGGATTCTTAGAATTAAATCTACAATACTTCAGCTGTAGATCCCAAACCCTTATACTTCAGCAAGGGCACAGACTTTAGACTCAGAAATGTCACAAAGACAACAAGAGCAAAATAAGATAATCAAATAATTGGATGCTTTACTCATCAAATGGGCTCATATTTATAATCTTCAAATGACACAAAGTTTTCCAAATGAACTTCATTTAAGAAGCTTCCCACACACAACATTAAAATATAATGAAGTGTCATAAACTAATTTATTTATTGCTTTTGGCTCCGAAAATGACCTCTTCCACCATAACTTCAAATTCTAACACGTAAGGCCACTTTTTCTTGTTCCCATGATTTAAAAATTTTCGTCTCGGTTTCAAAGAGCTATGATATTGAGGTGACCAACCAACAACACCAACAAAAATAGCAACCTCAGCATATTTAGATGAATAATAATAATAATTCATCCGTCTTTCGAAAACCACTGAAGAAGTATCAAAATCAAAATCTGACAAAACGAAAGTGATCCTGATGATGAAAGACAATGAATGAACTTGACGGGGTGACTTACTATAAATAGACGCTCCCTCCAAGATTCTTGGAGCCGAAACCGGAAGCCCGAAATAAAAACAAAGAGCATCCTCCAACTCCTCTGACTCAACTAAGCTCATTGGAACCAACATATTGACTTACTATAAATAGTAAGTCCCCCAGACAGAGCTAGAAGACATCATAGGCTGTTGGAAAACCTATAACCACACAACTGAGACCCTCAAATCCTATTGTTAGCTCACGAGGGTCGCGATGGTGAACTGACTTGGCCAAATGCAAGAACCTGCTAAAAATGGGGACATTACATTCAATGGTCAATTTTTTGTATTACTTTACCCCTTGAAACCATTGCAAAAACTTGTTCTTCATCCCTATCTTTGGGAACAACATGTTCCTCTGTATTCATGCCTTCCAAATGACACTTTTGCTGCAAAATTCTGCATTCACATCAATGTTATAAAAATTATCAAGAGATTCTTTTTTCCCCATCTCTCAACAAGCTATTAGTTACAAATCTTTCATCTTCAACAATCTCATTGTCAAGCAAGAGATCATCCATCAACTCACCCTTTCCTTGTCCATCTTCTGCCTCATTTATAACTTAATCATCCAATGAATTGTTTTCTGCAATAGTCCTTCGTGCACCAATATTATCATCCTTAAACAAATCAGATTCATCGATGCTCTCACGAAAACTGGATCTTACCTCTTTTTCCTTCTCCACCAAACTGTGATTCTACCCCTCTTGAATGCAATCTTTGCATGCGAGAATCATAATCATTATCTTCATCCTTTTTAAATTAATTCCTTAACTCTATTTATCAAACATTTGCAAGTGTACTTACATATGTTAATTAGTGTTACTCAAGGGTTTCAATTTATGTTGAACTCCATCCTTCATCAATGTGTATGTGTTTGCATAACCATTGTGCATTGCCTTCCTGTTGAACTGCCATGGTCTTCCCATTAAAGTATGACAAATATTAATTGACACGATATCACATAAGGCTTCATTATGGTAATCTCTTATCTTAAATTTAACTAAACATTGTTGACTCACCAAAACTTTCGATTTTCTTGCAGCCAAGCAATTTGATATGGATGTGGGTGCCTTTTTCTTTTTAACTGCAACTTGCTTACCATTTCTTTTAAAACAATATTATTTGTACTTCCACCATTAATAATGACACTGCATACCTTACCTTCTCACTTATGTTTTGTTTGAAATAAACTTTTTCTTTGAATTGATCCTTGTCCTACATTTTCATCAAGAAACTCAAGGAACAAGATTTTCTGTTTCTCTGCATCTGCTGGTTGTGACGACTTGACATCTTCCTTTTCAACTCTCCCTTTTCCTTCATACCACACTTCAATAGTCAAACTTAATAATATCCATCCAAAATTCGAAATTCATTGTCAATATTCATGTAATATTAAAATAAGAACATACAAAATTGAAATACACCCAAAAACATAAGTCGGAAATCATTGTCAGTACCAACAAGAACAATAATGCACCTTCGAAACTGAGAACACTAATATTATTTAAGTCATAAATTATCTGTGTAGACATTATAGGCATAGCGGTACAATTGCTTTCAATAATTTACACATTTGTCCCTGTACATGAAATAACATTCTTTGAAATACTGACATGAAAAACCTTGGAAACTCTATTGGTGTTGACTGTTGCAGGTTTGACATAAACTCTAGAAAGGGCTGCTACAGATAATGGGTCAAGTATATCTCTGAATGCCTCAATCTAGACCACATTCGCCAATGATTTATTAACCTAGCACTGCTGTATTGCCACAAAATGACATAAAGATGCATGTTCTAGATCTATAATGCACGTTTCATGCTTTCCCAAAATCTTGCAGATAGTCTGCTATATAATTTTGATCATGTAGCATGACTGTAACAGCATTCTTAGTTTCGCGATTCGTAATGTAATGTTGCCAAGTACTAACCAGAGGACCTCAAATAGCAGATGGAATGTTGTCAAATACTAATCAGCGGGACCCAAATAGCAGGAATTAGCTAGCAAACAGTAATAAGCATAATAGGGCAAACTTGGAAAGAAGGGCCCACTTTGATATAAAAAACAAAGAGTTATATAAAAGAAAAATATGTATTTTAAGTGCACATGCAGCCCATCCCGTAGGAGATGCCTGTCTGTCCCAGCAACTTCCAGGGCATCTTTAAGTGCAGATGCAGTCTATCTTGTGATGCAGAAACACCCAAAGAAAGACTTGTCAGGGTAACACAAGAGCCCTACACAATTGCAAACAGCCCATGCACTTAGAATTAAGCTTTACTTGAACAAGAAAGCTTCCAATACATACTCAATTAGAAGAAATTTCCATGAGAGGGTTAGGTTTACTTTCTATCTCAAAAGGTTCAAGTTTGTGTTCATGTTGGGCAACAACAAAATTCAAATGTGGATACAGAGGAAGAAAACCAAGAAATCCCTAGTTTAAAAAAAATAATTTAATAAATAAATATGCAAAGGTTTCAGCTATCTTTTAGGCATACTTTTGAAGTTCACTGAATTTTGATTGTCATGGCCAAAATTCAGTAAACCCTGTTTACAGTCTCCTACATCTCCAAGTCAAAATCCAGAGCAATGCCAAAACAAATATTTTGCAAAGTTTATATCTTATGAAAAATATAAACTCTCCTTTAAAGAATTGAGCTTTCATTTTAATCTTCAGAAAAAATATTGAACATTTTTTCAAGAATTGAGATTTTACTATCATATCAAAGAGGTTCTTACTAAACCAAATTCATCTGTTCACACTAGCTACATAAGCAAGGGGTTTGTTTCTATACTGCAAATTTTAGCAAACTGACCTAAAAGGCTGACAACTAGTGTTGAGCCAATATATTACAAGTTGCTTGACAGACTCCTAGGATTTTTATTATCTTAATGTTAATTATGTATAGGAAACTTCCTCAACTTTGCATGTTGAAAGATGGAGAAATTTGTGTTTAGCTGAACTTGGGGTAACTGTTAAAATCTGACTTTTTTGGCCGTTTCTATAGATTCCCATGACTCTTTATTCTATAAGTGTTGTGGTACTCTTTTGCGACTTTCCTTAGAGATCTCACTAACTAAAATAATGAATATTTAACATATGATGCGTGAAGACAGAAGTGACATAAGAATTTATTTGCAGTACTATCCGCAGGCACGATACATGTATTTGACTAAGGAAAATTAGTGTTGAGGTGTTCGATGGGAGCTCCTGGAAATTAATTAGTTTGATGGATTCTTGGAGAGCTAGAATGCTTCCACTCCCCCTGCTTTCTACTTGCAACATTTTTAATGTGAAGAGTTTCAGTCATCAACTCTATCTGTCATGATATGCACAACAATTTTTAAGTCAGATGCTCCTTATCAATGCATAAGGCTTTGGCTTTAAATAAAAGGAACATTTTACGGGGGATTTGTCTTTTTGAGTTTATGGCAACTTAAATTGTTGAAAGTAAAACTAAAGATTTCTTGTAGCCTTGTAATCTTATTCTCACTGTGTCTGGACTTTTGAAATTTCTGTAGTATGCCAATCTATACATCAAAGGTGTTTTCTGGTAAATAAAAATAATTGAGTAGAGGAACTATTTGTTAGTGATGCTAAATTAACATTCAGAATTCTTAATAAATTGTAATATTTGGTTTTACCTTAGAATTAAAACATCATTTTGAAGAAGGTATTCCCATTACTTGATACGGGAGGCCACTTTGTATTCCTGTATCAGATGTACTTAGCAGTACATGCCAGTTACATTGAATGTTTCCTTAGGAATTATCTTGCTTAGACCAGGGCTACACAATGGTCATTAAAAATTTGATTTCTTGACTAAAGAGGTGATTCATGCTTGTTAAGTTTCTAACTTGTGTTTCTTTTTGGTTGTTGATATATAGGTCAAATGGGATGAACATACTGGAAATGAACGGCAGGAAAGAGTTTCTCCATGGGAAATTGAACCATCTATTGGGGTTGCAGGGTTGAATGTTTCATCTGGTACAAGACTGAAGAGATTTAAAACAACCCCGTCTACTATACCGGTAGATGGTGCCTTGCCTGGTAAGAGCAGTGTATTTTAAGTTCTATGAATCTATTATAGAGAAAAAGGAACAAAAATTCTGAAGTCTGGATTATAATTCTAATTTTTAATGTGATTGCAGATGGGGGTAGGCTATTGGACTTTGGGGAGTCAATGAGACTCCAAAAGGTCTTGCAAGGTCAAGAAAAAGTTTTTTTTAATGCTCCTATAAGAAGTGATGGAGCTGAGTTGTTGAAAGGTCCAGTATCAGATCAGCGGGATCATGATGTACCTGGATGTTTTCGAACAGTACGACTTGGTAATGAGATTTGGTCTTCACAAGGAAGATCTGAGATACCAAGTAGATTGTCAGACTTTAGTGAATCGATAAGATTACAAAAGGTCTTGCAAGGTCAAGAAATTATGCCTTCAAAGCCCCCTCATACAAGAACAGTAGTTGATTTGATGAAGGATCAACTCTGGGATTGCAAAAGACGCGAGGGTGTGGCTAAAGGATTTGGAGTATGGGCTGGTCATAAAAATTGGTCTTCACTAGGAAGGTCTAATATTGCTCCTTTATCAGAAGTATTCTATGATAAAGGTATTGGCGATTCATATGGAACTGACAGATTAAGTACTATGGATTATCCATATGCACAATTCTCAAATACAAACAAGGTCCATTCAAGCTTTTTGCTTCAATCAAACGGTGCAGAGAATGCTGCCATGCTCCCTATGGACAGTAGAAGATCACCATTGATTCCAATGACTTCATTAAGGTCTTCTCCATTTGATACTAGAGAGAAAAATGGTCCAGATTTGTGCCCAACAGTCAGATATCCAGGTTACAGAATGACAGGTTCTGACACTAACAATCTCTATGGGGATCACTGGGAGCTATTTAACCATGGCAGTGCAGCACAGTTTGATGTTCCCAGAATGACAGTTGGATGGCAGTCCCCCTCGATTGTACCTTGTGTTTCTCAAGATACCTCACCTTCATTGTACCAAGCTAACATTCCCTCTAATGTTTCTTCAGAGAGACAGAGGAAATTGACTGAAGAATCTACAAAACAGAATCAACTTTCTACAGAAACAGGCCAAGGTGGAGTCCAAGAAAAGCAAAGTTGTAAACTCTTTGGTTTCTCTTTAATCGAGGAACCTGCTTGTATGGCTGACACTATTAGCAGCAGCGTCCCTTCGGATCATGGTACCCAAGAAGGTTCACCTGCAACCCGTTGCAATGACAAAGCTATCAAGTCATGCACTTCACAAAATCCTGATGATCCTACAACTGATTCTCTTAAGCAGAATGACCAGCCAAAAGGTCTGGAGGGTTCAGAAGAGCAAACTACAGTACAGACAATTTCCAATATTCCAAACTTAACTCAGGCTTTGGGGCGTAAATGTACAAAAGTGTGTTCATTTAGCTGTTATAGTTTCATGATATTTTATTTGGTCATGCATCTATTGACTATTTCTTAATGCCTTCTTATTTGTGATACTTCCATTCTATTTTTCTGAAAATTCTGATGAATATGATGTAGGTTCATAAGCAAGGGAATGTGGTTGGGAGAGCTGTTGATCTCTCAAAGCTTGATGGGTATGATCAACTGATCAGAGAATTAGAGCGTCTGTTTAATATGGAAGGTCTACTAAATGATCCTGACAAGGGGTGGCAAGTTGTTTATACTGACAGTGAAGATGATATGATGCTTGTTGGGGATGATCCTTGGCAGTGAGTATCTTAGTGATATAAGATTTTATATACTCTTAAATGTTTTGGCAGATTATAAATTCGGGTTCGTAATGGTCACAGCCTTCATGTCGCTTAAAAATTGTATTCAGAGATTGCCATTGTATATTCTAAAAAAAAGTGTTTGCATATATTACAGGGAGTTCTGTAACATGGCGTGCAAAATTCTGATATACACCCACGATGAAGTGCAGAAAATGAGACCTGGGATGTTTAGTGATGATGATCATAGTTGCTCTGAGGAGCACCCTTCTGTTATTGAGGTGTCCAAGTCCTCCATTGATCGCCAGGATTCATCTTCGCCACCAATCACATGAATTTAGCCAGGATGGCTTACTGCATTCGTCACCGACTCTAGATATAATGTGTGAAATGCCTTTTATGGATTCTAATAGTTTTCTTGATTGCCTCATTTGCTTTTAGAAAAGTTAGTGAAGTGTTTTTAATCTTCACCTATAAGTTGGGATTAAACTTTCTGGAATGCACTAGTGGTTTGTGATGGATTTGTCAACGAAATGGCAGTGTGAAAAAGGGTGAGT
>CM053787.1:466069977-466154977 GCA_028749045.1 Cupressus sempervirens
TATTCTCATTTTATCATGTATCTTCATCTCTATCTCTCTTTCTAGGTATCTACTTCATTTATCACCATCATTTCTTTGTTTCGCTCTCTCTACCCATCTCTCTCTCACACAATCTATTATCCCTTCTCTCTCTCTCTCTCTCTCTCTCTCTCATACACACACACACACACAAAAATAAAATAAAATCTATTCTTCCCTTTTTAACCTCTCTCTCTCTCTCTCTCTCTCTCTCTCTCTCTCTCTCTCTCTAATGTTCCCTTATATTAATCTCCCTGCCTCATGTATCTTTATCTCTCTCTATGTGTCTACCTCATGCATCTCACCCTTCCCCATGTTTCCCCTCTCCACCCCTCTCTGTCTCTCTTTGTACTTCATGTCACACTCTCTCTCACATGTCTTAACTTTCAAACTTTGACTCTAATTCCAAACCATCTTTTGATTTTAACTTCAAAGGTTTGACTTAATTTGTAAAGTTTGACTTATTTCGAAATTCAACCTTATTTCTAAAACTTGATTTATCATCTAAGTTATTTTTGTCTAATTTTTTTAATAAAAAAATGTTGTAACTTTTTAAATAGTTTATTATTTGCTTACATTATCAAAGTTTAAGTATATTAATCAATTTTAACTTTAATTAAATATATATTTTTAAATTCAATTATTGAAAAATAATCAATTATTGAAAAATAATCAATTATTGAAAAATAATAAAATATCCAAATAAACTCGTAAATGAAGAAATGTACAATTTAGTCATGTTATAGTTAACTTTGAAAAAATAAAATTTGCCCACTCAAACATATATTCTAGAAGATCATGTGTGGAAATATTTAGAAATAAAATTATATGAACAAAGTAGCCATTAAAGATCAATTGGCTAAAAAGAAAATTAAGGTTTAATTTGATTGTAGAGCCATAGATCCAATAGATTATAAATTTTAGATTATTAGTAATATCAAATTTATATTATTAGTCATAAACTCAAACTCACTGAAAAATAGCTTTACCAGTTATTTTAGAAATTATGAGGTTTTCTTTAAAAATAGTAAAAATTTAAAATATTTTCTTAATATTCATACATTATAATTTTAAAATAGATTTTTAATATAGTTTAACTTTTTATTTGATAATTTCCAAAACTACTGTAACTCCTTATATAAGAATACAATAGCTTCAAGATAAACTCTTGTTAGAACAAACTATAGAAATAAAATAGGCAATCACCAATGATTTGCTCACATTCTCTAAGAAATTCTTCTAATGGAGAAGGTAATAAAGACATATGCGATATGCATGCAATAAGATGAACATAAATGGAATGAAAGGCCACAACATTATTGGATTTGAAAAGACAGAGATAAGGTATGAGTGATATCAAAGAACAATTAGGGTTATAATTAAGGTTAGATTAGGTTTGGGGTCAATTAGAGGGAACTCTACCATTATTGTATGACATTCATTATTGGTATGGTTTGATTATAGTTAGGGTTATGAATTAATATTTCCATAAATTTCATTATCCTATTTATGCGCTAATCATACTTATTCACTTTCAAACAACTCATAAAAGACTATTTATTATATAAAGCAAGAAAAAAATTATTATTTTTTTAAGGTAATTTATTTAATTAAAAATAAAACAATAAAAAGATAACAATATATCAATTATCCATATTTAAAGAAATGACACAATCTTTAAATGTAAGAAACATAAAAAATATAGAAACATTATCCATATTTAAAGAAATAACACAATCTTTAAATCTAAGAAACATCATGGAGTTGAAAAATATAGAAACATGTCATGCAATATAAATATTTAGAAATATATTATTTTCCTATAAGCTTTTTTAGATCTTCTTTAAACTTTTTAAAAATAAGATATTCAAAAATAATAAAGTTGTTATTATATTTTTTATTTACATATTTACTAAGAAGACATTTTTTCTATTATTTTTTATTTTTTCTACAATTTCAAGAAGCAATAAAAATGAAATAGACAAAATTCAATTAAGGGAAACAAAAATGAATTTATTTAAATTAATATCCAAACAAAGTATACAAGTAGCACTCTATATTTCAGAACACCATGGCATTCTCATAATATTAATACCAATATCTAATAATAATAATAAGAAAGTGTACAATTAGCACTCTATATTTCAGAAACCCCATGGCCCTATAATAATACTAATAGAAAAATCTAATACATTCATTATCTAAGCATTGCCAATTTTAATGCTTTTTACATCGCCATTGTTGCCTCCATCAGAGTGCGTTTTGGGAGCATTCATAGTTAAAACCCAGTTCTCAAGCTTTACCGAAATGCTATCCACATTCACATTTTTCGGCAAACAAAATTGCCTCATAAATCACCCACTGGAACGCTCAACACGGTGCCATTGATTCGTCTTTTCCTCCTCTTCTTTGTGCCTCTCCCTGCTCATTCATAGGGTAGTCTGATCCACCAAATCGATTTTCAAATCCTCCTTCCTCAGCCCTGCAACAAATCTTTAAGAAAAAACTGCTAGAATGGAACATAATAAACCTAGAAAAGGGGGCAAATGGATTATTGATATTTTACCAGGCAAATCTATGGTGAAGACATGAGCTTTAGGGGTTTCCTTCCAATCAACCCTTGTGTTGGCCACAGCCATGGTGTCCCTTGAAAAAGTCACTGTGGGGATAGTCAAATCCATGGCATCCCATATACGATAAATGGGAAGCCATGGATCAAAGAGGCTCTTTTCCCATGGATCCCATATGCCTATGCCTCTTCCAAAAAATGGAGTCAGAGCCTTTTTTTTACCAAATAAATATGAAAAGAGGTTGAAATTTTGTAGAGCTTGTAAATGTACAAAATGTTGTAAATTGTCTTTGTGATGACCAACTCAAAAGATTGGTTTCAATTTATAGACGGGATGAGAGGATTCGAGAGAGGTGTAGATTTGTGAAGAATGTTTACAGAGGGAATAAGTTGGTGAGGGAAGCGTTTAATCTGTTTAAAGGGAATGCCACTTGTTCGCACACCGCATAGCATAAAAAATATTGTTCTGCAGGCTGTAGATTACTAGCAAGGTATCACAGCTCTCAACTGCTATCTGCGAGAACAGTTCTAGAAACATCTATGACTATGGAGCGTCGCCATTATTAATATATTATTTTAGAAAACAATTCATATTCCATAATGGATGAATGCAATAATGGGCGAAAGGAACTGTTCATTGTCATACTGGCAGCTGCCTTTCAATTTTTTTAAAAATGTTAAATTGTTTACAACGAAATCTGCTCCTATTGTAGAAGCCTTTCGGCTTAAACAAATCGCCTTATAAGCCCCAATCAAACTAGTGTTTTGAGTTAGAAGCTACTAAAACTTTTATTGATGACAATAACTTCAAGTCAATTAAACTAGCTTATATATACCTCTATATATATTACGCCGAGAGTAATCGTTCTCAAGGCGCCTATTTTCATTTAATCCCAAGGTTATTTTAATCACAGTTGGGATTTATGAAAATGAAAATAGGCGCCTCGAGAACGATTAATCTCGGCGTAATATATATAGAGGTATATATAAGCTAGTGGCAATTGCGGCACAATAGGAAAAATATTTTTAAATATTTTTCTATTTTTTTAAGGTTAGTGCTGAATTATTTATTTCCTTTTAAATACAATTGTATAAACTTACTATAAAATTATTCTTGAATATTTTATTTTTTAATTCTATATATGGTGTTTATTTGCATCACTTTAATTCAATTTTAGTCTAAGCATATTGTTACGTAAAATGTTATATTGAAGAGTAGAGTTATAGTTAGGGTTAGGGTTAGTGTTAGGGTTGGGGCTATTGTTAGGGTTTGAGTTATGGATAGGGTTAGAGTTACGGTCATGAATAGAGTTACAATTAGAGTCAAGATTAGCATTAGGGTTAGGGCTAGGGTTATTTTTAGGATTACGAATCTTGTTAGGGTTATAGTTAGGGTCAGGTTTAGAATTAGAGTTAGAGTTAATGTTAGGATTAGGGTTAGAATTTGGGTTACAAATATAGTTAGGGTTAGAATTAGAGTTAGGGTTAGGGTTAAGGTAAGGGCGAGGGTAAGAATAAGGGTTTAGGTTTAAAATATAGTTAGGGTTAGGATTAGAATTAGAGTTAGGGTTTGAGTTAGAGGTAGAGTTAGAATTGGAGCTCAAATAAGGGCTAGAGTTAGAGTTGAAATTAGGGTTATGATTAGGGTTACAATTAGGCTTAGGGTTAGGGTTAAAATTAGATTTACGGTTAGAGTTAGAGAAAGGGGTAGAGAAGGGGTTAGTTTTAGGGTGATGGTTAAGGTTAGGTCTATATTTAGACTTAGGGTTGTATATAGAGTTACATTAGGGTTAAGGTTAGGGTAAGGGTTTGAGTTGGGGTTAAGGTTAGGGTTAGGGTTAGGGCTATGGTTTTCATCTAGATCAAAGTAAGGGTTAAAGTTAGAGTTAGAGTTTTGAGTCAGGGTTAAGGTTAGAGTTAGGGTTAGGTTATGGTTTTAGTGAAGGTTAAACTAAGGATTAGGGTTAAGATTAGAGTCTAATTATGGTAGAGTTAGATTTATAGTCAGGGTTAGAGTTAGGGGTAGGATTGTGGTTAAAAAAAAGTAATTTTCTTTTTGGCATATTGTAATGTAAAATGTTATAGTCAAACATAGATATATGGTTAGGGACAAAGTTACCATTACAGTTAATGTTAACCTTAGGGATAGAATAAGGGTTAGGGTTAGCATTAGGGTTAGGGCTAGAGTTAGGGTTAGGGTTTGAGTTATGGTTAAGGTTAGGGTTAGAGTTACGGTTATGGTTATTGTTAGAGTTATGGTTAAGGTTTGGGTTAGAGTTATGTTTATGGTTAAGGTTAGGGTTAGAGTTATGGTTATGGTTAAGGTTCGGATTAGAGTTATGTTTATGGTTAAGGTGAGGGTTAAAGTTATGGTCATAGTTAAGGTTAGGGTTAGAGTTATGGTTATGGTTAGGGTTAGTGTTATAGTAAGGCTAGGGTTAGGGTTTGAGTCAAGGTTAAGGTTAGGGTTTGAGTCAAGATTAAAGTAAGGGTTAGGGTTAGGGTTAGAGTCCAATTATGGTAGATTTAGATTTAGGGTTAGAGTTATGCTCATGGTTAAGATTAGGGTTAGAGTTATGGTTATGGTTAGGGTTATTATAGGACTCGAGTTAGGGTTATTGTAGGGATAGGGTTAGGGTTTGAGTCAGGGTTAACATTAGATTTAAGATCAGGGTTAGGGTTTTAGTTAGGATTAAAGTTAGGGTTAGGGTTAGGGTTAGAGTTAGGGATAGAGTTATGTTTATGGTTAAGTTTAGGGTTAGAGTTATGCTCATGGTTAAGGTTAGGGTTAGACTTATGGTTATGGTTAGGGATAGGGTTATAGTAGGGCCAAGGTTAGGGTTAGGGTTAGGTTTAGGGCTTGAGTAAGGGTTAAGGTTCTAGAGTTATGGTTAGGGAAAAGTTTTGAGCCAAGATTAAAGTTAGGGTTAGGGTTATGGTTAGAGTCCAATTATGGTAGAGTTAGATTTAGGGTTAGAGTTAGGGACAAATTAATGTTTATGGTTAAGGTTAGTGTTAAGGTTAGGGTTAGGGTTAGAGTTAGAGTTAAGGTCAAGGTCAAGGTTAGAATTAAGGTTAGGGTTAGTGTTAAGGTTAGGGTTAGGGTTAGAGTTAGGGTTAGCATTAGGATGAAAACTAGGGTAAGGGATAGGGTTTGAATTAGAGTTAGGGTTCTTGTTAGGGTTAGGTTTACAATTAGAGCTAGAGTTAGGGTCAGGGTTAGAGTTATAGTCAAGGTTAGGGTTAGGGTTAGGTTTAAAATTTGAGTTAGAGTTGGGATTAGGGTTAGGGTTAGAATTAGGGTTAGAAATATAGTTAGGATTAGAGATAGAGTTAGGGTTAGGGTAAGGGTAAGAATTAGGGTGAGGGTTAGAATTAGGATTACAAATATAGTTAAAGTTAGTGTTAGGGTTAGAATAAGAGTTACGGTAAGGGTTAGAGATAGAGTTAGAATTAGAGTTAGAATAAGGGTTTGAGTTAGAGTTAGAGTTAGAGTTAGGGTTATATTTAGGGTTAGAATTAAGGTTAGGATTAGAATTAGTGTTAGAGTTAGGGTTATGGTTAGTGTTAGGGTTATGGTTATGGTTAGGGTTAGGGTTAGTGTTAGGGTTATGGTTAGGATTAGCATTAAGGTTAGGGTTACAATTAGAGTAAGAGTTAAAATTAGAGGTAGTGTTAGTGTTAGTGTTAGTATAAGAGTTAGAGTTAGAATTAGAGTTAGAGTTAGGGTTCAAGTTAGAGTTAGAGTTAAAGTTAGAGATATAGTTGTGATCAGGGTTAGATTAGGGTTAGGGTTAAAGTTACCTGATTAGATTTAGGGATAGGGTAAGAGTTAGGGCTAGGATTAGGATTAGAATTAGGGTTAGTGTTAGAGTTAGAGTTATATATAGTGTTAGGGTTAGGATTAGGGTAGGTTTATAGTCAAAGTTAGGGTTAGGGTTAATATTGGGGTTAGGGTTACAAAAAGAGTCAGAGTTACTGTTAGGGTTAGAATTAGGGGTAGGGTTGGAATTAGGGATAAAGTTGGAGTTGGAGTTAGGGTTAGAGTTAGAGTTAGAGTTAGATTTAGGGTAAGAATCAGGGTTAGAATTAGGGTTAGGATTAGAATTAGCATTAGAGTTAGAGTTAGGGTTAGAATTAGGGTTAGGGTAAGAATTAGAGTTAGAGTTATAGTTAGGGTTAGAGTTAGGAATAGAGTTATAGTTAGGGTTAGAGCTAGAATTGGGGTTAGGGTTAGAATTAGGGTTAGAGTTAGGGTTATATAGGTTTGGGTTAGGATTAGGGGTAGAATTAGAGTTACAATTAGAGTTAGAATTAGAATTAGGGTTAGGGTTAGAATTAGGGTTACAAATATAATTAGGGTTATAGATTGAGTTAGAGTTAGAGTTAGGGTAAGGGTAACAATTAGGGTTAGGGCTAGAATTAGGGTTACAAATAAAGTTAGGGTTAGAATTAGGGTTAGGGTTAGGGTTAGATTTAGAGGTAGGATTTGAGCTAGAGTTAGAGTTAGAATTAGAATTAGAAGAAGAGTTGGAGTTAGAGGTAGGGTTAGAATTAGGGCTAGGATTATGGTTAGCATAAGGGTTATGGTTAGAGTTAGGGTTAGCATTAGGGTTAGGGTTATAATTAGTGTTAGTGTTAGGGTTAGAATTGGGGCTAGAATTGAGGGTAGGGTTAGGGTTAAGGTTAGGGTTAGAATTAGAGTTAGAGTTAGGGATCAAGTTAGAGTTAAAGTTGGAGATAGAGTTGGGGTTAGGGTTAGATTTAGGGTTAGGGCTAGAGTTAGGGTTGGATTTAGGGTTAGATTTAGGTTTAGAGTTAGAGTTAGGGTTAGAATTAGGATTGGGTTTATGATTAGAATTAGGGTTAGGATTAGAGTTAGAGTTACATATAGTGTTAGGGTTAGGAATAACATTATATATAGTGATAGGATTAGGATTATGGGTAGGATTAGGGTTAGAGTTAGGGTTAGAGTTAGGGTTACAATTAGAGTTAGAGTTATAATTATAGTTAGGGTTAGAGTTAGAGTTAGAGTTAGGGTTAGAATTAGGGGTAGGGGTAGGGTTAGGGTTAGAGATGGAGTTGGAGTTAGAGTTAGGGTTAGAGTTAGAATACAGCTTAAAATTAAGGTTAGAATTAGCATTAGATTTAGGATTATAAAGGGTTAAGGTTAGGGTTAGGGGGAGAATTAAAGTTCGAGATAGAGTTAGAGTTAGATTTAGGGTTAGGGTCAAAATTAGAATTATCTAGTTAGAGTTAGAGTTAGAGTTAGAGTTAGAGTTAGGGTTTGTGTTATTATTGAGGTTAAGATAATTTTTGGGTTACTAATCATATTATAGTTGATGTTAGTGCTATTATTACACTTTACCTTGGTGTTAGGATAATTGACAAGTTAAATTTTAATGTGGGTTAGTTCTATTATAGTGCCCATGATTAGTGCTATTGTGATACAAGTTATTAACCTTTTTAATAATGTAATCCCTACCCCCCTCTCTCTCCCCCTCTCTCTCTTTAACTACACCCATTAATATCTCCCCCCATAATTTGTCTCTCTAATCTCTAGATACACCCACTTATCTCTCCCACCCTACTTTCTACATACTCCTCCTAATCTCTCTCTCCCTTTATGCTCTCTAGATACACCCCTAATCTCTCTCTCTCTCTCTCTCTCTCTCTCTCTCTCTCTCTCTCTCTCTCTCTCTCTCTCTCTCTCTGGGTGTGTGTTACACTAAAATAAGGGACATGGTTAAGGGAAGTATGAGATTTAGGTGTAGTGTTCGAGTATTTGGAGTACAACTATGGTCAAATTTGGGATATATGTTATACAAATGACTTGAATAGTGGAAAAATTAATTCATGAAAGGGAAGTTATAAGTCCCAACACAACAATTCAGATGATGTTAAAAGTGTGAAAGAATATATAAGAGTCAATTTTATGAAAATTATTTCTCCATGATGATGTGAGAACATTATATGTTGTTGAATTTTTAATAATGCTAATGCAATTTTTATTGCGATGATTAAGAATTGTAATCAATAAATCTCCCTATCATTAAGGAATCTATTTAGACTTATGATTTTCTTTCTTAGTAATATATTTAGTAGCCACATCCATTGAAGAAATTTTTCATACAACAATAAATTTATTTTGTTTTCTTCTCTTCTCCATGAAAGTTACATTGAACAATGGAGAAATAAAATTGCTAATCCAACTAATTAGAAGTAAAAATTTGAAACCGGAGACAAGAATGAACTATATACAAAAAATATATCTGTGATGGTGTAAATACATGTCACATTCTTCAATGATTAGGATTCTTTTGTGACCTTTATTTGAACAATGATTGTGAAATACTTCTTTCATCATTGAGGGAAACCCATCCACTTCTGTAGATGTGTCACACATAAATTTTTATGCATCTTCCATTTCCTCAACATAGCCAATTGGAAATATTGCTTCTCTACAACTTTAATTATAGTTGTGTGTGCCTCTTTAATTATTTGTAGGCATTTGTCAAACTCAATCTCGAAGAAATCATTTGAGATCATTGAAGTAGTTAGGCTCTAGTATCCAATAATGTTTGACTCTCTGTTCGAGGTATACATAACTCAAATAGTAACCTACAAACTTATAAACAAAATCAACATATGGAAATAATAATAATGAAAAAGAATTAATAGTTAACATAAATTCTTTCAAATGAATAATGTTCAAAATAACATAAATAAAAATCAAAACTATTTCAAATGAAATAGTTAGATTGTAATGTTTGAAATATGGTGGCATTGTCTTCCACTTTTCAAACATTACAAACATAAATATTAATAAAAATCTATATATAATCTAATTAAATAATGACAAAATATAAACTAAATATATGATTCATTTATTTTAAATTAATTACTAACTTTAATAAAATATAAATTTTATTGATAAGGTGACCTTCTTGTCCACATCAATGATTAAATTTAATTATGAAACATTAAAAATATAAATATTTTGAAACATGCAAATATAAAACTATTATGAAATATACAAATCTAAAACATGGAAACCAAAAGTATTTTGAAATATGCAAATCTAAAACTAATGTAAAATATGGAAATGTAAAACTAAATTGAAACATGCACATTAAAAATTTGCAAAAGAAATGTATTATCAAACATCTAAATCAAATAGTTTTTGAATCCTAAATCTAAATCAAACATACAAGGCTAAACTATATGGAACTTTAATCTACTCCTGTTCAAAAACTCTAATTGCTCCAATAATCTCCATCTCTTCCTCCTTGCAAAAACACAAAATAAAAATGAAATGTCGAGCATTTGTTTTATAATTTATGAGAGAACCCTCATATCCCCCAATAGATGTCTTTTGACATTCCATGAATTTGTTTCAAATTCCCCCACTCCTCACAAAAAATAAGCATGAATGTGCATGCAAAAATATATTTAACAAAAAGAAAATGTTTTATATTTAAAATTTTAATTAAGTTAATTCAGCCCTATTTTCTTGGGTTCTATTTTTTTGGCCTTATTTTTTTAGGTCCTATTATTTCAGTATCCATTTGGCTTAATATTATTTTGGCTAGCTATTATTTTGAGAATTTTATTTTATAATTCAATAATGATAAAATATATGATTTATCTACTTTAAATAAATCATTAACTTTAATAAAATATAAATTGTATTGATATGGTGGCATTCTCATCCAGATTAATGATAAAATTATGCTTTGAAACATGAAAATATAAATACTTAGAAACATGCAAATGTAAAACTATTGTGAAACATTCAAATCTGAAACATGCAAACCAAAACTATTTTGAAATATGCAAATCTAAAACTAATATGAAACATGCAAATATAAAACTAATTTGAAACATGCACTTTTAAAATATGTAAATTAAAAGTAATATAAAATATATAAATCAAATAGATTTTGAATACAAATCTAAATCTAAATCAAACATGCAAGACTAAACTATTAAATGCAAGCCTAAATAGTTATGAACAAAATTCTAAATCTAAATGAAATTAATTAAAATTGAAATCTAAATCAAAGTAGAATATTATAACTAATTTTGAATTTCAATTTACATCTACATCTAAATCTAAATGAAAATGTAAATTAAAAATAGAAATCTCACCTGCAAAAATGTTACTCCAAAACTTCAATCTACTCCTATTCAAAAACTCCAATATAATCCTCCAATAACCTCCACCTCTTCCTTGTTGCAAAAACATAAAATGAAAATGAAATGAGGAGCCTTGGTTTTATAACTTTTGAGAGGTTCCTCATATCCCCCAATAGACATCTCTTCACATTCCATGAATTTGTTTCAAATTCCCCCACTCCCCACAAAAAAAAGCATGAATGTGCATGCAAAATTATATTTAACAAAAAAAAATCATATTGAGATTATTTCGCCCCTATTTTTTTGAGCCCTATTTTTTCGGGCCCTTTTTTTGGTCCCTATTTTTTCGGGTCCTACTTTTTCGGGCCCTACTTTTTCGAGCCCTATTATTTTGGGCCTATTATTTCGGCCTCCATTTGGCTTCCTATTATTTCGGCCAGCTATTATTTCGAGAATTCTTTTTCAATATTTAATTTGGAAGTTTGTAACTGCTCCCAATTCTTTTTTATTGATGAAGAATCTTTTTTGGTATATTCTCGTGCTGGGTATTTGTGCTGTGATTGTATAGAATGCCTTTCGGTGTAATAAATACTAGCTTATATATACCTCTATATATAATACGCCCAGAGTAATCATTCTTGAGGCGCCTATTTTCATTTAATCCCAAGGTTATTTTAATCACAATTAAAATAGGCACCTCGAGAATGATTACTCTCATCGTAATATATATAGAGGTATATATAAGCTAGTGGCAATCGTGATGCAACAGGAAAAGTATTTTAAGTTTGTTTTTCTATTTTTTTAAGGTTAGTGCTGAATTATATATTTCTTTTTAAATACAATTGTATAAACTTACTATAAAAAGGTAATAGTGTAAACTTTCTATAAAATTATTCTTGAATATTTTATTTTTTAATTCTATATATGGTGTTTATTTGCATCACTTTAATTCAGTTTTATTTTAAGCATATTGTTACGTAAAATGTTATATTGAAGAGTAGAGTTATAGTTAGGGATAGAGTTAGTGTTAGGGTTGGGGCTATTGTTAGGGTTTGAGTTATGGATAGGGTTAGAGTTACGATCATGAATAGAGTTACAATTAGAGTTAGGATTAGCATTAGGGTTAGGGCTAGGGTTATTTTTAGGATTACGAATCTTGTTAGGGTTATAGTTAGGGTTAGGTTTAGAATTAGAGTTAGAGTTAATGTTAGGATTAGGGTTAGAATTTGAGTTACAAATATAGTTAGGGTTACGGTTAAGGTAAGGGTGAGGGTAAGAATAAGGGTTTAGGTTACAAATATTGTTAGGGTTAGGATTAGAATTAGAGTTAGGGTTTGAGTTAGAGGTAGAGTTAGAATTGGAGCTTGAATAAGGGCCAGAGTTAGAGTTGAAATTAGGGTTAAAATTAGGATTAGGGTTAGGGTTAAAATTAGATTTACAGTTAGAGTTAGAGAAAGGGGTAGTTTTAGGGTGATGGTTAAGGTTAGGTTTATATTTAGAGTTAGGGTTGTATATAGAGTTACATCAGGGTTAAGGTTAGGAAGGGTTTGAGTCAGGGTTAAGGCTAGGGTTAGGGTTAGGGCTATGGTTTTCATCTAGATTAAATTAAGGGTTAAGGTTAGAGTTAGAGTTTTGAGTTAGGGTTAAGGTTAGAGTTAGGGTTAGGTTATGATTTTAGTGAAGGTTAAACTAAGGATTAGGGTCAGGATTAGAGTCTAATTATGGTAGAGTTAGATTTACAGTTAGGGTTATATTTAGCGTTAGAGTTAGGGGTAGGATTATGGTTAAAAAAGGTAATTTTCTTTTTGGCATATTGTAATGTAAAATGTTATAGTCAAACATAGATATATGGTTAGGGACAAAGTTACCATTACAGTTAATGTTAACCTTAGGGATAGAATAAGGGTTAGGGTTAGCATTAGGGTTAGGGTCGGAGTTAGTGTTAGGGTTTGAGTTATGGTTAAGGTTAGGGTTAGAGTTACGGTTATGGTTACTGTTAGAGTTATGGTTAAGGTTTGGGTTAGAGTTATGTTTATGGTTAAGGTTAGGGTTAGAGTTATGGTTATGGTTAAGGTTTGGAGTAGAGTTATGTTTATGGTTAAGGTTAGGGTTAGAGTTATGGTCATTGTTAAGGTTAGGGTTATGGTTATGGTTAGGGTTAGTGTTATAGTAAGGCTAGGGTTAGGGTTTGAGTCAGGGTTAAGGTTAGAGTCAAGGTTAGGGTTTGAGTTAGGATTAAAGTAAGGGTTAGGGTTAGGGTTAGAATCCAATTACGGTAGACTTAGATTTAGGGTTAGAGTTATGCTCATGGTTAAGGTTAGGGTTAGAGTTATGGTTATGGTTAGGGTTAGGGTTATTATAGGGCTCGAGTTAAGGTTATTGTAGGGATAGGGTTAGGGTTTGAGTCAGGGTTAAGGTTAGATTTAGGATTAGGGTTAGGGTTTTAGTTAGGATTCAAGTTAGGATTAGGGTTAGGGTTAGAGTCTAATTATGGTAGAGTTAGATTTAGGGTTAGAGTTAGGGATAGAGTTATGTTTATGGTTAAGTTTATGGTTAGAGTTATGCTCATGGTTAAGGTTAGGGTTAGACTTATGGTTATGGGTAGGGTTAGGGTTATAGTAGGGACAGGGTTAGGGTTAGGGTTAGGGCTAGGTCTTGAGTAAGGGTTAAGGTTCTAGAGTTATGGTTAGGGAAAGGTTTTGAGCCAAGATTAAAGTTAGGGTTAGGGTTATGGTTAGAGTCCAATTATGGTAGAGTTAGATTTAGGGTTAGAGTTAGGGACAAATTAATGTTTATGGTTAAGGTTAGTATTAAGGTGAGGGTTAGGGTTAGATTTAGAGTTAAGGTTAGGGTTAAGGTTAGAATTAAGGATAGGGTTAGTGTTAAGGTTAGGGTTAGGGTTAGGGTTAGAGTTAGAGTTAGGGTTAGCATTAGGATGAAAATTAGGGTAAGGGATAAGGTTTGAATTAGAATTAGGGTTCTTGTTAGGGTTAGGTTTACAATTAGAGCTAGAGTTAGGGTCAGGGTTAGAGTTACAGTCAAGGTTAGAGTTAGAGTTAGGGTTAGGGTTAGGTTTAAAATTAGAGTTAGAGTTGGGATTAGGGTTAGGGATAGAATTAGGGTTATAAATATATTTAGGATTAGAGATAGAGTTAGGGTTAGGGTAAGGGTAAGAATTAGGGTGAGGGTTAGAATTAGGGTTACAAATATAGTTAGGGTTAGTGTTAGGGTTAGAATAAGAGTTAGGGTTAGGGTTAGAGATAGAGCTAGAATTAGAGTTAGAATAAGGGTTGGAGATAGAGTTAGAGTTAGAGTTAGGGTTATATTTAGGGTTAGAATTAAGGTTAGGATTAGAATTAGTGTTAGAGTTAGGGTTAGGGTTAGTGTTAGGGTTATGGTTAGGGTTAGCATTAGGGTTAGGGTTAGGGTTAGGGTTAGGGTTAGAGTTAGGGTTATGGTTAGGATTACCATTAGGGTTAGGGTTACAATTAGAGTTAGAGTTAAAATTAGAGGTAGTGTTAGTGTTAGTGTTAGTATAAGAGTTAGAGTTAGAATTAGAGTTAGAGTTAGGGTTCAAGTTAGAGTTAGAGTTAAATTTAGAGATAGAGTTATGGTCAAGGTTAGGTTAGGGTTAGGGTTAAAGTTATCTGATTAGATTTAGGGTTAGGGTAAGAGTTAGGGCTAGGATTAGGATTAGAATTAGGGTTAGTGTTAGAGTTAGAGTTATATATAGTGTTAGTGTTAGGATTAGGGGTAGGTTTATAGTCAAAGTTAGGGTTAGGGTTAATATTGGGGTTAGGGTTACAAAAAGAGTTAGAGTTAGAGTTAGGGGTAGGGTTAGAATTAGAGATAAAGTTAGAGTTGGATTAAGGGTTAGAGTTAGAGTTAGAGTTAGATTTAGAGTAAGAATCAGGGTTAGAAGTAGGGTAAGAATCAGGGTTGGAATTAGGGTTAGGATTAGAATTAGCATTAGAGTTAGAGTTAGGGTTAGAATTAGGGTTAGGTTTAGGGTTAGGGTTAGGGTTAGGGTAAGAATTATAGTTAAAGTTATAGTTAGGGTTAAAGTTAGGAACAAAGTTATAGTTAGGGTTAGAATTAGGTTAGGGTTAGAGCTAGAATTGGGGTTAGGGTTAGAATTAGGGTTAGAGTTAGGGTTATATAGGTTCGGGTTAGGATTAGGGGTAGAATTGGAGTTACAATTAGTGTTAGAGTTAGCATTAGAGTTAGGGTTAGAATTAGGGTTACAAATATAATTAGGGTTATAGATTGAGTTAGAGCTAGAGTTAGGGTAAGGGTAATAATTAGGGTTAGGGCTAGAATTAGGGTTACAAATAAAGTTAGGGTTAGAATTAGGGTTAGGGTTAGGGATAGATTTAGAGGTAGGATTTGAGGTAGAGTTAGAGTTAGAATTAGAATTAGAACAAGAGTTGGAGTTAGAGGGAGGGTTAGAATTAGGGCTAGGATTATGGTTAGCATAAGGGTTATGGTTAGAGTTAGGGTTAGCATTAGGGTTAGGGTTATAATTAGTGTTAGTTTTAGTGTTAGTGTTAGTGTTAGGGTTGGAATTGGGGCTAGAATTGAGGCTAGGGTTAGGGTTAGAATTAGGGTTAGTGTTAGAATTAGTGTTAGAGTTAGGGATCAAGTTACTAATCATATTATAGCTGATGTTAGTGCTATTATTACACTTTACATTGGTGTTAGGATAACTGATAGGTTAAATTTTAATATGGGTTAGTTCTATTATAGTGCCCATGATTAGTGCTATTGTGATACAAGTTATTAACCTTTTTAATAATGTAATCCCTCCCCCACTCTCTCTCTCTAACTACACCCATTAATATTTCCCCCCACTATCTAAATATACCCTCTCTCTCTGTAGTCTCTAGTAATACCCCCTAATTTGTCTCTCTAATCTCTAGATACACTCACTTATCTCTCCCACCCTACTTTCTAGATACTCCTCCTAATCTCTCTCTCCCTTTATGCTCTCTAGATACACCCCTAATCTCTCTCTCTCTCTCTCTCTCTCTCTCTCTCTCTCTCTCTCTCTCTCTCTCTCTCTCTCTCTCTCTCTCTCTCTCTCTCTCTCTCTCTCTCTACATAAAACATGCCTCTATAAGAAACATAATATGAGCTCCTTCTTGTCTACAGGTATGCTCTCTCTCTCTCTCTCTCTCTCTCTCTCTCTCTCTCTCTCTCTCTCTCTCTCTCTCTCTCTCTCTCTCTCTCTCTCTCTCTCTGTTGGTGTGTTTATATACATATTATCACTTATAAAAAATAATATTATTTCTAATTACTTGTACATATAGGGTTAGGCTAAGGTATATAATTTACTAAATGATTAGTACAATCATATATAAAGTAAGAGTTAAAGTTAGGATCCAAGGTTTAAAATTTTATTTATATGACACTCGATGTTATGGTTAGGGTTAATAAGTGGTTAAATGTTACACTAAAATAAGGGACAAAGTTAAGGGAAGTATGAGATTTAGGTGTAGTGCTGGAATATTTGGAGTACAACTATGGTCAAATTTGGGATATATGTTATACAAATGACTCAAATAGTGGAAAAATTAATTCTTGAAAGGGAAGTTATAAGTCCCAACACAATAATTCAGATGATGTTAAAAGTGTGAAAGAATATATAAGAGTCAATTTTATGAAAATTATTTGTCCATGATGATGTGAGAATATATATATTGTTGAATTTTTAATAATACTAATGCAATTTTTATTGCAATGATTAAGAATTGTAATCAATAAATCTCCCTATCATTAAGGAATCTATTTAGACTTATGATTTTCTTTCTTGATTAATATATTTAGTAGCCACATCCATTGAAGAAATTTTTCATACAAAAATAAATTTATTTTGTCTCGTTCTCTTCTCCATGAAAGTTACATTGAACAATGGGGAAATAAAATTCCCAATACAACTAATTATAAGTGAAAATTTGAAACCGAAAGACAAGAATGAACTATATACAAAAAATATATCTGTGATGGTGTGAATACATGTCACATTCTTCAATGATTATAATTCTTTTGTGACCTTTATTTGAACAAAGATTGTGAAATACATCTTTCATCATTGAGGGAAATCCATCCAGTTTTGTAGATGTGTCACATAGAAATTTTTATGCATCTTCCATATGCATTTCTTCCATTTCCTCAACATAGTCAATTGGAAATATTGCTTCTCTACAACTTTAATTATAGTTGTGTGTGCCTCTTTAATTATTTGTAGGCATTTGTCAAACTCAATCTCCAAGAAATCATTTGAGATCATTGAAGTAGTTAGGCTCTAGTATCCAATAATGTTTGATTCTCTATTTGAGGTATCCATAACTCAAATAGTAACCTGTAAAATTATAAAAAAAAAATCAACATATGGAAATAATCATAATGAAAAAGTATTAATAGTTAACATAAATTATTTCAAATGAATAATGTTCAAAATAACATAAATAAAAATCAAAACTATTTCAAATGAAATAGTTAGATTGTAATGTCTGAAATATGGTGGCATTGTCTTCCACTTTTCAAACATTACAAACATAAATATTAATAAAAATCTATATATAGTATGAAAAATATTTAAATAAAACACATATATAATCTAATTAAATAATGACAAAATATAAACTAAATATATGATTCGTTTATTTTAAATTAATCACTAACTTTAATAAAATACAAATTTTATTGATAAGGTGACCTTCTTGTCCACATCAACGATTAAATTTAATTATGAAACATTAAAAATTTAAATATTTTGAAACATGCAAATATAAAACTATTATGAAACATACAAATCTAAAACATGGAAGCCAAAAGTATATTTGAAATATGCAAATCTAAAACTAATGTAAAACATGGAAATGTAAAACTAAATTGAAACATGCACATTAAAAATCTGCAGAAGAAATGTATTATCAAATATCTAAATCAAATAGTTTTTGAATTCTAAATCTAAATCAAACATACAAGGCTAAACTATATGGAACTTTAATCTACTCCTGTTCAAAAACTCTAATTGCTCCAATAATCTCCATCTCTTCCTCCCTGCAAAAACACAAAATGAAAATGAAATGAGGAGCATTTGTTTTATAATTTATGAGAGAACCATCATATCCCCCAATAGATGTCTTTTGACATTCGACGAATTTGTTTCAAATTTCCCCACTCCTCACAAAAAAAAAGCATGAATGTGCATGCAAAAATATATTTAACAAAAAGAAAATGTTTTATATTAAAAATTTTAATTAATTTATTTTAGCCCTATTTTCTTGAGTTCTATTTTTTTGGCCTTATTTTTTCAGGTCCTATTATTTTGGCATCCATTTGGCTTAATATTATTTTGGTTAGCTATTATTTCGAGAATTTATTTTATTTTATAATTCAATAATGATAAAATATATACTAAATATATGATTTATCTACTTTAAATAAATCATTAACTTTAATAAAATATAAATTGTATTGATATGGTGGCATTCTCATCCAGAGTAATGATAAAATTATGCTTTGAAACATGAAAATATAAATACTTAGAAACATGCAAATGTAAAACTATTGTGAAACATTCAAATCTAAAACTAATATGAAACATGCAAATATAAAACTAATTTGAAACATGCACTTTTAAAATATGTAAATGAAAAGTATTATAAAATATATAAATCAAATAGATTTTGAATATAAATCTAAATCTAAATCAAACATGCAAGACTAAACTATTAAATGCAAGCCTAAATAGTTATGAATAGAATTCTAAATCTAAATGAAATTAATTAAAATTGAAATCTAAATCAAAGTAGAATATTATAACTAATTTTGAATTTCAATTTACATCTACATCTAAATCTAAATGAAAGTTTAAATAAAAAATAGAAATCTCACCTGCAAAAATGTTACTCCAAAACTTCAATCTACTCCTATTCAAAAACTCCAATCTAATCCTCCAATAACCTCCACCTCTTCCTTCTTGCAAAAACATAAAATAAAAATGAAATGAGGAGCCTTGGTTTTATAACTTTTGAGAGGCTCCTCATATCCCCCAATAGACATCTCTTCACATTCCACGAATTTGTTTCAAATTCCCCCACTCCCCACAAAAAATAAGCATGAATGTGCATGCAAAGTAATATTTAACAAAAATAAAATCATATTGAAACTATTTCGCTCCTATTTTTTTGAGCCCTATTCTTTCGGGCCCTATTTTTTGGTCCTTATTTTTTCGGGCCCTACTTCTTCGGGCCCTATTATTTCGAGCCTATTATTTTGGCTTCCATTTCTCTTCCTATTATTTCGGCTAGCTATTATTTCAGGAATTTTTTTTTAATATTTAATTTGGAAGTTTGTAACGGCTCCCAATTCTTTTTTATTGACGAAGAATCTTTTTGGCATATTCTTGTGCTGGGTATTTGTGTTGTGATTGTATAGAATGCCTCTCAGCATAACTAGTAGTTGCACACTCTATTTTTATGTGCAACGATGAGCCTATAGGAGTTTTGATTTTCAAGAAAGTGATATGTTTTGTATAATCTTAAAATTTTATTCTTTATTGAAGTCAATTTAATCATACATATATTCTTAAAATATTGTTAAATAAAGATAATTTACCAATAGAAATAAATGTGTACTATGAAAAAATTCACAATTGAATTTGTTAAAGAAAAATATTTAAAAAATTTGTGTCTGTATGTTCCTATTTTGTTCATTCAATAATTTGTTTGAAATTATTAATTATTAATTGATATTTTGAGCTCTTGTTAACAATTAAAGAATGCGACTTTCCTTGCTAAATACACCAACATTAGAACTATCATTATGTGTTGGCTAGTGGTGAACCATATACAATATATTGACAGAAATGGAAAATGGAAGCATAAATAATAAAAATTGAGCACATTCACAAACTAAATATATATGTAAATTGATAGTTTAAAAGCTATTTTAATTTTGTAATTGAAGTAAGAAACATGAAAATCCTTGCCCTTGCATATGCAACGATAAGCAATGGGACTTGATTTGACAACGGTGCATTTGAAGCTCGCTATAACTCATGTACCAAGCCATCATTAGTGCCTCATAAAACAATATATGAAATTAACTTCAACTTGATTACTTGAAAACCCTCCTTGAAGAAGTATATTATTAGATCTATTCAATTAATCAAACTTACATTTCAACCCAATAAATTAAATGTATTAAAATATATTAGAATTTTTTTAGTAAAGTGATTGAAAGATTGTATAGTTAATTCCATTCTCTACATTTTAAAGAGTGATTTCAAATGCGAGATATTTGTGTATCAATGATAAGCTTAGCATTCAAATTATAAGGGAATTACAAACTTTAGACATAGAATGAAAGAAGCAAATGATAAAGCAACATGCATAAATATCTAAAAAATATCACTACCTCTTAACCTCCTAGAAAAAAATGGAACAATATGACCCCATTGTCAGTACTACAAGTTTCTTCTAGGGAAAGTATTCAAGGCACAAGTTGAGAAGAGAAAATGTGAGAGCTAAAGTAAGGGTACACATTATCCTAACGTTAATTCTTCAACCTTCTCTCATGTTAAAGTGAAAAACTAAAATGAAACTAACCAAAATTTCATTAGAAACTTGTAATATTAACCAATACCTAATTTGTAATACTTGGGGATCGCTTCTTGCATTGGAATGTCAAAGAAAATTTCAAGAGCACAAATGGAGGAAACAACTTGTATTTCTATTGTTTGCACTTGTAGCCAATTGAATCAAAATCACAAATAATAAAGACAGTTCATTGATATAAAATAAAAAAGATTCATAAAGACAAAATAATGTACAATTATAATTGTCAATTTTTTTTTCTTTCTAATCATTTGGTTCAAAATCCCAAAATGTTTTTACCAAATGAGCTTGTAATGCTGAAATACACCTAAATGAATTTGCTAATTCATTATTTTTAGTGGAAAAATTCCAAGAAAATATAAGAATGACAAGATTAAGGAAAATTATATTTCGAAGAGGCAAGAGCTTACAACACAATGGTAAATTGTGAGTCTCTCATTGGGGAGGTCTTGGGTTCAAATATACTTGAGATTAACAAATAATAATAATAATAATAAATGAATAATAAATAATCTAGGCTTTGGCCGATGACAATCTATCGGCTAAATAAATGTATACGAGGATGGTTGTAATAAGGAGACAATGTGTCAAGTTCTTGTCAATATTATTAGAATAGATATTTACAAAATTATGTGGGAATAAATGGATACGAGGATGGTTGTAATAAGAAGACAATGTGTCAAGTTCTTGTCAATATTATTAGAATACATATTTACAAAATTATGTGGGATTATTAGTTCAATGTTGCATTACAAATTCATGGATTTTGACTTTAAATTAAAATAATTGGTACAAAGTAAAAATTTGTGTATAATTATGAAGGTCTAACACTTAATTGGCAAACAAACCCAACAAGATGATGTTGTGTGTGTGTGTGTGTGTGTGTGTGAGAGAGAGAGAGAGAGAGAGAGAGAGAGAGAGAGAGAGAGAGAGAGAGAGAGAGAGAGAGAGAGAGAGAGAGAGAGAGAGAGAGAGAGAGAGAGAGAGAGAGAGAGTTATAAAAGTCAATTAATAGGAAGAGGAAGAGGCAAAGAAGGTGAGAGATCAATTGATAAATATCTCTAGAGATAGAGGAAGACAAAGGGAGAGAGAAATAATCATAGTAGTAGAGATAGTTAGAACAAGAGACAAAGATAAAGGGAGATGAAAGAAGTATTGGTGAAAAAAGCTTACATAATATGATATTCTTATATAAAGTGTGTTCCTAAGTTGTATTTCCTAATAGATATACAACACTATATTTTTCCAAATTTATTTGTTATTATTGCCATGACAAAAATGGTATACAAAAAGTATCAGATTTGAACACTGCTTAAATGGAGTATTGTTCTAAAATTCAAACTTTTAGTGTTAGTATTTTTTATGCACTTCTAACATTATATTTTCTACCTTAGAATGCACCTAGTTTGGTGGATTTGTGTAAGTATTTACATGATGATTTATCTTTACTACTAGATTTATGGCTTGATAGTGTGTGGGGTTCTTCTTTGGATCTTTAAATTGATAGAATGATTAGGATAAATGAGAGGGAGGGTGAATCAGTTGTCCTAAGGTCTAGATGTACCAATTTAACTTTTAACCACTTCAAATGACTTAATCAAACTCATAAATCCACTTGGCCATTATAGCAATTCATTAGCAATTAAGGTTTTCCATTTCATCACTCATCTCTCTATTTAATATATGCTGAACAATAGAAACATATAACAATTAATAACACAAAACACGAAAATAACATTTACACAAGTATAACACCATGATTTAACATGGAAACTCAATTTGGGAAAAACCATCAAGTAACATGCTACTGATTTTTCACTCTTTTGAAATAAGCCTGGTTAAGAGCCAACCTTGTTAAAAATTACAAAACACACTGTTAGGTGTGACCCTATTAAAGGATTTAATCACCCTATTAGGAATGACCTTGTTAGAGGTCTTTAAAACATCCCATTAAAATGTCACCTTGATTAAAGGATTTACAATGTGACTATTAGGTCAACCTTGATTAAATAATTTTATTGCCACAATGGTTAGAAATTAACAACTAGGTTGATCAGATAAAATACAAACTCATTATGCAAATTCAGATCTCCATTTGGCTCATTCTTTGTTTATTGACTGGACTTCATCACATACTCCATCTCTGATTTTTTGGCAACACATCAAGCAATCTCGACCACCAACTTCTCACTTTCCTTTGCAACTTCATTCTTTACTTATCCTCCACAAATTTTCTAGTCCAACAACCAACTGCAAAATATCTCTTATGCCTCCTTAAATAGACATGTTTTCTCTTTTGTCGCTTAAACATAACCATAGATCTTAGAGTCTGATCAAACCCATTGAATCTGTTCATCATTTTGTCCTTCTTTCTTGAAAATTTTAGAAAATTCTCATTGAATCCTAACCTTAGATCGCTTAACAAAATCAATACATGCATTAATACACCATCTCATCAATCCTTATCTTCAACACATTTTGACTCTTTTGTAAATTCAACTATGTCAACCTCAAATCTTGATTCTTTCAAAAACTATTAATTTGTTGACACTCGGTCATCACTATGTTCTTTAGCTCAATCATCACTAGGTAGCTCAGTCACTATTGATCTATCTCACATGACTTACACTGGCTCACTTGGCCTTCACTGCACACAATCATTACTATAGTTTTTCCTTCATCTTTCTCGTCCATTACCATTACTTGACAAATACTATTTTGCTTGACTATTAGTTAAGTTCCTTAATCTTCTGATTCAAGTTCTTCATTGACCTTGTAACCTGTCACTTGGTCAAACTTAGTGTTTTACACAACTTCTTGTCTTCTATCAAACATCTCATCTACACTCCAACTCATCTTTCTTCTTCACTTAATACAATGATCAAACAAAACATTATATTGTCAAATACTAATTGATCAGGTGCGCATTATAGATCCATCATACTTACTCCTCTTTACTCAAAAAATTTAGAAGTTTATTTTGTCATCTTCTCTTTTCAAATCCTCTTCATCAATCAATTGGTATGAAACTTTACACTGTTAGAAAATGTCTTACAAGTAAAGTTTGACATCAATGGCAACACAACAATTTTTCTACTTGTAGTTTCCAACAAGCTCCCTCTTTAGCATTGATGAAAATACCTTTAGTTACCATGCAATTACTATAAGCTCCCTCTATGTTCTATGTCAGATCTTCATTAGTATCCTTAGTTTCATTATGATTCTTATCCATGCACTTCTTTACATTTCTCCCTCTATGACACCAATTGAGATTTTTCAATATAATACCAATTTTAATGACTCCCTCTTTGATATATCTCCCATGATGGAAACTTAGCACATATCTCCCTCACACATATTTAGATATTGGATGCTAACTTGATATACTTCTTCTCCCTCTTTGACAACAATTCCAAAGACATCATCCACTATGCACATCTCCTTTATCTTTGTCCTTAACTATAGCACCATGTGCCTACTTGTAGCTTCATCAATTCATACTTCTAACTTTCTTTTCACAACTTTAGGTAGTTCCTAGAGTGTGACCTCCTGCATCGATTTGTAAGATAGTCTAATTATAACAATTGATGCAATGTTTTATCTCTTCTTAGTTTTCTTCAATTAGGGGAATGATCCCTAACTTACCTCTTAGATACACAAATAAATCCTTAGGTATTACCTTAGTGAATTTATTAACTATCTATTCCTTTATGTTCATGTATTCCAATCTTAATTCTTTGTCTTGCTTTAATTCCCTCAAGTAATGATAATAGAAATATGTTTGATCTTTGTGTGCATCACATGATTCTTGGATATGTTTATAGCACCTATGTTATCATTATATATCACCATAGGTTCAATAATCTCTTCCTTCATTCCTTCTAACAATTGCTTGATCCATACTATGTTTGAGCAATTAACTACTATTGCAGCATACTCAATTTTTGGTATGGATTGAGAAATACAATTTGGCTTCTTACTTGTCTATGAAACCAATTTCTTGCCTAGAAAGAAATCACCTCCACTTGTACTCTTTCTATCATCAAAATTTCCAACCCAATCAACATTTGTGTGATCTTTCAGCTCAAACTTGTCATTCTTCTTATACCATAAACCATAATCACTTCAATATCATTTTCAAAACCATCATGTGACTCTCCTTAGGATTAATAGAAAATATTGTAACAACACCAACATCTAATGCAATGTCAAGTTTGTTATGTACAACATATTGCAATTCTCCAATCATTGACCCATACAATGTCTTATTTACTTCAATAGAATCATCATTCTTTGAAAGTCTATGTCTAGTAGCCATAGGTATTCCTGAAGGATTTAAGAAATACAAATCCACAAAGCTCAAAGAATACTTGCATGTAAAAACCTATCACAGAGAAGAAAAAGACAAGAAGAGGCAAGCGTTTTCTCTGAAAATATGCAAATTGTATTCTTAGAAATAAAAAAGATGTAAGATAATTAGAAATGATCTATCCTTATAGAAAGAGATCAAAATCAGAAAAAGGTAACCTAAAAGGTAAATACTATTTAATAATTACTAATTAATTATTAAATGAGAATGCAAAAGGTGCATAAAGTGAAATCTTAAGAAGGGAGAAAAGGTAATTTAATAAATGAAATGAAACTAACCTTTTTCTCTAACACCTCCCCTTAAGATGAGAAACAATGCAGCTACAAACATTGTAGAAAGAGCAAGGAAACTACAATGACATGCGGAAAACAAACTTGGGTCTTGACAAAAAGGCCTGATGAGGTACCCAATCACAAAAAAATCTCTATGAAATATAGAAATAGAGAAAACCCAGTGAGAAAAAGACACTAGTACATTTGACCCCAATTTTTGACCATCTAATAAATTGGGGTCAATTTGGTCGAAATGTGCAAGGCAACATATACTTTTTGTTAAATGTGAGCCTGTGTTGGTCGAAACTATTTCAAAATTGAAAAAAATGTTGTTTTCCACCCTAATCTCATTGTTACGCGACCTAGAAGATAGCTCATGCACTCAACCATTTTCTACACTGCGTTTTGTGGCCAGAAGCACACACCAAAAGGGTTTTATAGCTTCAACACCAATAGGGTTTGACATCTTGGGTTCTTTACTGCTTGATTACAAAGGAGAGCTCGTGAATGCTTCAAAGTTGATCCATTGAAAGAGATTTCAGAAAGAAGGTAGCGTGAAAGGATTAAATAATAGCTGGAAACGTTAAAGAGTCTCCTTCCCAGCATTACAAAGGTGAGTTGAAGTTTTGTTTTATAGATTGACATTTGATTAATCATAATACATTTGATTGAAGTTTTGTTTTATAGTTGAAGTTTTGTTTTACAGATGTGGTATCCATTTGATTAATTCATTCAAGAATGAAAAGAAAATGAGATAATGGGTGATCAAGAAAGGTTCATCATACAAGACTAACTAGCAATTTTGAGTACAATAGCAAGTTGTGTGGTATGAAAATGAATAAACTCATCATATTAAGCATCAGGCCTAGAAGGGATCAACTACTACCAATAATATGATTCCTTACCATTATCCAAAATCAAAGGAACTATGAGAAATCACTCCAAAATTAGGATTTCCTAGATTCCATCATTGATCATCTCCACAATATTTGTGTCTCTCATAATCATGATTATCTAACTAATTTATTTCATTCATGAACAAATCAATTCTTATCAAAATTAGGTAATGCAACTTTGTCCTTCCTCTTAAAGGATGAGTAACTTTGAACCTTACCAAGATCCAACTCTTGATTGTCATTGAGATACCTCCATTTAATGTACATGAAAAACATATCCTAGTTCAAATTAGTAGCTTGATATAATATTAGAGTAGCCCCGCAAAGATATGGATTTCAAATTAGACTCCCAATAAAGTTGAAAGTTGCATACACCAAAAATCTTTCTATTTAAAGTTGTCCATTATAATCCTACATTAAAATTGCTTAATGGACAAGCAATCTTGTAAATGCAGATTGCTATGCTCTGCTAAACTGGGATTGGCAGCCCTTAACAAATGTTGAAAATAGAAGATTACAATCCTTGTTAATAATATATCTGAATGTTGAAGTGAAATATATGTTAAATGAAGAAGCAATTATCATAAGGAAGCTATGGATAGATGAGGAAGGATCATCGTATAAGGAGGAACAATTATATTAAGCTTGAAGAAGTACATAAATCATTAGCATTTCAAAGATCCAACTACCCTTGCATCATGGAGAATATGTCTTAAACTAACTTATATTTATGGTTTACCACCTTCATCAAGGAAAATATAAGTACTCTCTATTGCTGGGAGACTTTTTATGCCATGCTTGCCTTGATTTGTTCTATAAATTATAAACAATGAACAAAAACAACAAATCAGACAACAATCAATATTAATATATATAGCAGTGATTTTGACAAAGGATTATAACTTATAATCATAGGAGTAAAGATATGGCTAAATGTTATTACTTTGAAATAAAAATAAAAATCAATACTCAGGGGGTAGCAACTTATCAAAGATTGTACCTATGCCTGAAAAAGAGTCAACTTCCAAAAGATGTCTTCTTTCAAGGAGATATTAAGATAGATATGGGAGAAGACCACGATGGGAAAAGGATCAAAGAAAGAAATCTAATAAGCATTGGTGCTAATAAGAGCAGAACAATTCATAACATCGATTAAAATTAGAATCATAAACCAATATTTATTGCAGGCAATAGCACTGTCATTCATTTGTGGTGTGGATGGATATATCTTTAATATTTGCTTGATGTATTCCACATAAGAATAATTGAACCTGGTATTCCAATGCAATATGTGATGTACTGGTGGGTGATATTTCTTGTACGACTACTTCGCAGTATACAACAATGCCTCGTAGGACTCACCTCAACCTACATGCACTTGCCACTTCATAGTGTATGAGACACCCATATATGTATAGAGTGGTGACACTCTCCACTTTTTACCCATATGACTCACATTGTATAGAATGGATCACTATACGATGACTTCAAGTACTATTCTGCTAAGTCTTTTACAATAGTTTAAGAGGAGATATAAGATAGAACCAATACTTAGTATGGTGAAACAATTGCACAATTCCTCAGCTATTAATATAATCAATAATATGTGTACAAAAGAAATATATTTGATGCATAACATCATATATAGTTAGATATAAGAAAAGATGTTAAATTTCTAGCTTATTCACTAAATGGTAACAATCAATCATAGCAAGGTGGGAGGAAATACAAGGGGGTAAATTAACACAGGGTTCAGTAGCTACCTCATCTCATGAAGGATGGATAGAAGGTCACTTGAGGTTCAAGAGGGATAGTATATCTGCTCTTGGATCTAGGGTAGACGATCATTTCAAGCACCCTATCATGTCTTTGTATCCAAGCCTCATTGTGGTTAAACACATAATAAGTTATATATGTTATATGATTAAGATGATTACAAATATATTTTCTTGGACCCTAGAACTAATAATTTTTTTTTATAAATTGTATCTTCAATAATCTTCTAGCATGATTGCAAGATTTCAACAAGGATATATCCTGCTTTTACATTCTTTATGATAAGTTATATCTCGAACTATAATATGTTTCTTGTTTTTATTGAATTTTTGATTAAGGGTAATCCCAAAAAAAGACATCACAATTGGCATCAGAGATTTGATCCTGCTGGTGTACAAGGTAAAGCTATAACAATAAGATGTATTCTACTCAAAGAGATTTGAAGGGCTAAGCAAGGGATCTATAAACTCTCCCAAAAATAGAATCAAGTTGGCCAATATTGCACTTCTGTGTGTGTGTGTGCCTTTCAAATGTGTGTTTCATCCCTTGTGTATTTCTATAATTTTGCATGGTTAATGCCTTGTGGCCTTCATACAGCATGGTAACCCAAAAGTTTATCTTTCCTAAGCCAAAAGGTAGTCCACTTGTCCCCCTTTGGCCTCATGGGGACTCCCCAATCACAACCATGAGGTGATCCACATAGAGGGTGACCACATTACCATTCTCTCAAAGGCAACTACCTCATTTTACTAACCTTTATTGATATAGCAATTATGAACATAACATCTTGACATATTTTTTATATTAAGTCATTATGCCATCAATATACCTATCATTGCTAAATTAGATAGTTATAAAACACATATAAGATCATTGATATACAGATGGAGATAAGTCTGTAGAAATGTCTACAATCTACATATAAAATTACCCATTATAATTTATGTTCCTAAACTGTACACAAAGACCAAATAAGAATACCCAATAATCTAAATCATATGGTCTTCTTGTCTTTTATATTTCTTTATTCACTCAGGATGATTGAATGATTACTATAGACTGATTGAATTAATTGAAGAATTGATTGCAAGTCTATTTGATTCCCAACTGATGTTTGATGAATGATAGAATGATTTCCTTTGATTTGACAATTTGATAGTTAGTGAATGATGACTAAATGAATGTTGTAATTCATAAATTGAGGAGTGATGATTGTGTGTTGATTTAATGTATTTGGAACTGATGATTGGTAAATGATCATAAATTTCTTCTTCTTCTTTTATATATTATTTGTGGAAGGTTCAAAACTTGTCATAAAAATTGAATCACCACTTTAGATTAATATGTTATTGCCCAAATTGATCTCCCTTGGATGCCCTCCTCAAACAAAACCTCTTCTTTATATCTTACAATGTAAGAGTCACTTCTCTTCACTGCATGTGCCCTTGCATTGGTCACAACCTTTCACAATTACCACCTTTCAAATAAGGTCAAACTCTTCATCATTTTTGAACAAATGTAGGTACTTCCTTACTATATTCCCCTCCCTTCTTCCATCAATCCTTCCTTAATTCCTATGCTCCCTTTATGCATATCATAACTGTCTTATCTCTTAGGCCAAAATTTACTATGGTTATCTTATGATTATCCAGTCTTCCATGCCTTCAAAAGAAGTCTTTCCCCCTTGTTTATATCTTCATGATGGGAGAGTCAAAACTTTTCATTATTACAACTCTTCATCCTTTATGCCCTTTGAAAGAGTCACAACCTTTCATAGCTACCCCCTTACGAAAGAGTCGCAACCTTTCTCAATTACCACCTTTTGGGAGAGACACGACCTTTCCCTTTGAAGGGGTCACTTTCCTATTCTTTCTTCTCCATTAATTCTCTCTTAATTCACCTTCAAAATTTGTCATCTCTTTATACTTCTCTATTAAGTTTGCATCGACTTTCCTTTTCAATTTGTGACAGCATATTCCTTTATATCTGCACATATTCCTTCTTTATGTTTGAATATAGTGTCTATAGGTATTATGTATATTAGAGACTTTAATAGATCCTAGCCATGTAAGCACATGTATTCCTTGCTGGTGGCAATATTAGTTCAAATTCTCGGCGAGTATTAATCATTGCCCATGAACTTATTTTTCCTACTTTTTTGTAGGTGGGTACCTATCCCATTCTCGGATTGATGTTTTTATATATTTTATTTGGGGGTTACAAAGCATCATTTGTGGGGTTGTGTCCCTTTGTTAGGATGTCCATAAGTATATTTTCCACTTTAGGGTTAGCATTGGTTACAACATGTCAGCCCAAAAAAGTTGATAAAATAGCCCCAAAAAAAATTTCTCAGAGCTTGGCCCATCCTTGAACCCCATTGAGGAATTATGGAGAGTGTACAAGATTTCCCTGATCAATCATCAAAATCTAACATATTATATATGTTGTAGTGGAACAAACCTCACATCAATACATAGATACCAAGCTTTTGGATCTCCTGGATGATCTTGAAAATAATCTTACAATAGAACTTGGGGACATAAGTGCATTCCTTGTAATCGAGAGGATGAAATTATTTGGTGTGGGGCCAAACCTAGTCAACACAAGACACAAGAGGAGCAGGAAAGAGCAACATAATGACCCTAATTTTATGTTGGGATCAATCAGCTCTCCCTAATGCTCGTACATTCTAATGGATGGTGATACATAAAAAGATTCTTAACCATGGATAGGCTAAATAATGTGGGCATTCATGGTCCCTCCTGGCGTGTCATATGTAAAAGGGATGTGGAGCCAGCTGATCACTTAGTTTTAAATTGAGTTCATGAACGATTGTTGGAACTGGCTTCAAAGTACATTGATATGGACGGAGCCTAGACTTAGATGCCTATTACAGTTCTTACAAGGATGGTCTAATGTGTAGAAATGTTATGTGAGCTTCTATTTGGACCATTTCTCCTTCTCACTCATTTGGAATAACTAGAAGGAACAGAACCATAGAATTTTTAAGAGAAAGAGATGTCTTGGGAGGCTCTGATTACCAAAATTATTTAGGAAATTGTAGAGATGGCCAGTGTTGGAATTAAAATCAAGGACATGAAGTTCTCTAAGTGAGAAGAATGGATTCAGAAGGAGTGGGTATATTTAAACTGGGCTGCATTTCTGCTGTCCAAAAACATGATTCATCATATGCAGGTAGTATGGTGCTACCCCAAATTCCACAGATGGAAATTGAACATTGATGCAGTAGCTAAAGGGAATTTGGGATATGGAGGCACTAGATGTATCATTTAGAATTGGAATGATGAGTGTGAATGACCATCCTCAAAAAGATTAGGTGTAGTTTCCAATAATGAAGTTGAATTTGAGGCTTTCATATTAGGCTTAAGATTGTGCCGAGATAAAGGTAGTCGATTTGTTGACATAGAGGGAGATTCAAAAATTTATATTTGAGCAATGATCTGTGGTTCAATTCATAATTGGAAGCTAAGTAATTGGGTCCAAATTGCTAGGGATATTCTTTTGGAGTTTGAAGTCGTTACTTTAAAGCACATACAAAGAGGCTAATAAGGATGCAGATCTACATGCTATTGTTGGGGTTTGTCAAGAGGAATCAATAGTTTTAGGTTCAAATATTACTATGGCCTAGACTGCAAGGAATATTGTAACTTGAAACAGAGTAGAAGCTTCATGGTAACAATGGGCAATTTTTGCAAATTGTAGTGGTAGCCGTATACCTTGCTCTGTCATTTCTCCCATAGCTATATGTGGTAAGATTGTTGTAGATTCCAAATATGCTTCGAGGCATCCAATCTATTAATTGATTCCAGTTTTGGTGATGATTCAAGCTGAAATCTATCTTTGGCTGAATTTTGTGTCAAATTGGGTGCCAAATGAGGTCTCACAAAGTTTATCAAGTGTTACAAATGAACTTGAATGTGCTATAAAGAGATGATAGAGTAACATTTCAATCCAGAGAGTGTGGTGTTTGTGGAGTGCTGTGAGGATGTAAGAAGATGGTGCACCAATTATATTTTGAGCTGCATGTGTAGGGAAGAATTGCTCTTGGCCTAGTGTAGTATATTATTTAATGCCACTCAAATAGTGTGGGGAAGATTTAGGAACTTGTTCGAGTTTTCCTGGGAGGAAATAGTCATTGGTGTGATGGTTTTTCCTCTGTTTACCAACTGATGTCATTGATTTGAAAGAGAGCATCATTGAGAAGATTGATGGTTTGGTTCAAGATTTTGCAAATGCGATCACCGATCTGTATGAGAGGAGTTCCATCTGCATTCTGGCTATTTACTTTAACAACAATCTCTATATGACAGATGAGATGGGCTCTGATTTTGAGTCCCTAGCTTCTACTAAAGAGTGGGCTACAATTGAAAAGAAGAACTTCATTGTTAATGCTTGGGGGTATACTGGATATGAGTGATCAATAATAATTTTGTCCCTTTAAAGGATGTTAGATTTGGTGGACAATTGGTTGTCTATTGCAAATGGTGTTAGAATGGTGGAGATTGGCAACAAATTGGCAGGAATATACATTGTTTTCACAAATTATTGATCATGTCTTGGGCTCTAATAGATTTAGTTGTGTTTGATCTTTGATAGATTTAGAATTTTAGAGGGCTTTTTAGGAATCTACAATTTGGTACTATGTGCAGATGTATCAGACGCTATCCCCTTTTTGATAGCACTCATCAAATTTTATTTAAAAAAAATTATTAATCATAAATTTGAGATTTTATCTTAATATGTTGTTAAATATAAAATATTATAATATGTTGAGAGATATATCAATTATGAAGCTTGAAGAGAACTAAGATTTCCTATAGACACATTATTCTTTTCATGATTCCAGTTATCTACAATCATGTGATTACAGACATAAAATCTTTATGTTTTTAAAAATCTCCCAGCATATTTTACATAGTTTTTTAAATATGTAAAGTATGCTAGTAGTAGTATCTATAGAAAAAAAAAAAGCAATGAAGATAGAAAACTAAGGAGATTGTATCCAAGTCACAAGCTCTAGAAGTCAAACTCACCTTAGATTGGATATTTGTCTCCCACCAAGTTGCTTCTTATATTTTAGAGCATAGATGCACACTTGCATTAAGTTGTACAGTGGCTTAACCTTGTTGCTATCTATCATTTCTAATCTAAACATCTAAGGTCATGCATACAAACAACTACCACAGGAGCTTCAAAATTTCAGTTGATATGGCTACATAGTGTCATCTCACTTGTCATTTCCCTCTATCTAAACAAGAAAATTTTCTTTCTTTGTCCTATAACTTTGTTTAGAATAAATAATTGGTATTCTAGAAAAAATAGCATGAGAGAAACATATCATTAACAAGAGGGTTACATGAAAATCTTGCACTGCAGAGGTCAGTAAAGCTAATATCTTAACAAGTCAAAAAATTTTAAAAACTTGTATTCTTCCAAAAACAATAATTTCTAACAAGGCGCCTGCTAAGATAGTGGATAGCGGACAACCTTCTCTTACAGTGGACAGCCTTCTCTTACACCACAACCCTTCGTAATTGCCTCCACCATAAGTGTCTTCCCTTATTTTAAAGGATGCAAATTTTACTTCTTCATATGTAGATGCTTAAACAACATTCATCTCATTCCAGATTGCATGCTTCTAGCAGCATTGCCGCTCCTTAAGCAATCTCATAAAACTATGAAAAAACAAATACCCAACTAGAAATGTAATAATAAGGGTACAAGAAGGTGTGATGCATGGCTACCTAAAGCATCCCCTAACAGAAAAAGATGAGCCCGATTCCTAACATATGTAGTCCTACCCAAGCACTTGTCTTAAATACATTGCATTTAAACTGTCACAACCCACAGATTTTTGACTTAAATCAAAGCTAAATAAACATAACTATATACAGTCCCTGTCATGCAAGTGACATGCATTCATAAAAGCACTCGTACTCACATACTCCCGTACTGATACAGAGAAAAATAAAATAATAATCGGTTTTATAGTAATTGCATACATTTTAACATCAAGACAAATGAATACTTAAAAAAAGATGGATTAGAGAAAAGCCAAATAAAATTGACTTGAATATCTTCGTAGATGGAGTTCTAGAGCATCAAAGGTGCCCAAATACTCTTCCTAGCAACCGACTATCCTAGCACAGATAGATTTTCAGCAATTTGACAAACTTTTATAAATTACATCCAACAAACTCAAATGAAATGCCTGCCCAGGTTCTTATTCCATCCAATGCATGGATGCTATGACATTTTTTTGTACAAAACTAGATATTGTAAATTCAACTTGACTCATAATACATGCAATATGCCTGAAATCCAAGGTGCAACTCAAATCTGCTCCAGTATTTATTCTACAAGATTAACATATATTGCTGGAACAATATTGAAACTACTACCATACATCAACCTACAAGTTAAGGTTGCACATATTTTAACCTACTACACATGCTTTTAGAGCTACTAAGTTCAACTGCTTGGGTTTGTATATACCAAAAATCAACTTTCTTCCTATTAACAATAAGCCATTACACATGCTCTACGATCACCTTCCTGCAACCCACTAAAAAATTCTACATGGTAGAGCTATGTGAAGGATTCTCAGTTTTCTCTTGTAAGATATTTCCTATTAAATAGTTATACCCATCATTGGTTTGGTTTATTATAGATGCCCCACACCAACTTTGCCTTATTCATAATTCTACAACCTCTTAGCCGAGAATTCCCACTTTCTTTTGGCATGCATACCTTATCACATGCGAAGAGTGGGACTTTTTTATTTTTATTATTTCCATTGCATAGAAATATTCTTATCCTCTTCTCAATTTTGTTTAACACTTTCGTAGGAATCCAATTGCAAAACATAGAGTATATTAGAATGGCCGATACAATTGACCTAAGAAGCATAAGCTAAACCAAAAAAGGTTAACCATCTTGATTTCCATCCTTCCATGGTTTTGGTACACTTTTCAACCAACTGGTTCCATAACTAAGTTCTGTCAGCCCCAACAAAAAGAGGAACACCTAGTAATTTGCTAGGAAGCCTACTCCTTCTTACACCAAAAACATCTATTATCACCCTCCACAAGTTTTCCCTAATATTGAAGAAAAAGGTATCAGATTTGGCCCAACTTATATCTTGACCCAATGCATCCCTATAAGCATTGAGAATTAATTTCATCACTATTTCCTCCCTCATTGATGTTTCCCCAACAAAAAATGTGTTATCTGCAAATTGGGAGTGGGTTGCTAAGGCCATATCCTCAACTATTCTTTGGGCCTCTCATCTACAAAGCTCTCTATATTTAGTGACATTCCTATCCAACACCTCTTCTAGAAAAATGAATACGATCATGAAAATGGGGTCCCCTTTCCATAGTGCTCTAGGTGTCGGGAAGAATCCATGTGGCCTCCCATTCACCAAGAGGGACATCCTATAACCTCCTATCATAATTTTAGTCTAGTCAATCCACTTTTTGCTAAACTCAAACTTCTCTAAAACCTTGTAAAGAATAGGTCCATCCACCTTGTCATAAGCTTTCCCAATGCCCAATTTCAATAGCATGGATATTTTTCTTAAGGAGATGGAGTGAATCATCTCATGGGCCATGTGATGACCCATAAATACTTCTCCTTCCCAAAGTGAATCCACTTTTTTCATGGGAGATGAGTTTATCTAGGACAATCCTCAATATGTTGGCTACTATCTTAGAGATAATTTTGAAAGTTGTGTTGCATACTGATATATGCCAAAAGTTGTCAATTATTCTTTTTGAATTTTCTTTTCTATGGATCAATGTTAACCTTTGATTAGACATGTAATAAAAAAAAAAGTTGAATTACAAGGAAATAGTTGATTGAAAACCAAATAAGAGTAAAGCTTGCTTTTAGAATATTCTAGTTTTTGAATTTTGGTTCTGTATTTCTGATGCAAATGAGAGATGCATTAGATTATAAGTAGTCTAGAAACATTATAAAGCATCAAAGTTCTGATATTTTTATGTGTTTTGTGAAAATTACTTTTAGTAATGTAGTTTTGGTATGCTGGGGCTTGTTTATCTGATTCTTTATAGAAGTATAAATTTATGTACAATTGTATGAATCAAAAGAAAATTGCCCATCACTATGGTAATCTACTCTTGAATTTTATATGAGGTTTTAAATAAGATTAATTGATGATGTCAGGGTATTTGCTAAAGAAAAGTGCAAAAACAAATGGTTGGAGTCGACAGTGGTTTGTTTTTAATGAGAAATCTAGAAAGGTTTGTTGCATTTGATGTGTACAATAGAATTGTAATTTGTTCAATTTGATTTTTTTCTATTCAAGATTCACAATGTGCTTCATTCCTCAGTTTATGAAATTTTCAAACATGTGAGGTCTCAATCCGAAACAAATTTGTAGAGAGGTCTTGGTAATATTTTGCCATTCTATGTGTAATATATAATTGTTAAAACAACCCAATAAGGGTCAAAGGAGAAAAGAAATTTCTTTTCCATTTGGTAAAGAAAAAACAAGTTTATTCATTAAACAATCATATGATTTTTCTACTAGATCATATTTTTGTTCTAGATTGGGCTATTCTCTCTATAAAAAGAATCTCAGACCTATTTGACAACTCTGATTAATAGAAGATTCTCTCTTTCAGATGGAAATAATTAACATACATTGTTTATAAATCCACATTTTGCAAACATCCACGCCTTCTAAAAATCATAGGATCATTTTAGTTACATTTGAAAACATTAATCAAGAAAAACCATATGTGCAGATATAAACAATAATCACAACATGTCCAATTTATTTGCAGATATATTTTCCTATGAAGAAAGACCACGCCTGACAATATGAATGCTAAAAAAAATGAGACAATGGCTGCATTGTGGGCTCAGTTTCGAAGAAAACCTAATAAATGTAATTGTCCTTGTAAAAAGTGTAAAGGCTTAAAGACTCGAAGAATTCTAATCACAACAGCCCAGAGTCATTGTAGGCAACATGGTCATGTTGAAGGGGGCCACGATTTTCATCCATTGCTGAATGTGGATTTCCTACTGGAGGAACATGGAGGTGTGAATATCCAAGTTGAGGATAACACTCTCATGGAAGAAGATGATAATGTGCTAGAGGACATGATTGAAGAAGATGGTATTGGGACAGGTGATGAAGAGGCTCAAAATGATGGTACTAGAAAATTTGATAATGATGATGAAGATGGTCTTGATATACCTTTACTTGAGAAGGCACACGAGCCCTTATATGAAGGCTCCCAAAAAACTCTACTCTTGGCTATAGTGTTGGTGAACGTAAAGGTTATGAATGGTATATCCAATGTAGCAATGTCATGTATGTTAAGGTATGTCATTTTTGTCATCTTCAATGTTAGCATACAATTACTATTCATTATATTAACAATGCATATTTGTTGTTGTAGGTTGATTAGTGAGTTTTTGTTACCACCATCAAACATTTTGCCTCGTTCTTACCGAGAATTATCTAACATTATGGATCAGATTGGAATGAAGTATCAAACAATACATGCATGTCCCAATGATCACATTCTATATCATAAACAACATGAATTTGCAACAGAATGCCCTGATTGTCATAGTAGTAGATATCAGTAAGAACAAATAACAAAAAAAGTGCCTCACAAGGTTTTTTGGTACATTCCCATTATTCCATGTCTTCAACGGTTATTCAGGTGCACTAACTTGGCACAATTTATGGATTACCATGCACATCAATTTGCAACTAGATTCAACACTTGCATTGGTCAATAGTGCTTCCCAATATGATTGTCACCATTCTACTTGCAAAAACCAGTCAAGCACATGGTCTTGCTTGACCTAGGGCCAGCTAGAAAAAATACTTGCCCTTCTCACCACGCCTCCAACTCCTGGAATCATGTTCCTAGGTCCCTTAACTTGCATAAATAGTTCAACTGTTTATGCAAATGATGCATATATGTTACTTGATCAGTGCTATTACTTTGATCATTGTGTGCAAGAGCATGCTTGTGTTTTTGGTTTGCTTCTCTTGGTGTTGAATACATTCCAATTATCTTTGAATGTTAAAAGTCTAGTATTACACAATTCTCAATATTGATCAGATCATGTTGCAATTTTTTTTAACCACTATTTCTTTTATTTATGGAGTTTTAATTAGTTGCTTGTTTTTAAACTAGCTAGACAAATCAAGGGTCTAGTTAGCTAAGCTAAGTAATGTGTTAGTATGAAATAGTACGATTTTCCAATATTAATTCATCTTTTGTGGTTTATGATAATTTGGATGTTCTATAAGGTCATCCAATTCTATTTAAGCAACCTCACAGACTTTTTTTCTGAGTTACACAATAGAATTAATTAGCCAATAGGCTTCTCCTATAAGCTTGCTTGCATATGGATAGGGGCCAACCTGTCTCACACCCAAAATAAGAAAAAATCCAATTTCTTGCTACAGAAATGGAAATCAAACAAGCAGTTAACCATGTTCAAGTAGGTTCTATAGCTTTCCTGCCACTTTCCCAACCTCGCGTCTTATGTCAACTCTTGTAGAACTCTTCCACAATTTTTTACTATTTGCCTCATGTTGCCATGATTACATCTCTGCCAGTTTCATAAATTCTTCATAAAAGGACTAAATAAGACTTGATTTTAGCACATCCATAAAATTCTTTGAGAGAATAGAATTGTAGAAAAAACATATCTTGGCATGGATTGTTATTTTTCATGCATGACATCATATATTTCTTGCTGATAAGTATAGTAAATTTAGAAGTGCTTGATGCTTGGGCTTTGCTATTGTCATGGGGGTTGCATATGTACCATGATGTTTTCTCCTAAGTGGTAGATTCACCTATGTAGAGGTGAAAGCATAAACTATTTCTTATTCCTTGATTTTTGGAATTTCTTGTTACACTCATGTTGCTCTTCAGTTAGCACAAATAATCTATATTAAGAAATGTGATAGAGCACTGTAGAGTCTAAGCAAAGTCAGTGCACTTAATGGCTCAAATAACCCATATTAAGGAATGTGATAGACCACTGTAGAGTATAGGAAAAATTTATAGTGCACTTGCAGGCTCAAATAGAGCTAATTACTTGTACAAACTTGAAAGATTATAGTGATGATAAGAAAACATAGCTTCACCCTTCTGCATAGTTTCCTCTCATTTGTGTTTCTCTAGGATAGTTCTTATTTTATCTCTCCTATGTGTGTTCTAATTCATTTGCTTGCTTGTTTCCATGCCATGCCATTGCTCCATCATTGGGAGGACTTAAGAAAAAATGAGAATGATATATAAAGATGATTATAAGAATAGTACTTGATAAGTAGGAGATAATTTCCACAGCAAGTCAAATTGTGATATTGCTATCAGGATTTAACTGTGTGATTTTGAGTCAAACTCATTGACCCATGTTTCATGAGTAGTGAGTAGAATAGTACTTGTTCATAAAATCCATAAGAAGCATAACCAGTTCTCACATTAGTTGAGGAAACAATCTTGTGGACCAGACAAATCACATTTTGATCCTAGCATAAAACAGGGTCAGATATATTTTATGTAGAGACTACAAGAATATATATGAGCATGTGTGCAATGACCTGATGAATATATGATCTATAGATGCCAGTCATAGTGTCGTAAGAAGCATTGAGTTGCATTGTTAAATTGTCATTTCAATCAACACAAGGAAACTTAAATCTGTAGTGTTGAATCATACAATGAAATAATTGCCAATCAGTCTTCCCCTTTGAATGTACAAAAAATTCAAATCTTGAAATATTTCAACTATTAAGACTTAATTGGAACAAAAAGCAATATCTATGCCAGCTGGTATAAATAGAATGGCTAGAGTGTAGAAAAGATAATTTGCCATAAAACTCATAGTTTTTATAATGAAGAATATTCATATTGCAATTAGTTGGGCTTGCCTTTAACATCCCAAGTCCAACATCTAGAAAATATTGTAATAAAAAGCATGCTATCAGATACATTCTTTCCTCTACAGTGGTTCTTGTAAGAAAGGGGTATAACAAGTTTAAGTGACAAATAACAGTAGTGCCCAACCATTTTCTGAAAGCAAATCAGTGCAAAAAAAAAGTTTACAGAATATGCTTGAATTCTAGATGAATCTACTTGTTCACTCAAGGATTTGATTGCTTCTTTTGTAGCTTTGCATTTACAAGATTCTGCCACAGAAAAAGATAGGGCTTCTTGTGCCTTCTTTGCATGCTAATTTTTAAGATCTTGAAGCTGCATAGCTTTACTAGGCACTGATAATGAAATGAGGCCAGTGCTCCAGGCCCCATATTGAATTACAAAGTGTTATTGAACAGAGTTACATTTTTATATAATGAAAATGTTATTAAATAATTGAAGTACCTACCTTTGCAACTTGAGGACTTCTTCACTGAAGACTTGATTTGTCTTCTTGAGGTTTTCAATTAGACCTCTGTTAGAAGAAAGGGCTCCCATTGTTGGAGTTGGTGTAGTTGGTGTTGCAGAACAAGGTGCTGAACTAGATCTCCTTGAGAGTGGTGATATTGATTGTATGTTGTTTGTTGACTATGGAATTGAAATAGCTACTTTTGTTAGTGTTTTTTGTGAATCAAGTAAGTTTGAGATAGTAATATCCTTCAACTATAGCAAAGGAGGTACTTGGGATGAAGATTCCAGCTCTATACCACACTTGTTGCCTTGGGTCTTTACTTCCAGAGTTGTAAATTGTGTCTTTGAACCTTTTCTTTTTGATTTTTCTAGTCTGTCTAATATATCATTCAAATGCCTAGGAAGCATGTTTTGGTTGTTATTATAAGACACCATTGGGAGTTTTGATGCTTTTTTCAATTTGGCAAAACAAGAATCACATAAATAGTGTGGTTTATTTGGATTTAGTGCTAGCAAAACCTTCATGATCTTTCTAGAACTACATGAATGGTAGTGAACTAAACCAAAATTATAGCATTGGTCACTAGACTTCTAATGGCTTTCACAATCCAACATAGGATACTAGGACTTAGCACAAATCCCTTTACCCACACTGGGTATACACAACTACTGAGCCCAAATGGGCAATCCACTTCAAAAACTTCACCCATTGACACAATCAATAGTGACAAAAATAGGACATGTAGTCCAACCACAATCCACTGTTATTTTGGAATCCACCAAACCCACAACACACCTTTTCAGTTCTAGGCCTACAATCCTTGTAGCCTTTCCAATTTGATTTCTTGTATTTTCACCAACTATCCCTCAATGGAATAGGGACTTCTCCACCACTCCAAGCACCTCTTTAGGCACTTACTAAGGATCCAAAAGTTTCTTAGGAAAATCTTGCTCGAGCACCCCAAAATAGCTTCTTGGTACCTAGGCCTAGTTGATCAAGTTAGGCTAGGGCTTCAAGGAAGAATGGACAAGGTGGGTTCCCAAGACCCCAATTACTTATGGAAATCCTTAACACATCAATTTTCAACTAGATTTAGCACTTTCACTGGTCAATAGTACTTCCCAATATGATTGTCACCATTCTACTTGCAAAAACCAGTCAAGCACATGGTCTTGCTTGACCTAGGGCCAGCTAGGAAAAATACTTGCCCTTCTCAGTACACCTCCAACTCCTAGAATCATGTTCCTAGGTCCCTTAACTTGCATATCCCTTAGTTTCAGAGGTTGCCACTAGTGGATTTGCAAGTTAGGGCTGCATTTGTACAAGGCCGTAGAAAACAGGGCTGTTCAGACCCCTTATTACTAAAATGTTGATAACTTGCAAACCCCAACTCCAATTTATGTCAAATAAAAGCCAAAAAAATTATGAACACACCCCTGCAACTAATCCACACACTTAGTAATCATAACAGTACCGTACATAACCATACAACCCACTGTAACAACAAAATTACTAGTAAATCAGAGGTTTTTTGTTCATTTTCTCCAAGCATCGACTACAACCTGATCTCCCTCACCTTCTGAGATCACACATGATATACATAGAGGCCTATAGGACCATTGCAACAACCAAGTAGCCATTCCCCAACTTAAAACAAACAATAACAACTTTTAAACAATACCGAGCAACATTTTTAAAAGTTGTCAGCAACTTTTTTATGCAACTTTTTGCATTTTTGCAAATCCGACTACCTAATGAACTTAGCAAGTTCAAAAACCATAAAATTTGCCTATATTGAATCAAACACCCTATTCTAAGGCCTCTTGGTCCGATTGAGCCACTTGGTTTATAAACACACCAAAGTGCTAATGGACCTTACATAGATGAGCCTTTATTACAAAACATGGGCCACCTAGTAAAGTATGGACCAAACCTTTATTCCAACACCCTAACTACTTGAATTCTCCCTTTCATGGAGTGGCAAGGTGTCCTACATAATAGGTACTTGTTCTCTTGCCTCATAGATACTTGTTCCCCTGTCTCATTGGTTAGGTGTCCTGCACCACAACCGCTTCATGGAAACAGATCCCACACTATCTAGTCCAATATCAAACATCATGTTTTGGAAAATGTACCAGCTATTGGCCACATGGTGTTTTGAAGTACCAGCTATTGCATCATGATGTTGTGCAACTGCCATTACTTCTTCCAAAGAATAGGTGTTAGGCTGTCTCTTATTTCTACCCATTAGAAACTCTAACTGCTTTGCTGCCTGCAGAGATTACTTTACAAATATATTCACAAAATGAAGGTACATTTTCTACAATGAATGATTTTCCAAAAATGTGATCTTATTAATAAGATAAATGGAAAGAAAATCTTGAATTAAATCCTTAATGGAATGCGAAGAAAAAACATTTTTGCTATTCAATTTCTTCAATTTGATTATATCCATAAGTATGCTTTAATTCATTTGGTGTCTACTTTAATTGTCACGATGTTTCAGTTGGTGGACCAGCAGAGAGCAGTACTATTGAAGCTAATCCATTTCCTGGAGCAGTTCACATGATTAGTACTAGTTCATATGAAGGGACATTATTGCTGCATAAGAAAACTATGTTTCCGTTAAAAGAACGAAAGCTTCCAGGTGCTTTAAAATTGTTTTTATTTAAAGTGTAAATTTAATTTATTTTTATATTACTTGTTTTGGACTGATAAATCCTTTATGTTTTTGTAGGTAATAATGTTTTCTTTGAACATCTTTTTCATATGACATTGAGACTATTTAGACCCACCATACGTAAAAGGTATGTAGTTTCATATCATTGCTACATAATTTTTCTTTTCTTCCATTTATTGTAATATATTAAAGTTATTGATCTAACAATCTATTTGTTTTTAAAAAGGTGGAATTTACAAGCCATGGAGTTAAAAAATCAGCTCATTGCATCTTTTGATGAGAAATTTGGAAAAAACATTTTTGACAATGGCCTACTTCTCAAAAGAGCAGCAAAGCATATAAAGACTGTGAGGGATCAATATAGAAGGGCTCTTAAGGATAACCCAAAGTATGACCATCCTCCTATGATTCCACCAATGGACTGAAATGAAATAGTAGAAGATGCAAAGGAGAAAAGGCTATGTGAAGATAGAGATAGTGAAGTAGAACAGGGCAAAAAGAGGTATGTCATGATAGTATTAAGTACATTGTAATCATGCACTAATTATTCATATTTGTAAATTTATAATCTAAGATGTTTGAAATTGTTCATAGATTGCAGGACACATCTGTGGCTACAAAAGTGAGACTAGAAAATTTTGGCCAACACAAACTTGGCTCTGGTGGCTATATGAATCTCCAGTCTCGACAAACCATACATACAAAATTGATGATATTAAGAAAAAAATACAGGGCACAAAATTCAATGTGGAGGTCACAGATTAAGATAGAAAACTTGCCTTGAAGGAAGGCTATAAAGTCATGGCTGCACACCTACGCAAAGAATCTGTAAGCCTTGCCCAAGAATCCGGTTCACCAAATGATATCTCATAGGTAAATTGGTTAGATGAAAAGTAAATGAAATTGAATAGTTGATCCTTTTCTTTTTGGTATTAGTTTTGAACGTAAATTGACTACATAACAATGTGCATAACATTTTACTGCAGCCTTCATATCTTACCACAAAACCTGCTCGTGACAAAGGCCATAATGTGCATTATAGTGGTGGAGTTATTAATTTTCTATTGGAAATTAATTATGCAATTATGAATACAATTTAACATCTTCAATTTCAATTTGACATGTATCCTTTTTTTGAATATTTCAGAGCATGTTGAACATCATGTCGAAGGAGTGGAACATGTTCCAACTGTTCAACATGTTGACGTGGCGATGGATCAAAATGTTAATGTATATGATGTGGCATTGTCAGGTAAGAAAAATGCATGTTATGTTGTACTAGTACTTAATTATAGACTGGTAACAGTTAAAAAAAGAAAAAGAGTATGCCATTTTATCCCATTCACTTGTTCTTGCAACAGAGCCCCCTTTAGTGCAGCAGCCTCCTTTTCCTCCAAAGAGAAAGAGCCATCGTAATTTGACATTACACGTGCCAAAAGAGGAGGAGAATGATGCAGATATGGATCCTCCTATGAGCACTTTTCTTAAGAGAGCTCATAAAAACAAAAAGAAGAAATGATGTTTTAAAAATCTTCTTTGATAAACCTTGTTGGATAATGAAAGAACTTTGTTTTAAGTAATTATGTATGAATGATGTGTATTAATACTGATTTTTATTTTATGTTAATGAATATTATTATGTCTTAATGAAGTCTTTATTAGTATTGTGTATTAATGAATTTTATATCATATTAATGAATGTTATGTGATTGTATTGATTGAATGTTATAGTTCATAAATAGATGAATGAATGAATGAAGTATGTAATTAGATGTTAATGGGTACTTTAGATTGATGTCAAGGGGAGGGGGTGAGGCCAAATGAGCTTCCACCTTCATGTGGTTGGCCTTGTTAAGTAGAGAATATTATAGTATTCTTGAAACCAAGTGAAGCTCAAACTAACATAAAATGGACACTTCGCATGTGGTAGGTCTAAAATGATCCATGACTACTGCTGCCCATAACATGGATTTGTGAAATACATTCTAATATCACCAATTTCAACACTCTATTCAAAGCATAGGAGTGGCCTATAGTCTTAGCATGAATTTTGATTAATGCCTTAGTCTAGATTGCCTTAGAAGTGGCTGGAAGAAGCCTGCATGAGTCTGAGACTATGAACTCTCCTCACCTTGGCCAAGAAGAACTTGCCAACTCTCTAGTATTTGGGAAAACTATAGAGTGGTGTGTCTGGTCTGCAACCAACCAATAAGTTCACAATTAAAGGAATGAGCCTTCCTTCACCAAGGATTTCCAAGAAATGATCTCAAGTGTACCAATTTGATCAATGCTCCAATCCTTACTGAGAATCTTGTCCCAATCAATCTCTAGATAAAACAGGGACACAAAGTGACTAGTCAAATGGTGAATAACACCTAAATGTCTAAAAATTTCATCCTTATATCTTCCAAGGTCACTCCAGTGAATCTCAACTAGTTCCATTACTTCTTGTTGAGAAATCCCAACATTGACACCCAACCGAGATTGATCCCCAAGACCAATGCATCACATGAAGAAACTACATTCCCAAGCGCCATAACAAGTGCAATGTACTCTTAGTCTATGATGCAGAGGTGGTGTGTGGTATCCATATTCTTCATATCAGATAGAAAATCCATTCATTTAGCAACAACTCTTTACTCCAATGTCCCCTCAAGGACTTACCTTCCTGGCTACCCCAAGTGCACTTAGAGTTTCCCAAACACCATAACTTCTTCCAAGGCTTCAACCTTCATTCTTCCTTTGTGAATCATCTCCTCATGGCCTTTCCACCATGTTTCATCCATCCATTCATTTTGTACAACTAATCTCTTACCCAACATTCATATCTAGCCTTAAAGCTAGTAGCCCTCACTAGTCACTAATTTGGATTTCTCTCCAATAGTTCCCAAACAACTAGGGAAATTAAAACCTGATTAAGATACCCTTTTAGGATCTATACATCCTCCCTAAGTTTTAATGTCAACTCTTTTGGACCATGCCCAAGATCCGATACCCCTAGCCTATCCAAACTAGGCTTAATTCTCCAATTTTACACAGCAACCCACAACTCCACTCAACCCTACAATTCCAAAGGGTGAAACAATCCTTCTAGGGGTTGAGAAACAATAGATTTTCAAGATTTTAAGGTTCTACCCTTTACACAACACATTTGCCACCAAACCCTTGGTTTTGGGGTCACTAATCTAGGGCCTATTCAATAGAACCTCTAACCATATCACCAGAACAAAATAATTGCATAAACACTTCATAACTGATCCCCCAATACGCATTTGATCACCAAACATATTCAATCCCAAAGTAAATTAATTTTAATATGACTAGTGTCTATCCAAGGCCTGTTCTTAGTTAGCAACCAACTATCATTGTAGTTCTTCAAGAATATTCCTTCAATAAAATTTTATCATCATTGAGAGAGATAGTTGGGTCTACTAAATGTTTGTAGGTTTCAAGGGCCTGCTGAAGGAGTTCTAAAGTTTGAACGAAGGAAAATTAATTAAAAGTAGTTTAAAACACTTCCCCACCCCACCCCCAAACTTGCTGTGTTGACTGGAGGTATTATTTAGTAGTATGATTATCAAGTGAACCCTGAATTTAATGCAATCTTCAAGTATTTACTCTTTTACATCTCTATATCTTATGCTGCAATACATCTTGTCATAACTAGCATTTTAAGTGCCATATGTATAGTATACACAACCTTGTCCCCACCACCACCCCCTGTCATCCCCAAATGAAGACACCTCAGTCCTTTTGTCCCGAAAACTTGTCCCCCATTCTGCTGTCACCTGTCTCTCAGGGCAGTGTAACCATGCATTTTTGATATTATGATTTGCATTGCAATTGTTAGATTGAGTCAATGGAATGTTAACAAATGAATTGCATCTGTCAGTAAATGTTATTCAAGGCTTTATGTAGCCCCAACTTTTTCAAAGTTTGGACTATTGTTTGCTATTTTCAATGCATAATTGAATTTCAATCTTTTCTTGAGCATGCCAAGCTTCATTTTGGTTGTGTTTTTTACCTCTTGATCTCTATCTCATGTTTGCAGTTAGTTGTCAATTGGTTAAAAGAAGAGCTCAACATCTCTTATAATATGCCAATCAGGTATTTTGCATTTACATTTTTACATGCTATGAACTTGGTAGAATTTTTTATTAGCCTTATTTCAAGTTGTAGTATTTCGATTCAATTTGCATGCACATTAAATATTTAGAGTATGGAAAGTGGGAACTAATAGATATGGTGTTGTTTTAAGTTATTAGAAGACTAAATTCTTGGAGTGCCTTTATGTTTTGGTGAGAACCAAAGTTGGCCTAGAGGATTTGATTTTTTTTTTCTATGATTTACATTATCTTAGTTAGCATTGAAAGTACTAGGTCTTTTTGCAGCCAGACCTTGCATGTGAGCATATTTGTTTAAGCTAATTATATGACTGAATAATAAGGACTAAGGACTTGATGTAGTCAGTGTATAATAATCTGATCATTGAATCTTGTTTTAGAATCTCCTTCAAATATAATCTTCTAGTCTTACTAACAGATCAGACTCTTTATAATTTTTTATGGAAAGAATTGTTCAGATATCTATGGATGGAACTATTAGTTACTGACTCTTCCTCTGATATTTACTTGTATACTTGTAGTGGTGGTAGTTTATACCTCTAATGCCCTTGCTCTATATATATTCGAAGAATAAGGGACTATTCACTCATGATTTGATTATAAGAGAATACTTCTAAACCAAAAATCTACTTATACCATGGTATCAATTGGTAGTTGATGACACTTATTGGGGAAATGTTGATCTTGATTAATATATTATATCCACTTGCAAATGAATGTCTTGATACTCATACTCAATGTGAGGTATTCATCTTTGTTTCTGATACCTTGATAAATAATATGTTACAAGTCTTTCCAATACTATGGGGTAGCTAGTCCTAATTGATGCAGAGGATAGAGTGGTGAACCAAGAAATAACCCAAAATGAGCAAGATTGTAGCAATGTGCCAAGTGACCCTTCTAGGTCTTGATGGTCAAATCTTGCAAATGGTCAACTCCAGGAGGCTTTAAAGCTTCAATAGGTTTTTTTTGGTCTCCTTTGATTTTCAACACCTTTTAAGAAAAAATGCACAATGCACCCAAATATTGTCAATGCAACTTTTCAATTCTGTGACAGCAGCAAGACAAATAGGTGAATAACTTTTGTTTTTCCCAAAAGATTCCTTGAATAAATGGATTTTTTAGATACCCTTTATCCTTATACAAAACATATGTAAAACTGAGATACACTTCCTTTGGAAAATATCAATGAACTTTTCATGTTTCCCCTATTTTCAACAATGTAAGAGTGATGCAATTACAAAGAAACCAATAGGAATACTTAATGTCTCAACTTCAAACTTTGTAGAGGCTCATAAAATGTTCCCAATTAGAGGATTCCCCAACCAATTTCAGTCTAAGAGCTTTCTAGCCCCAAAAGCCCTAATTTGACCTCTTGAAACCCTTTTGTCTAGGGCTTGCTAGATCTCCCACGTGCAAAACTTCTTGGACCAATTAAAGGTGTAAACATCAATGTTTCAATATTTTGAACATGATTCAAAACTTAAATATTTCCCTCATTAAGGCGAATCCTTTGCTGTAGGTCTGTACCCTTCAATTTACACTTTCTTTTCACAAGTATTTGCTTGGTGGCCACCAAATCTTCAAATTAGTTGTTCATAATAGAGTTAGAAATCATTTTACATGTTAGATAAATTTCATTCCATGAAGAAATAGTGAACATTTCATGGAATGAGCATTTTTTATTGGAAAAAAACTTCAAAATTGCTTTAAAATAGCCTGCTACAGCCAACAGTACGAGTTTTTGATGAACAAAACTTCAAATATTAAAGTAAAACAAAGTAAGGAATCTTAAAAAAATTTCTACCAAGATGTTACCAATCATTCCAACATGAAAGAATACTCCCAAAACCAAGAAAACTTCAATTTACTCTTGAAATAAAGAACTTTTTATTGCAAATTCTATGACAGTCCGTACTATATTAAGGTACATTATGTACCAACACACACACACACACACACACACACACACACACACACACACACACACACACACACACACACACACACACACACACACACACACACATGTTCATGAGTTAGTTCTCAACCTCCTTAACTGACTCCAATTTGTTTCACTACCTATCCCTTTATAAAATTCAAATTTGAATGTTTCCCTCCAAAATGGCTCTTATAGTTGTTACATACAAAATTTGAATTTTGAAAAGCAAAAAACTATATCTAAAGGGACTTATTGGCTGTTTTAACTTATGAAATGACTTGAGGTTGTTATGACATAATAATAGACCCTAACTAATGACTTCTCTACCTTAAACAACCACTAGATCCCATTCCAAGGATCAATTACAATTCTTCAACATTGGAATCAGCCAATACATCATACAAAACCATATCCTTTCGTGCTTTCAAAAGCCATGATTGGCTGTAGAATTGACCAATTGATATCATGAGATACTCCATGATCTCTTTGATGACTTGGATCTCCAATGTGTCTAAGAAGATCATATGATGCCCCTACATCAAATTTACCACCTTGAAAGTTGTTCTTGTCCCAAGAACATTATCTCGCATGGATGGTCTCTTTTACTCCATATTTCTACATATGCTACTTAGGAATGAAATCTCCTAGTGTAAAATGCCCTCTGTTCTTGTTACCTACATGCAAAACACTCAAATATTTATTATAAATCTTAACTTCTACCCTTGGGGCAGTCACCATAGTTGTTTCAACTATGTCTCTGTCTGCTTGGACAGTCTTTATTTTAGTCCCCTTGAGACTGTACTTCTGCTGTCTCCCCACATGCTGCTGTACCCTCTTTTCATTGTACCTATGATTGTATGTGCTTGTAACATATTTTTAAATATATTTGAATTATGTAGGAATAGTTTTTATCATGCCAATTACATGTCTGTCTACAGATGTGGGTCATGTTATGCAACATAAATACCTTTGGATGAAAGTTTAATGTTTTTACCAGGATCAAGAGAAAAGAAGAAAATTTGTCATTGTAATATTTATAAGACTTTTTTCTATTACAAATTTGTATTGCTATTCTGTTTCTTCTAGATAGAATAGTTGGGCTATATTACATATATTAGAAGAGAAAAGAAAAAACTCAGCACAGATGTAGTCTACTAGAGTGTGAACTCAATGCACAAGTCTTCCTGTCTTTTCTTAGCTCAATTTTACACAGGTCATGAGATGATGCATTGGTTAGTCAAGTAAAGAAGCATTCATGAACAATACAATACACCTATGGTATTTGAGAATCACATGTAAAAGTGAACAATGTGGACTATACTACCTTCAAATGGGGATTAGTTAAGGGAAACTACACCATGTTTGAATGGGGAATCAATAAAGGGAAACTGATTTTGTCTTCACAAGAGTTTAAAATTATGCAGGGCTTACTCTAGCAGTAGGGTAAAGTGCATGAACTATTTAACTTTCATAGTTATTGTATGAGATCAAATATTTATCTAGGAGACCGCGGCTTATAAATGATCATATCTTGGAAAATGTTTAAAGGTTTTTAACATTCATATATTTTAGATTATGAAATGAAGTATAACACACAAAATGGCCATATAAAATAGTAATGTACAAGGATATGTGATAATTTCTCTCTAATATTCAGCAACCCATAGTCAAGCATCCCCCATGAATGCAAAGATAATTTCCAATGGGGTTCCATTATTATAGTTTTAAACTACCTTTGTTGCATAGTCTTACTTTTAACTTTAGAGCAAAAGAAACTCAGAGAACTAAGAATAGTTGGAATTGGTATTATAGGCCTGAATGAAGAAAATTGCCAGTCAATGACATTTTAGTGCATATATAAAAAATACATATGGCATGATTCCAATGATGTCGCATGATTTTTTTGATAGGTTTTCTTATTTTGATAACTTTTAAATTAAATATCTGAGTCATTAGATGTGTAGTGTTTTACATGATTATTTTTTCTACTTTATAAAATTTAATCTTCCATTGTTAAAATAAACAGGAAAATGTGGATGCAACTTTGGAAGTGGCAAAAATATTCAATGAGAAGATCTCAAAATATTGTCAAGTCACGTTGGAGTCTTGTGTATATGCTGGCATGAGCAATGTTCTCAAGGTGCTTGTTGATCAGCTTGAACTTGGCAAGATAAAATACTGTATACAGTATACCCATATTTCTCGCATTTAGGTTTAAGTTTTAATTATCTTGTAAACTATTTTTATCTCATTAGGTACAAAGTCTTTTAGGACTGCATAGAACACCTCGAGAAGGGTGAAAGTCATTAGGCACCAGCTGTAATTGGAATTGCATTAGTTGCAATGGCTGAAGAACTAGGACTTGAAATGGCCATTCATTCTTTGGAGCATCTCCTATAGTATGGAGAGCAGAATATTAGAAGAGCAGTCCCATTGGCTCTAGGCCTATTGTCAATATCAAATCCAAAAGTAATGTTCATTATTTTGTCCTTCTGTTTGCTTAAATACTCAATTCTTGGCCCCTTAATTTGCTTGATTATTTATGTGATAGAAGTTTATTGTTGAAATATGACATGTAAACATCTATATTAGATCAATGTGATGGATACTTTGAGTAGGCTTAGTCATGATACCAATTCAAAAGTTGCTATGGTGAGTGGTATTTGTTATAATATTTCTTTGTAATCTTTCTAGGATTAATTGGTGCTAGAACAAATAATGCCCGAATAGCTAGCATGCTATGAAATCTATCGAGCTATTATTACAAAGATCCTAGCCTTCTATTCTGTGTATGCTATAGTGCCAAGTATTAATGTTGATGCTGCAATTTTATTTTCTAAGTTTAACAATGTCTAACAAATCTTAATTCAGGAAATCTGACATAAATAGATATATTGCAGGTTTGCGTTGCTCAAGGTTTGGTTCATTTAGGAAAAGGGTTGTAGTAGTTGGACTAGGGACTCACAGTAAGGAAGGCAACACCATTCCTGTTAGCTTGAAGGAAGGTGATCATGTTCTTCTACTTGAATATGGTGGTAGTGAAATCAAACTAGGAGACAAAGAGTAAGTTTGCATCATTGAATCTTTACTTTCTTAGGGTTTTGAAGCATGATTTGTGTAATGAATGCATTGGTCTTATATAAAAATTATACTATATAAGCAAAGCTCCAAGAAATGACATTGAATTTGTAGATTATCCCATGTATAGATTTCTCTAATGCAAATTGTCATCTTTTGTTGTCAATATTGGAATTAGGTATTACTTGTATCAGGAGGATAACATCCTTGGAATTTTGCAGGATTGAATTTGGCTACAGATAAGGTCTGCAATTTTGAATTTAGTAGTTAGGATGAATTTTTGCATCAAGGAAAGCTAATTAAGATTTGGAGTTTGAGAACATTGTAGATGATTGATTGTTTTGGTTTCATAGTATTTTTTTAAGCAACCTAAACAACCCATGGCATCTCATTTATCTTTGTTTTCTCTCAATTCATATGACTTCAAATTTTTTTCATTGTTGTAATTTTACACCCAAGTCAAGAATGCTAGGCAATCTGAGGGCACAGAATGGGACCTAGAGTAGCTATTTTTGAATTTTAGTGAGTTCCAGAATTGATTGTCTGAACAAGTCATAGGGGATTGAGCTTGTGAGACCATTGTAGAGGTCATAGGGGCTGTCAGAGTGTGATTTAAGCTTATAGTAAACCCCAAAAGGATAGACCTATAAATTACCATTGGAATTAGGATCTAAGTCGCAGATCACCTTTTGCTAGAGTTCTCACCCATACACAAGTTTTTGCTCAGTATATTTGTGTAAGCTCTTGTGGCGATGTTTGCTTTCTCTAGTTCTTTTGATTTTGGATTTTATTTATACTCAGATTAATTCTAGTCATGTCTGTCATTAATCCAAATTTGTAAGCAATGAACTTTTCAATGGACCATCTATTGTAGTTTGTCAATCATGCATCACATTAAGTGGCTAGCACTTATCATGGTAGTTTTGCTAACTATTAAAGTGTTAAAACAAAGTGCACAATCATATCATAATTATTATGTTAAACCAGAAGCATGAAAGAATTGCTGTACTGAATAGTGAGCATGAAAAATAGCAATACATATCCATCCAAGCTTAAAAGACTATGGGTGACCATCTTCTTGAACCTCACTATTTGGACGACTATTAGAATTTGGAAATCAATGAATTTTGGTGTTCTTGGGCAGCTCATTTTAGGGATCTTAACACCTTGCTCATAGCCACTGGTATTCTACCACACCTCGGCTTCTTCAAAAGCATGTAGAAATTCTCTTGTATTTCTTGTACCAGAGTCCTAGATCATGTTTTTTTTTAAAGAAAAAGATGATGCATTGTGGCTATCCAACTACATACATACCTTAATAAAATCATCCACATATTTGTTTTATCTTGGTCTTCACCATGTTTCTTAATGCAACCTTTAGTAATTAAGCTTGTATAGGACTGGAACTGCAAGAATCCATCCTACTTGTATTGCTTATGTTCACATGACAATCCTGCACCATGTTGCAAGAATATTTTCTCTTGCCATAGTATGTAGCCTCCACAAAAATGCCACATTCCTTTGTTTCATTAATTTTGCTTGATGAGATTAATATAAAGGTTGCTAAAGTTTCTCTGAAGGAAAAGACAAAGGGTGCCTTGAGCATTTTCTAGTGCTCAAAAAATGCTATTTTGGAGGCTGCTGATGCTGTTAGGCATGCTACATGATGATCTCAAATTGAAGATGATATGAAAAGAACAAAAGCTTTAGCAACATCAAGCAATCAAATGATTTGGACCTTCATTGCTTGAAATCTCTACCTTTCTTGGTCAACATTTTCTACCTTCAATGGTCAAAATTTCTACCATTCCTGGTCAACATTTTCTACCTTCAATAGTCAAAATTTCTACCTTTCTTGGTCAACATTTTCTACCTTCAATGGTCAAAATTTCTACCTTTATTGGTTAACATTTTCTACCTTCAATGGTCAAAATTTCTACCTTTCTTGGTCAACATTTTCTACCTTCAATGGTCAAAATTTATACCTTTATTAGTCAAAATTTATACCTTCATTGGTCAAAATTTTGACCACTTCCAGGAAAAACTTGCACCATGGCTATGGAAGAATTTTGACCAAAGTATTGGTCAAAATTTCAACCAACTAGTAGGTTGGTCAAAATTTCGATGGAAAAATTTCCGACCAATGAGTTGGTCAAAGTTTGGTCAAAAAATGGGTCAAAATTTTGACCAATAATGGTCAAAAAATGGTCTCAGATATAGAAGTGAGATCTACTCCAAAAAGAGATAGAAAAAGGAAGCACAAATGAAACATCTCAAGAGAATCTCTCAAGACCATAAGTACAATGAAAGCTTCCATGATAGAAGCTTGAGACTCCATAGCCCCACCAAAATGGTAGAACTTCTGTGTCGATGAACATACCAATGTGGCTCCAATCTAAAGGAAACAAAGGCAATAGAAAATGATGATAAAACTCATTTATGTAAGGTATAGGTGGAAATCCTAGCTGATGTTCAAAGGATAAAGCATGAGAATCCTAAAATGAAATCTCCAATGGAGGTGGAATAGCAAGTGTGTTGAATCTATCATTTGAGAGGAGATGTGAGTCCTCTAATATATCCTCAACAACTGTAGTAGGTGGCTTGATGAATGAAGTTGCAATAGTAGGCAATGCTAAAGAGTAATCCTATGCAAGAGATGGAATTTCAAAAGGAGGTGGAGGTGTAGAAGTCACAACACTAGTCTTAAGAACAACACATAAGTTCAAGCAACCTAACTTCACCTTAGTAGACTCTCATGGAAAAAAAGAGTAAGTCTCCGATAGTGGAGATGGTGGACCAAAATGTGAGAAGGAATATAAGCGGGAAGCATGACAAACAATCCTTGTAGTAATAATATTGCCTATCTCACTATCTTTGATGTGCATTGAATCCTAACTTAGTTTTCTTCCCTGTCCCACTATGTGTAATCTGATAAATAAGGAGAATGTTAGAGGACAACGATGGAACACAAAGTACATCATGAAATGTACCATCATCAATGTAAATAGAACCTTTCCCACATACATTCATAACAATGTTGTTCCCCATCAAAATGTGTGGAGTAGGAGAAGCCTCAAAAGAAGAGAACAAATCCTGAGAAGATGAAATATGGTGTGAAGCACCTAAATCTAGTAACCATCTAGAAGAATGAGGAATATTAATTGCACATAGTCCATGATCCTTTCTTATATCTTTACGATCTGACTGAAATGATGATGAAGAAGGTCTATGAGAAGTAGAAAGAATATCAATGTTGCTCTTCTGAAGGAGAGTTGTCAAATCTGAAACCTGTTTGGCATAGTCATCTAACTTCTTCTCATAGCAATGTGACTCATCATGATTAGGCTTATGACAATAAGAACACTTTGGTCTTTCTATTTTTCATTTGCCCCCTTTGGGAGGAGGTGGCCTTGATGAACTGTGAGTGCTGGAATCAATCTGAGACTTTGTAGAATACATTTTTTTGAGTCTTCTCCTTTGTTCCTTAAGATGGTCAAGCTACCAATGCATGAGTATAAGAGACTATGAGAGAATCCAACAGAGAGAGCTTAGCTTTCTCTCGAGTCAAATGATCATAAAAAACCTCAAAGGATGGCATGACAAATATATTACCAAAAACATCTTTTTGTAGGCCAAAAAATGACCAAATTCTAAAAGTACTATGTCCACTCAATATTTCTCTAAACTGATACCAGATCTAGAAAGTAGATAATAAATCATGCACTTTTAAAAAGAATAGCACCTAAATATGTGTCCACATGAGCCCAAACGAAGCCTTTGAAGTTGCAAAAATTGGGATTTGTGATTTTCAGAAAAATTCAGAAGCAAAGATCATAAACAAACTGCATCAATGTGTAGATCATGACATTCTACCCTAAAATAAAAAAAACGCTCTGAAAAAGGAGTCCATATGAATGAGATATCATTGTTTGAAAAACACTTCTGTAATTATTTTTTCTGAATTGCTGTCATCACACTTCTAAAAATTAAAGAAAAGCCCAAAAAATGTTAGATCTAGTTTGTCAAACCCACTTTCTCCTTTTTCTCCAAATACTTAAAAAGCTACAATAGATGTGGCTCTTATACCATGAAGGATTTGAGAAATACAATTCCACAAAGCCTAAAGAATACCTGATGTAAAAACCTATCATAGAGAAGAAAAAGACAAGAAGAGGCAAGGGTTTGCTTTGAAAATATGCAAATTGTATTCTCAAAAATGAAAAAAAAGTAAGATAATTACAAACGATCTATCCTTATGGAAGGGGATCAAAACCTGAAAAGGGTAACCTAAAAGGTAAATGCTATTTAATAATTACTAATTAATTATTAAATGAGAATGCAAAATGTGCATAAAGTGAAATCTTAGAAAGGGAGAAAAGATAATTTAGTAAATAAAATGAAATTAACCTTTTTTCTCTAACAATTCCAACTAGCCTTGAATATTCCATTCCAAAGGTCTTCAATATCTCCTTGATATAATTTGATTGTGTAATGTATATACCTCATTTCATTTGATATACTTGCAAATAAATAAATAATTTAATCTCTTGAAACATTTAAATCTCAAATTCTTTCTTCATCTCATTAGCAAATGATTCACACAATAAATCATTTCCTTCAAATATGATATCATCAAAAAATATTTTAGCTAACAGTATCTTATCCTTAGATTTACTTTTCAAGTATATATTGTTATTATCATTAGTTCTTGCAATACCAAATTTCTCCAAATATGTATACACTTTCATACCATGCTCTAGGAGCTTGTTTCTAACCATACAATTCTTTGTGCAACTTACATACCATGTTATTCTTTCTAGGTTCAACAAGTGCTTCAAGTTGCTCAATGTAGACTTATTCTTCCAAGATTCCATTCTAAAATGTAGATTTCACATCCATTTGATAAATCTTGAATTATTTTTAAGAAACATATGCAAGTAATGTTCTACTCCTTCCAACCTTGCAACTAAGGAAAATATCTATCCATAGTCAATTCCTTCCTCTTGTGCATATCCCTTCCAAACTTATCTTTCTTTGTTCCTTGTAACATCACCTTTCTCATTCAATTTTTTCCTAAATATCCACTTGGTTCAAATTGGTACCAATGTCCATGTCTTGGTCTTCTCTATTTGATCAATTTCCTCATTCATTGATCTAATCCAATCTTCATTCTCTAGTGCATCTTTAACTATTCTGTTAGAAAGTCTAGGGTTGTTGTTGCACCAAAAGATTGACTTGTTAATGCCCAATGCAACCAATGGTCTTATAGAACCACAAGAGATAGTTAAGCCATGTCGTGAATCCAACAAGAGACACTAGACCACTTCCACCAATCCCCCTCCCAGCATCACTCATTGTGGCCTATGAGATTCAAACCTATGGCCAAGCTCTGATACCAATTGTTAGAAAGGATAGGGTTTCCATTGCATTGAAAGATCAACTTTTCAATGCTTGATACAACCAATGGTCACCAAAAGATTGACATGTTAATGCCCAATACAACCAATGGTCTTATAGAACCACAAGAGACAATTAAACTATGTCGTGAATCCTACAAGGGACACTAGACCACTTCCAACAATCCCCCTCCCAACATCAGTTTCCATGGCCTACAAGATTCAAACATATGACCAAGCTTTGATACCAATTGTTAGAAAGGCTAGGGTTGTTGTTACACTAAAAGATCGACTTGTCAATGCCCGATACAACTAATGGTCTTATAGAACCACAAGAGGTAGTTAAGCCATATCATGAATCTTGCAAGGGATGTTAGCCTATTGCCAACATGTTCTTGGTTCAAACTCTCATAGTAAACATGTATCATTCTTCAACTTGTTTCTTGTCATGACTCTTGAATCTTTGTCTCCAATGATTTGATTAGGTGTATGGTGTCTTCTCACATATTTTTCTAAAAAAGGTTAAGTTCTTCTTAATCCTTGTCGTAGATTACTTGATTAAGCTTTCTCAACTTCTCCATATATCTCCTGTTAAAACTCAACTTTGTTTGTCTGGTGTTCAATCTCCTCTCTTCATAACTCGACTCTTACAACCTAATGTTCGACAACTTGTTGACACTCGATAGGGCATCTCAGCTGAGAATTGGTAGTGTCTATCTACGGATGCTCAATAGTCTCTTTTTATGGTTTAGGTAAAGTACTTGGTTCTCCTTCATAAATGTTTACAAAGTTTCTATAATCTTCAGGTACCTTCTTGCATTCCTCTTCATTTTTTTGTACAAATTTGTTAACTCTAAATTTCACACTTTTCACAATTTTATTAGTGTTAGAATTGAAACACTTAAATGCCTTTTTTAGTGGAATATCCTAAGAATATACCTTGATCACTCTTTGCATCAAGTTTTACTTGCCTTTAATATTTCAATATATAACACTTTCTTCCAAAAATCTAAAATTTTTGACATTAGGTGCATAACCATACCACAATTCAAAAGGTGTTTTGTTTGTACCTCTCTTGACTTGAACTTGGTTTAGTGTATAAAGAACAATACTTATAACTTCTCTCCAATCCTTTTGTGAAATATTCTTGTTGAAGTTGATGAAAGTTCAATCCCACAGTTCCCAAGGATTATTGCATGCAAAAAACCTGTTAGAAAAAGAGAGGAGCAAAGCTACGAAGGATCAGATTCAAAGACCCACAAAAGGTAAGAATTTCTTGATATGCAAAAAGGAATTGCAATTGTATTAAATGAATGAATTTATAAACACAGACCAATTCTTATAAAAGGAGATTAAAAATCTAAAATGCAACTAACCTAGGTTGCATGATAATAATTAATAAAAGAATTAATTATTATATGCCTAAAGTTTAACTTGAGAAAACTAGAGATAGTAAGTGAGTTAATAATTAAACCAAACTAATTTAATTAATAAGTAAATATTTTATTATTGTAACACCCCACTTAAGATAAAATTAGAAAGTAGCTAAAAATCTAGCAACTACTATTGAAAGTAAATTTGGGACTCGACAAAAAGGCTTGATGGGTACCCAATCACAACCAAATTTTTGTAAAGAGGAGAAAGAGAGAAAACCACATGGAAAAAAACCTACTCCAAAAAGAGATGGAAATAATGTACCAAAATATAGGAATGAAAGGATGATCATGAAGAACACCACTGAAGCATGAAGCTACAAACACTATCAAACTACTGATATGAAGAACCTCTACTGAATAGAACATAACCAGGTGAGAAGACTAAGTCTGAGGAGCTGATCAATTAAAGATGGAAGATATATTTGTGGCCTCCAAAAATAGGATTGAAAGAGTGTCCATATGGTAAATAATCCATCACACTGAAATATGTAGGTATCCAACCATTGCAATCACCTACTACTTCGAATCAAATACTAGATACATATCTCAATTCATCGAACCAAGAGGTATTTATAGCTGCCTCTATCTCCTCCCACCCACCCTTGCATGCAAGGGGCGATCCAATCCCTCCTACCAGTGGTGGGTGCCATCTCACAGGGGTGTGTGGTGATGATAGTAGACTAGAAGAGACATAAGGCTAATATAATAGATAGTACAACCCATGATAAATCTTCTAAAGCAACGAAATTGATACCCATATCTAAAACAACCAAGATTTCCACCATAATGCAAAAATGCAAATAAATTAATAGAATGTCCCTAGAGAATAATCTAAAAATACAACTAGCATCAATTTAAAGAGCTCTGAAAGATACTTCCATTGATATAAAGAATTCCCAAATTGGAGATCAAATGCTCAAGATATGTCTCCTAGAGTGCAAAATAGAATTTATAGCTTTGACTGCATAAATAGGCAACCAAATAGAATTAAAAGTCTAAATAATCGATATTGTCACAATGGTCTTAGAAAGAGCTTTCCAAAAATATAAAATTTGTTAAAGAATATCTCCATATGACGAAGATATGACCAAAAAACCATCAATAGGTCTCTAGGACAACAAAACAAAGAAATGATGGTTTGTAGGTCATCAAATTTTGGCTCATTTATTGAGAACATAAATGCCTATGCTCTACTGAATCAACATCTGTGCAAGCTTGTATGTACCTATGTCCTTGCTAATGTAGACATCCTTTATACTTTAAAAAAATTGAAAAAAACAATGTAGCTTTATTTTCTTTTTTTTTGGAAGTATGTGTTTGAGTTTTTTTTCAAAAAGGTGATTTTTTTGTGATCTATTTTTTTAATTAAAATAAATAAATCACCACCTTTGGAAGTTTGCCAAGGGTTGGAGACAAAAACTGTCTTACCAATCAACTATGTTCGAATTAGACAAATTTAATATGAAAATAGAGGTTTTGGGTGCTACAAATCTAACAATGAGGTTCGTTCGGGCTCAAATTGGACCAAAACAAGTGACCCCTCATATTCAATACAAAAAATATTTGAAAAATAATAGATCTAAAAATTATAGTCAAATCTCTCATGAAGAGAACGTGGGCATGAAAGTCTAAAGCTTTGATACCATGTTGAAGTTGATGAAACCTCAACCCCACAGCTCCCAAGAATCACTGCATGCAAACACCTATCAAAGAAAGAGAGGAGAAAAGTTATGGAGGCTTCAATTTAGAGATCCACAGAAGATGATAAATTCTTGATATGCACAAAAAAATTGTAATTGTATTGAATGAATGAATTTACAAAGAGAGTTCAATCCTTATAAAAGGAGATCAAAACCCTAAAAGGTAACTAACCTAGGTTTAGGTTGTACATTAGAATCTTTACTATTTGTTTTTAAGTTTAATTTTTTAAAAAAGAATTAACCAATATTAAGTTGTGTTTATAATTATAAAATATATTTAATTATGTTAATAATATTAATTTTATAATTTATTATTATGACAGATGATGATTATTACTATTATTAATTATTCTTTTAAAAATGTTATACTATTATAAGTATTGCTAAATGGTTTGAGATTTTTTGAAAATAAATTAAAATTATAAATATTAATTGTAATATTTTTAATTTTTTTTTTTAATGTAAAATTTTCTCTATTTTACATATTTTCTACTCTATTTTTTTATTTTATTTTCAAAATATAAATACCTAAGAACATAGTGAAGGGACTCAAGCGCTTCCAGAGATCTTGTTTGGAAGAGAACTTAGGGTAATTTTTTTGTTTTGTTTCTTAATTATGTGTGGACTATTTTGACTTGTTTATGTAAGGTTGTGGACAATATTTTTGGATAAGATATTTAGAGTTAAAATTTCAGATCATGACATAAATCACAATATATTATTTGTAATATTTTTGCTGAAATTTACTATTTAAGATTTTTATTCTATATATGATTTAATGGAAAGACTAGATAATATTAAAATGATAGTAGCTTTCTCTAATTAACTAATTAAAACTTAATATGATCCAGAAAACTAAGAAGATTGAGGAGGGTAACCAAAAATGAATTTATTAAATTCTCTTAAATATGAGAGCTTATTTTATTTCAATGAGAACATCTAAACGAGTTACTAAGATAATGTTAAGAAGAATCCTATGCTTGATTCAATAAAAATATTAAATGGTAGTAAAATGAGTATAACTTTCTTGTTGTCCAACAAAAAATATAACTTCAAAAAAAAAAAAAAAAGACATATTTTAACATAGATTAATAGATTTATAGTTTTTTTTCCAAAAAAAGTGGACAAGACAATGAATATATATATTTAAATAAACTTGATTCTAAAGATCAACCAGGAAAGAATTAGTAAGAAAACCTAGAATCATCACTAAATACAAAAGTTTGAAACATCAAAATTTACAAACAATATCCAATTCGAGTATACATAAGCACCCTATTTACAATTTGAAGAGATCACTTCATTTATAAAACTATTCATTCCATCGACAACATTCAAAAAATAAACTATCATTTGTAAATTGTCAGATTCATTCCTCCATTTCAACATACTTAGACACTACAAGAAAATCCCATTCCACCCGCATTTTGAGCTACATTTTCCTAGCCACTGCCAAGTTGAGGTTATGATGGTGATCCCCAAATTGACCCAGGACTTGAGCTCCAAATTGAAGGATGCTCTGCAAAAGTCACCACATCCCACAAATATCATGTGTGAATTTAGTGCATATAGATAAAAATTTGCAGAAAAGATTTGAGGGACAATTTGACACATGCATTCGAGGATATGCCATTTGAAACAATTACTTCAACAAACACAATAGTTACATCAAAGGCTGTGACCTGCACCACGTGCCCCTACAAGGACTTCATGTACATAGTTATGAAATGCTTTTTTCTATTAGAAAGAAAATTTAGTTAAAACTATGGTTTTAAGGATTGTTTACAATTGAAATTCTATTTTTAAAATAGAAGTAGTAATATAAATATTCAGTATTATTTTTATGTGACACAAAATTATGGAAAAAACAAGAAGAGTTAATAATTAATAGTTAGAAGCATGATTTCAATTAATTATAAAAATATACATGACCCATATAAAGTCAAGATGAATATAGTATTAAAGTTTAAACATTATGAGTAAAAATAGAATTTATGATATTATATTTTTATTTATATCTAAGAAATTAAAATAAGCTCATAGATAATACACTTTTTGAGAAAGTGTGTCCTCACAACAATTCTTAAAATAATAAATTAGTGGGGATGGTGATCACACGCTAACTAAATTAGTTAGACATGTATCATATGTTATATAATATATATAGAGAAAGCTGGGAGATATCAAGGCTTTAATTTTTAAATGTGAAAATTTTAAACTATATATATATAGTAGCATCAAAGTGAGGGAGTACCAAGATTGAATTGGGTTGATGGTTAGTTTTTGGTTATATTTTGTCATAAGATTCAATTATGAAATGGGTTGGGCTTCATTTTCATTTACAATTATGATTTTAAGTCAACATTGTGTAGGAATTTGTTGAATTAAGTTTAGAATTACGATACAACTGGGTTTAGGGATAGATTTTAAATTTATTTAATGTTATAGGCTCTTATTGAATTTGGTCATGTTAGTATTAATAGTTTTTTAGAGAGTTAGGAATTATGATTATACGATTATGTTAAATTTTTAGTTAAGTTTAGAGAAAGGTTTGCACATAAAAGTGATCTCTCTCTCTCTCTCTCTCTCTCTCAATTGTGTTAAATTTTTAGTTAAGTTTAGAGAAAGGTTTGCACATAAAAGTGACCTCTCTCTCTCTCTCTCACACACACACACACACACACACACACACACACACACACACACACACACACACACACACACACACACACACACACACACACACACCATTCAATATCAAATGTTCAATTAAATTATAATTTTAGTATTTATTTTTAATTGGGTATGTGATAAAGGATAAGTTAGTTTAGTGTAGAAGTAATTTTAACATAAGAGCTAAATTTGGTATATTTTATTTTTTTAGATTTAGAATAAGGGATTAATTTAATTCATGTTGGGATTAAAGTTAATTTTTTTTTAATTTTTTAATTAGGTTTGATTAAATTAAACCTTAGTATATATGTGGACTTATGTATGTTTAAACTTAATATGCACTATAAATATGTCTATAGTTACATATATAATGTATGAATATGATTATGTGTGTGTATATATGTATTTCCCATCACTCTATGTGTTTATCGTGAGCCCTAATTTAATTTAATATTAAGATTTCAGTAAAAATCAATTTAGTACTTAATTAGGCTTAAAGCTATAGTTCAATTTGGATAAGGGTTATTATTCAATTTAACTAAATATATGCCAACATATTTATGTAAACATGTGCACCATATCTACATATAATCTCTCTCTCTCTCTCTCTCTCTCTCTCTCACACACACACACACACACACACACACACACACACACACACACATTTTCTATCTATTTCAATCCCTAATTACCCTAATTTTCAAGCTCTATCTTGTCTCTTTCACCCTTCCCCTTATCTCTCTCATCCTCATCTCTCTCCCTCTCCCTTACATCCCCCTCTCACCATCTCTTCTCCAACTAAATACATATTAACATATCTCTTCCCATAATTACTATGTTTTAATCTCTCTCCTCTCTTATATTACCATCTATTCCCCCTATTTACTCTCTCCCTCTAATACACACACACACACACAAAAAAAAAAAAAAAATACACACTCACTCACTCACTCCATATATCTCTCCCTCACTCTTACTTCTCACATTAGCATTTCCCTCTTAATTATCTTTTATATGTGCACAATTCTTCCCCTCTCTTCTTTCCCCCATTAGCATGTCTATTTACTCCAAGCCTTAACTACCCTAATTTTAAATATCTATCATATCTTTTCCCTCATTCCTATTATCACTCTCTTTCTCTCCCTTCTACATTTCTCCCTTTTATCCCTCTCTCATCACATCTTCCCCCTACTAAAAATATATTAACATCTCCCCCCCTCCATAATCTCTCTCTTTCACTCTCTCCCTCTCTCCTATTATCATATATTACCCACTATTTATTATTCCCCTCTCTCCAATTCTTTCCCCATAAGAATATCCATCTATTCTATGCTCTAATTATCTTATTTCTCTATCTATCTCACATCTTTATCCCTAACTCCTCTCTCTACCTCATCTCTTCCCTCACCATGTCTCTTTCTTCTATTCCCCTCCCCCTATAGTCATCTCTTCCCACTAACCACTATGTATTACCAACTATTATATTTACCCGTCTCCCACTTCTCTCACTCTCTCTCAATAATTTCTCTCTTTCATTAAGTCTCATCCATCCTTCTCTCACTAATTACTCTCTTTCATTAAGTCTCATCCATCTCTCTCTCTCTCTCTCTCTCTCTCTAATACATGCCCTAATTATCCTATTTCTCTCTCTCTCTCTCTACATCATATCTATCCCACTCGTCCCTCTATATTTTTACCTTATCTCCCCACCCCTTAACATTTTTTTACCCCTCATTATAATATATTATTACCTCTTATATCTCAGCATATATATGTCTTCCCCATCACCATATGTGTTTATCTCGAGCTTTAATTATCCTCTTTCTTTAGCTATATGTTGTCTCTCCACCACTCCCCATTTTCTATTTGCCTTATTTCTCCCTACTCTAAATTCCCCCTTTATCATGAGCTTATAAGACAAGGGGAGAAGTGAGTAACTCCTTAATTACCTTTTATCTCTCATACATGCCATTTAGGTTGTAGTCTCAACATGATATCTAGTGTTTAATTAAATTTAGGATTTTCATTTCATAGTAAATATTATTCAGAATTGTATTTTATTGGGTCTTAGATGAAAGGTAATTTTTTTAAAACATGAGGGTCAAATTTGGTTTATTACTTTGATTAGATTTAGAGTTAGGGATTATGTTAGGATTTTTAGTTAAAATTGATTTAGTATTAAATAAAGTTTAAGGTTGTAGTTCAGTTTGGGAAAGGGTTATGGTTCAATTTAACTTAGTGTGTATAAACTTATAAGCACTATATACTCTCTCTCTCTCTCTCTCTCTCTCTCTCTCTCTCTCTCTCTCTCTCTCTACTGAACCTTAACTATCCCATTTCTCAATCTTTATATCATTTTTCTTCTCCTCCCTTGTCCCTTTGTCCCTTCCTCTCTATTTCTCTATTTCTCCCTCTTTCTCTACCTCATGTCTTCCCCTCTCTTCCTTCTCCAATCACCATGTTTATCTATTCCAATCTCTAATTACCCTCATTTTAAAGCTCAATCTCATCTCTTTTCCCCTTCTTCTTATCTCTCTCCCTCTTCCTTCTACATTTATCCCTATCATCATCCTCACACCATCTATCTACCCTACTAAATATCTAATAATATCTCTCTTCCCCTAATGACTCTCTTTCACTCTTTCTCCTCTCTCCTACCATATATTACCTCTCTCTCTCTCACTCTCACACACACACACACATGCACACACGCACGCACGTATGCACACACGCGCGCACACACACACACACACACACACACACACACACACACACACACACACACACACACACACACACACACACACACACACACACACAGAGAGAGAGAGAGAGAGAGAGAGAGAGAGAGAGAGAGAGAGAGAGAGAGAGAGAGAGAGAGAGAGAGAGAGAGAGAGAGAGAGAGAGAGAGAGTATTTCCCCTATCACTATTTATATATATCTTGAGCCTTAGCTATCCTCTTTTGTAGCTTCTCTATCATCTCTATTACCCGCCCGCTTATTTTTGTACCTTATCCCTTTCTGTATTTCTCGCCCATCTCACCATATTTTTTACTAATGATTATTTATCTCTACCACACACCTGTGACCTTGTCCCTTTTATCCAACTCTATCTTGTGCATTTCCCTTGATAACCTCTCTCTCTCTTTCTCTCTCTCTCTCACACACACACACACACACACACACACACACACACACACACACACACACACACACACACACACACACACACACACACACACACACACACACACACACACACAACACACACACACACACACACAAACCTTAACTATCCTCTTTATAAGCTTATACCATTTCTTTTCCCCTCACCCATCTCTTTTCACTTTCCTCTCCATTTCTCTATTTCTCCCACTGTCACCATCATTTTCCCCTTATGACTATTTATCCTTAACAAATTTCTATCACCTTGTCCTCTCTCTCTCTCTCTCTACTAAATGTTAACTACCCCATTTCTTAATCTCTATATCATTTTTCTTCCCCTCCCTCATCTCTTTGCCCCTTCCTCTCTATTTATCTATTTCCTTCTCTTTCTGTACCTAATGTCCTCCCTTCTCTTCCTTCTCCAATCACTGTGTTTATCTATTCCAAGCTCTAATTGCCCTTATTTTAAATCTCAATCTCATCTCTTTTTCCCATATTCTTATCTCTCTCCCTCTTCCTTATACATTTATCCCTATCATCATCCTCACACCATCTCTTCCCCCTACTAAATATCTAATAATATATCTCTCTCCTTAATGACACAAGAGACATCTACAACCCCTCCTCAATCGACCATGGTACAAGCTACATTACCTATTGTAGTATATCAAAGGAAGGAGACAACAACTTCTACTATTAGTACATTGGTACAAATTGCTCCAGTCTTGGGTAATGAAAAGGAAAATGAAAATGACAAGGATGAGACAAATGGAGAGAAACAAGATGAAAAAGAAGAGAATGAAGGAACAAAAGCACAAACAAAACAATAAGCAAAAGATAGGACTGAAGAGCTAGGTTCCACTACAAAACCTAAGGAGCAACAAGCAATACAAACACTGGTAACTTTGCCAAAAACTCCTACTCCTCCAAGTCAAGCTCTTCATAGGCTAAGTATAGAAGTTGTATCTTTACAATCATGAAGGTTGAGTCTAAGCACATCCAAGATAGATGAACCTACATCATTTGGTGATGTGAACTTGGATGGAGTGATTGAGTTTCCAAGTTTGATCTTGCAACAATCACTATTGAACAAATGAGTATACTACAGGATGCTCTTGCAAAGAAGAAAAAACAAAAACTACTTAGAAGGGAGCATAGGCAGAAGAAAGCTTTTCTAGATATCAAGGAAAATTTTCTTGATGCATTTAACCTACCAGCACTAGAAGAAACAAAACCTATCATAGAATAGTTAACCAATTAGTTAGAAGGTTAATGACATGGACTTGGATTCAAATGTGAAATTTCTTGAATAGTCTGAAAGAAAGTTTCAAAAGAAGGTTAATGAAAATATATCAAGTGCTATTGCACTATCACAAGTTGAGTCAGCAACCAAAATTGACAATGTGAAGAAGGTACTAGAGAATATTTTCTCTTTATACACCAAATTGTGCAATCCAACACCTTTCACATAGGAAGTCAGAAGCCACATAATAAATTTGGAGAGGCATATGCAGTCAACTAGCATAACTCTGCCAAGGTCTCTAGTCCAAAGTGAGAAACATTTTAGGAATCTCTTGAACTCCCATATTCAGTTAGTAGTGCTACATATAGATGAAGAAAACATAAAGGGTAAACTAATTAGCATCCAGTCTATGCCGACTCTACATATGGAGATATTACACAAGGAACTAGCCTTTGCTGAAATGCTCATGAAGAAAGATCCACATCTTTCTACTCATGAAGGCTTAGTACACCTTGCTACTAAGCTGGCCATCCAAATCAAATCATTGGAGGTAGCTTGTGACAATTGGGATGTTTCTTTGAAAATTATGCTTGAGGTCCATAAAACATTTTTGGACAAACACACTATAAGTGTATAACCCTTTGAAATAAGTATAAAAAAGGGGGAGAGATAAGAGAAAAAGAAGCATGGGAGAGATAATGAAGGAGATAATATTCTTGGGGGAGCTACTATTTTTGAGAAAGGAGGAGTCAATAATAGAAATAGAGTATATAGATCAACTTATGCAAATCTACTCAAAAAGAGGACTGATTTTGGTTCAGATATGGAACAACACAATTAACCAAGGAGGAGTTATGAAATTTTGAGGTATGATTGATAAGTCATATTCTACAAAATTTTGTGTATAAGCTAAACAGAGATATTGAATATCTGAGTTATGCTCGTAAGTGAAGATCATTCATGCATGACCAAGTGTTTTTGTCACTCATGTGAAAGGGGGAGATTCTTGATCTCAGATTGGTTTTGAAAAATGAGTGTCTACACACTTAAGTCATTTATAAGTTATGTACTAAGTTCATGCCAAACAAGTAATGCATGTTGAGCATAACATGTTAGATAGTGCATACTGAGTTAGTCAAGTGTCAAGCAACAATATGTGTTGAGTGATTCAAATGTTGAATAATCAATGCATGTTGAGTCACTCAAGTGCCAAGTGACAACATTAAATTTGTAGTTGATGCCAAGCATTAGGGACTTGAGATGCCAAGTTATAAAATTTTGACATAGTTGTTTGTAATGGCATAAACTACTATGTAAACCATTTTTGAGCTGACTTAAGGTTTGTTTTACTATCTTAGATGATAAGGAAGAATCTTAATTGATGATCCCTATGTAGTACATGCATCCAATTAGAAAAAGAGAAGAATTAAGAGGCAATATGGGTGAATCACAATCGTTGATTCATACCTAACCCTAAGTCACCTAGGTCTTCTTAAGGAGAACAAACCCTAATTTTTTTATGAATGTAGTAATGAGAAAAGAGAGAAGTTTGCATGCACAAACAAAGCATTCATGGTGACTAAGGAGTTGTGATACATAGCAAAATCAGTTAGAGGAAAAAAGAGGAAAGGAATTAGAAGACAACAAAGATAAATCTAATTAGTAAGGATCAAGTACACATCAGGAAAGAGGTGATCTATCATCAAGCAACATAGTGCTAACCAAAGGATCATTGCCGAGACATTCTAATAGGTGAATCAATTAAATATCTTAACAATGTAGTCTTAATTGGCTATTGTAAATCCTTTAATAGGGTGCTTACTTCATTTTAAGTTAAAGTCCTTTTACTAGGAACACTTCTAACAGGGTGTTGAAATATTTAATAGGGTAAGATATAACAATATTGTAAGCCTCTAACAGGGCAAACCTTTCACAAGGTAGATCATATCTTATGGTCAAACAATTGTAACCTTCATTGGATATGCTTCACAATTGTAGTAGTAGATATTTGTGGGTGTCATCCCCACCCCACTTTTACCTTCTCATTGGAGGGTTTCTAGGCAACCAAATATCTTGTGTCATACATGTGTTGAATGTTTTTACTTTCTTACTATGGTTGTATATGGTTAATTTGGTATTTTAGTTTACTTATTGAATTATGAGATGGAAGTGAGGTGAATGATTTTATGGTTAAAATTTTGAAGCACTGATTCACCCCCCTCTCAGAGTTTACTTTTCCTATTGTATTTCCAATAGGATGTGCACTGATTCAAGAGCCATAAACATGATTACCAATTGATATAGATCTCCCATGCCTAGAATTGAAAATTTGATGGACTACTTAGGAGGTGCTTATTATTATTCCAAGATAGACTGGAAATTAGGTTACCATCAAATAAGAATCAGACCCAGTGATGAGTAGATGACTACTTTTAAAACCAATGAAGGAATGTATGAATGGTTGGTGATGCAATCTATTCTCACAAATGTAGACAACACCTTTATGAGATTCATGAACAACTTGTGGAATTTATTGGCAATTTTTTAAATTGTTTATCTTGATGATATACTAATCTTTAGCTAGAGAAGAGAAGAGCATTTACAACAGCTAGACAAGGTCTTGAACAAACTTCATCAAGAGAAGCTAATGATAAGCATGAAAAAATGCAAGTTTCTTAAAATTAAGTTAGTGTATCTTGGTTTTGTTGTGACCCAAGAAGTTTAAAGATGGATAAGTCCAAAGTAGAAGCTATTTTGAATTGGCCTACTACTAGATTAGTAGGAGATGTTAGAAGTTTTCATGGTTTAGCTTCCTTCCAAAGGAAATTTGTAAGAAATTTCACTCATGTTATGGCACCTATTCTTAACACTATCAAAGGAGGGATCAAATGCAAGTTTGCATGGAATCCTAAGGTTGATGAAAGCTTTGAACTCTTGAAGAGAAAGGCACCTAAATTACCAAGTCTTAGATTACCTAATTTTAATAAGACATTTACTATGGAGATTGATGTTAGCAACCTAGCCATTAGGGAAGTCTTAAGCCAAGAAGACCATGAAGTAGATTTCTTCTTAGAAAAGTTAAATGAAGCCAAACAAAGGTATTCTACATATGATTTGGAACTATATTCTATGGTTTAGTCACTCAAAAAATTGAGAGACTACCTACTTCCAGAGGAGTTCATAGTGTATATGGATAACCATGCCTTAAGTTTCTTGAATAGGCAAAGACAAACTCAGCCAAAAGAAACTAAAGTAGGTTGAATATCTTCAAGCCTACAACTTCATTATCAAACATAAGAAGGGAACTTCCAATAAGGTAGCTGATGCACTTCGTAGGAGAGTGTTTCCCATGCAAGAAATTCAGTTGCAAAGTGTGGGGTTTGGATAACCTAAAAGGCTTGTATGCTAAAGATAAAGATTTTGCTGAAGCATATAAGGTTTGTTCTAATTTTCCTAATAGATTCCATGTGGATTATGCTAATTACATCTTGCAAGAAGGGTTAATCTTCAAAGGTTCTCAATTATGCATTCCCTAAGGGTCCATGAGGATCAATATCATCAAAGAGAGGAATCAAGGTAGTCTTGGAGGTCACTTTGGTATTGATAAAATAATGGAGCAAGTAAATAGATTATATTTTTGGTTAAAGATGTATCAAGATATTAAGCAATTTGTTGAACAATGTGTTATTTTTTAAAGAGGCAAAGGTATCACATCAAATGCTTTTCTTTATCAACCTCTTTCTATTACATCTAGGCCTTGGGAGTGCCTAAGTATGGATTTTGTATTGGGCTTACTTAAAATAGCAAGGAGATATGACAATGTCTTTTTTGTTGTTGATACATTCAATAAGATGGAACAGTTCATCCCATGCAAGAGCACCAATGATTCCTCCTATATAGTAGGTATATTATTCAAAGAGATTGTATAGTTTCATGGTTTACCTCTTAACATTGTAAGTGATAAGGATTCAAAGTTTGTGGGCCATTTTTGGAGGACATTATGGAATAAATTGGACAAATTTGTCCTTTTCATATGTGTATCATCCAAAATCAGATGGACAAACTAAGGTAGTTAATAGGTCGTTACACAACCTATTAAGAATACTAACCAAGAAGCATGGTTAGGTTTGGGACTTGGTCATAGGGAAAGCTGAATTTACTTACTATGATTCTATGAATAGGAGCACAAGAAAGAGCCCCTTCGAGATTGTTTATGGTCATCATCCAAGATGAGTTTTAGAGCTAAGAGAAACCAACGATATGAACAAGAGGAGTTATCTAGGTGAGAACTTTGCTGAACACATCAAGGGCATTCATGAACAAGTCAAGATTGCACTATAAAAGAGTGCGAACAAGTACAAAGAACATGCCAATAAGACTAGAAGAGAAGTTAAATTCAAAGTGGGAGACCTAGTCATGGATTATCTTAGGAGAGAGAGGATGCCTAAGGGACAAGCCACTAAGTTTGGGACTCTCAAAATAGTTTATAAGTATGGAAATAATGAATATGAACTTGAACTCCCACCCAATTTGGGAATATCTCCTATCTTCAATGTTTGTGATTTGTATGCTTACAAGGGTCCAAGTATGACAACTGATTATATTCAACTCCAAACATCTCAGGAATTTGATTGTGTTACTGATCAACTTCCTCCATCTCAACCTATATAATTAGAGAGCATCATTGATATAAAAACAATGAAACAAACAAGGAGTACTTGGTCAAGTGGGTTGGTTTTCTATATGTAGAAGCTACATGGATATCTAAGCATGGTAAGTCTATCTCAGATTTGACCACTCATGGGACATGAGTCCTTTTGCACCCAGGGAGTATGGTGTAGGAGCACCCAAAGGAAATAAGTTAGTTTAATTAATTTGTTTCTATGTGTGATGTAATAATTCCCTTGAGAAAACACACCTAGTTAGGGTGAGCCTAAGGTGACCTTTGAACAAGTTTGGAACTCTATTAGTTTGTTTACATAACTATTTGTGCCTTCTAGGCCTAGGTTCTTTGGTTGGTCAAAGATGGTCAAAAATTAGTCAAAGAGGTTGAACAAGGACTTGAAACACCATTTAAAACCAAAATACACCTATGGTTGAAATTTTAAGTCATTTGGTGGAGATTTACAATGGTTTGGGCAAAATCATGAAAATTACTCAAAATACACTAAAATGGCAAGTTGCAACTTAGCAACTTAATAATTCTAGACAAAAATTATCAACTAGGGAAAGGAGAGAATGAAGGAAGTTTAGAAATGACATTTTACAAGTTATAAAACAAAAAAATACTGATGTAAGTGTTAGAAATAGGTAACACTGAGAGGAGGGGGGGGGGGGGGGGGGGGTGGTGGTGAATTAGTATTTTCAATCTTTTTGCCCACAGCTAGATATTATTAATTACTTTACCATATGCATAAGAAAGTAAACCAATAATTTTGAATAGTATAAACAACCATATGCAAAGAGAGATCATAACACAATTTTTTTAAACTAGGGAAACCCTGGCCAAGGGAAAACTCTGGTGGGAATGAAACCCACTAGATGATTCACTATATAAAGAATCTGGTTAAGGATATTGACCCTGTTAGGAGTCTGAAGAATGTATAGTGTCTTGAGTCCCTATTAGGAGACTAGGCCTTGTTAGAAGCCTCAACCCTGTTAGGAGTTGGTGGATCATATAAAAATGTGTGCAAGAAGAGCCCATTGCCCTAACATGCAACTATACAATAAGATCTTTAGGAAATAAGTATACATACAATTCTGAGATACTTGTTGTACTTTGCAAATCTTCTAATTGAAAATTATTCATACAAGAGTGACTATACAAAACTTAATCTACATCATATCTGGCATAACAATGCTTCATATAATATATCACAATGTCGCATTCACTTGTTACTCACATTTCACAAGATCATATCAACTTCGCAATCACTGATTACACATCATTATCATCATATCTTCTTCTTAGTTAACTTCACAAATTAAGTTATTTACTTATACCAATGTATTGATAAATTCTTCCTTGGTTGGTTCACACAACATCATTAGAGTAGGCTCATAAGGAGATAATAATTAAAACAATAAATCAAGTCATTTAACACAATTTTCTGACATGCTCTATTCTGCATTAAATCATTACTGCATTACTAATTCCTTCATAACTCAAACTTGATTGATCATACATACATGAAAATTGGTATATGTCATTATTATGATGTTTTACATCTCTGGTTAACTGCACAAGAGAATATTCCTAGGGAATATTCTATTATCATTGAAACTATTATGTTGCTATAACACTATCTGACACTTAGACAATTTTCTTTACAGATGAGCAAGACTGATATGCAAAAGAAATATGTTGCCATAAATGACAACCATAACTTACCTTATTTGATTGATTGGACATATTGCCAACAATCTCCCCCTTTGGCATTGATGGCAATATTTTGGGAAAATTGGCTAAGTCCCAAACATGCTATCATACCAATCAAAACAAATAACCACAACATAATTAAAAACATTTGCATTCATGTTAAAAAGTTTACATACCTTTTAACTTCCTATTACAACTTATTTCTCTCCCTTACAATTAAAATTAATTACAAATTTCCATATATCTCCCCCTTTGACATCAATGACAAAGGTATCAAAAGGAGGCTGTCAAAATCTGGTAGGTGCATAAAAAATTGGAAAAGCAATCACTGAAGTTGGTTTTTAATTGCACAAAATATGTCTTCCAACTTTCTTTTAGTGCATTAGATACACTGATAAGTGCACATAGGGCATATGCAGTCAACTCTGCCGAATTTAAGTCTATAGCCACAAACTTGTCATAAGAAGATTTTGATGACAAACATTCCTCCAATTGATTCTCTAGCAATGTTACTTGTGGGAACAAGTGTTCTCTTAGGAGAGTGAATCTCTTCAGAGCTTTCTCCTTTTTTTCTTGTAAGTACCTAATACTATCATGAAGTATCTGTATTGAGGGCTCAATGGTATCCATCTTCTAATTTTGCTTCAAAAAGTTGTTAGTGACCATTTGAAGCTTAGTTTCCTTTTCTTTGATTTGGTCATCAAATTCTTGAAGATAATTATATGCCAAGTTGCACTTAGCATAAGCCTATTTTCCTTCCTCTATGAACTATATCAATGCTTTAATACATGTATTCAAGGTTTCAATATCATTTCTCATATTAATGCACATGGTATTAAGAAGTTTACTATCATGCTCTGTCTGTACTTAAATTGTAGCCACACTTGTGAGTGTTGTGAACTTATTGTAACACCCCGCCAAGGGATCCAAAGGAATTAACCTAAAGTTTTACTGAGTTTACCAAGCATTTTTTTTTTTGAAACAAGAAAGATAACATCATACACATCAAACATATAGTCGCAGAAGCAATGACATACAATCAACTATAAGTATACATAACAAGTACATTCCTTAAGGATCCCATGGCGTTGAGTCACACTTAATTTTAATTTAAACTAAGTCTAACAACCACCACATCCATATGAATGAATAATAGAAAGTTCAAAGTCCATAATATTCATTTGTTCCAAATGCCTCTTGGAAAATGAGATTCAGAATGCTCAATCATCCACTGTACATTTTACAGTATATGAAAGGCTTAAAAGAATATACATATGTAAAAATAAAGATGCATCATCCTAATTGAATTTATGATACAAGTACACTAAAGTAAATGAAACTAATAATGTACATGATACATCCATCCATCAATAAGGATATAAAAATCATCATAAATGATAACCATCCATCATAAAACATAATTAATCTAAGTATGCGGTTCCTCCCAACTATCAATAGCATCATTAGACCATCGTGGGCCCTAGCCATCCCTCCATGTGTAACATCCCAAGCCACTAAAGAGATCATCAATACTATCACAATAGGGATGTCACTCCTAAACATGCTACAACATATGCATAAAGAAATCTAACATACAAGAATAAAGCATAAGATATAACATCCATCATAATGATCCAAGAATAGAAGGAAGGTAAATGTCAACAAAGATCACCAAACATCATCAATGAAAGTAAATAACCACAGTTAGCACATCCAACAATAAGTACACCACCAGAGGTACACACTATCTCTACAAAGGAGACTTAGGCTACATTCTAGGGAGTGTCATCACATGGCTGCTTGAGTTACCCTGGACTAGTCTCTCAATAGACCCTGGACCCTCAAGCATTGAGTTACCCTGGACTGGTTACTTTGAACCCTGGACCCTCAACATGGCACATGTGGAACCATAAAGCCCTCTCATGAAGATGAGGCAATCATCCCATTCCCATCCTTAGTCTATACAAGCACTCAAGGTATGGGTAGGTCAAATATCCCTACCTTATCTTTTTAGTGTGTTTTTGCAAAATTATTAATTACTAGATTATCACTTATTACGTAACTTTCAATAGGTTACCCTGGTACTAAACACTTTGGGCCCTAGACCCCTACTACAAGCCACTCCCAAAGACATGTACCTAGGCAACCTTTTTTTAAGAATATAAAATACTATTGTGTCCCATACCATAACATTCACAATAATCAAACTCGGCTCCTTAATAGACAACTTGAAAATAAGCTGGTACTTCCACCCAAGTACACATAAATGCTCCACAAAGTAAACCTCAAAAATATAATTTTCAATTTGAATCAAAAGACATATCATGACATCCAACCACATAAATAGCAGAAAAGATATCTCACAAAACATCTAGTGCTCAGTTATGAAATCACAGACCCAAGAATAATATAAAAACACCTCAGTCCTATACAGGCAACTGGAAAGCATTAATAGATAATCCACTATATTCACATCAGTACTCTATGAGCAACTGAAAGACAAAAAATGATTAATCACAATATCTATAGGTTCTCAACATGGCATCATCAAGAACAAATCATTCAAAACACCTCAGCTTCACACAAGGAACTGAAAAACAATAACAACAATAATTCATACACATTATAGAGCATGCCATCACATTACTATGGTTGGGTTTTAAAAAGAACGAGGTTAAAACAACATAGCATAACAACCACACAACCCCACATCTCTGGTAACAACTCGAAGTGGTCAACATCTAACCAACCCCAAAAACCCTAGACACAAATAATAGAGTAGTCTTATAGTTTGGGTTCGTTTTGAATCACATGGTTAAGTTACACATGAGGTTTCAATTTTTGTTTCACATGATTGGGTTAAGGACAAGGGTTTCCAGCTTGGTTCCAGTATATGTTTCAAGTAAGTAATCTTATAGCTCACCCTTATAATTAATCCATTCTTGTTTCCAAAACATTCACAAGTTACCTCTATTCGATTTAGGTCAATTTCAAAAGCAATCAAAGAGTAGAAAATCACTATAATACCTGCCATTTTCAATGAAATAATCTATGACTTACTTTAAAAAGTCAGTATTAAACAAATTTAATACTTATTTGAACATTTCTCATTATTAATTATTTCTAATTAAATTGTATTATATTAAATTAATTAATTTATATATTATTCATATCAATACCAAATAAATTACTTTAATAACATTTTAAATTATAATTTAAAACATTATTAATAACACTCATTAAGATTTTCATAATTTAAAAACTGATTTAACACATATTAAACAATAATCTAACATTTATTAAATAACATATTTAATGCTTAATAACTATATATGTATATGATCAAATAAAACTATTAATAACACTTTTAATATTAAAAACTTAATAACATTAAGAAAAAAACAACTTTAATAGTGATTTAAATATCGTTGCCAACCTTCATAGGCATGTGGCTATCTCTGGACATTGCAAGTGCTACGCAGTTCATCAGCTCATGAACATTATGAGGAGAGTAGGGGTAGGGTGAGTCTTGAGAAGCTGGTACCCAAGTTTTGTTTAAACCATTCTGAAGGTGGTATCATTTTTTTTTGAGTATGGAGATTTGGATGTGGATTTGATTTGTGCAAGGGCCACACTCTTGGAAATAAAAAGATATTTTAGAGACAAAGACAACATTTTGAATGACTGGATTGATGCCAACTCTAATGACTATTGTTCATAGAGGGGCATAACTTGTGATAATGTCACCTTTGATGAGGTTGCACTGTAAGATGGATTATAAAATGATGGAAGATTAGTAGCTGAGATGGAATATCAATAACAACGGTAATATCCTTCATTGGCAGCGAAAAATTTATGTTAATTTGCAGTTTCATTCTTATTGTTCTGAACACAATTGAAGTTAGCATATCTATCATGGTCTGAAATATATATTTAGTTACTATATCAAATCAGTACTATAACATATCGTAATTATTGTTGATTGAAAATATTATACTATTGATTTCTATCAGAGATCTATAAACATTTACAGTCCTGTGTATGTTACAAGATAAATGCATAAATCTGGAAAATGTATGTTGGAGATTTTAGAGTGGAGGCTATCAGCTCCAAATTTCCTCTCATAGCTCTGGCCAAAGAAAAATTTGCATTTTTATATCACAGAAGGTGAATTTGATGAGGGTGCTAGTTAGTTATCTTTAAAAATTAAAATAAATACAACAGAGAAAACTTCCACATGATGATGAACATCACTTAGAGAATATAGAGGGAAAAAAAAAAGGATGACTTGGACTATTTTGAATTCTTAAAATGGACTCATCTATGCAAACATCATGAATAGTAGTTATGAACATCGACTATGCCTTTGCATGCTTTGAAATCTTAATTTAATCCATCTTTGTGTCCAATGTTTATACTACGATGGTCAAAGTAGGAGATATTCTTGGTTCAAGCCCTTCTTTGTAGAATGCGGTGATTGTAGCTACAAAAATCTCAGACAAATTCCGTGATCAAATTATTAGAGTTAATCCCATAATGCACTTTAAGTCTCCATATACTGGCACTTTTCACTAATTCTCAACATTGTGGGTTTCAATATGATATTAGGAAAGACAACAAACCTGCAGAGCACTTTCTGTTGAATCATTAGTATAAAGTATAGTGCATTTTCATATTTAGTCTTTTCGCTATTTGGGAAATGTGGTAAAATGAGACAAAAGGAAAAAATAATTGATGTGGTGAAATTGAACAATGATATTTTCCCACGGAAACTAGATCTAGAAAACCTTATTATGAGTTAAGAGAAATATGATAATTCATTATTCATCTGCACATTTTGACTCTCCATTACTTGCCAATGGTGATAAAGCGAGACGAAAGGACTTTAAAATGTCAGATTCAGGTGGTTCTCCCTATACAATCAATGTGCTCAAATTGAAAATTAATATGGGAATCCTGAGCCTACTAGACTTGTTACTCCTAATTTGAGAATTCAAACAAGCATTTCTACAACCATACTAGCAATCATACATTCTCAGACAGTGTAGTGCATTATTCTTCATTGCTCAGACCTAGTATACTTTTATTGATGGGCATTGATAGTAATAAAGATTTGTGACAATGACTTGACCATGAAAACACTAGGGTGGAGGCATTTAGAGTTATAGTGATTTGCTGAACACTTGAGTTTGGTTCTACACATATCATTGGAATGCAAAACCTGAGTATTGGTAATATAGAAACTAAATTTGCATACAACGATGACCCTATGTCAAACAATGATGAATGCGTCCATGCCAAACCATGGTAAAGACAATGAATATTTTTAAACCATATTAAAGATTCCTAAGGGGAAAATCAACCATCATAGAATATAATCTACTCTCAATTCAGTTGGAATAACATGCATGTCTGAATTCTAAATTACAAGATCAGAGATTCGTTCCTAGAGAATTCTTCAAACATGCATTAGCAGAAACGATGAAGACAAAAAGGAGAGAAAGAGCGTAATAGAACATGCAAAAATCACAAGCATCTACCTGGACACTGATGCTAAATCACCACTCAGAATCTATAGAGCAAAGTCCCTTCTCCAACATTTGTAGTTCCTCCAAGAATCAAACTAACTCCCAGCTACTAGGAGTGCCTGAAGATAAAGACCTCTCAGGAAGCACCTAGAATGTCTCTAGAAACAACTAGGAGATAAGCTAAGCATTGACAACTCAACACAAGCCTTATCCAACCTTCTAGATAATAGGATAAGAATGATAAGGTGAATAAATATTAAAAAATAATGCACAATAATTTTTTTAATATTCACTTGACTATTTTTAACTTAATTTATTAATTTTAAATCTCATATCATGTGATCATGAATTTTTTTTTTAATAAATTAATTGTTTTCCACTTTAAAATTTATTTTTGAAACTTAATTAATAAAATATTTATTGGCTTAAATAATAATATTATTTAACATTTATTTAAAAATGAACTCTAAATATATTATTATTAAGTTAAATAAATTTTATCACGTTCCAACTTTAAACTCATAACTTTCATCTCCAACTTTAATTCTTTTATTTAATTAATTTTCCAATTAATTAAATAAAATTAAATATCATATTAATTTTCCATTTAATTAAATCTTTTAGTTAGACTAAATTAATAGAAAATACACCAAGGATACACAAAGTAAAATAAAAGCTTTACACAAAATTGCTGCACGCTATTTAATATCTGTAGGGGTGTCAATAGGGCTTACTACTTTCTTTATTCTATTCAAAACTGAGGTTAAAGTCTTCTCAATTGACTTGAATGATTTCTTCTTCTCAAGAAATTTACTCAAAGAAGACAAGAGATTTTGTGCTTCATTTTCTTCAGCTGATTGTGCTATTGCTACTACTTGAGCAGGTGGTGTAGATGGTGTTACTGCTATTGGTGTCAAAGGTACATTTGAAGTATCTACTTTACTTCTAGGCTCAATTTTCTTCACAGAAGGTGCTTCTTTTTCCTTTGGCTCCTAATCCTTTTCTTTTGCTTCATCTGATGAGTTTCTATAATCTACAATATTGCCAACAATGCTAGTACCAAAATCCTTGAATGGATCCTCTACTTTGTCAACAATTACCTTAGTGTTATCTATTTGCACAGATTCACTACCAATGGTAATATGTGGTGAAGAACTTGGTGTAGTTGCTAGTTCAAAATTGTGAGGAGGACTGTCTATAGTTGAACTTGCTTCCTTTGTCTACATACACACCTTAGGTGTCTGGTTTGCCTTCTCTGGCTATGCACTTTCCTTAGGCATCTGGCTTGCCTCCTCTGTCTATACACTTTCTCTAGGCATTTGGCTTGCCTCCCTTGCCTACACACTTATCTTAGGCATAACAGACATGTATGAAACAATAGCCTCTTGAGTTTCCTTATTAACTTTGTCATAATCTCCTCCCATGAGGAGAATGTATCTTTTTTTATGTCTCAACAATGGTGCTATACCTTTCAAAATTTTTGTTATTTCTTCCTCATTATTTATAGAACATAACTTTCTTACCATATTCATTCTTATTTATTTTTCTTCCTCTACAACTCTACTCTTTCTATTTCTCAATCTATTATACAAGTCTTTGGGTATCTGATCTCTTATACTATCAAATCTCTTATCTTTAAGAATCATGTTTCTAACTACAAAATTTTCTAACTATCTCCTATCCATATTATTATATGAATCATAGTATTTATTCAAATGTACAAAATTATTGTCATTAATGATTTGCATGTTTAGACTTGCTACCTTTGGCTTCTATGCTTTACGCCCTGCTAATGTCTTTACTTCTTGGTTAGTTGACTCAACTAGTTTGTCACTAGTTTCTTCTTCAAATTCAGATGAGCTAATTTGCAAGGTTCTTCTCTTTTTTCTTGGGCTGCTTATAGTCTGCTTCACTCTTCTTTTAGGAGGTGTTTTGGTCCTTTTAGGCTTCATAGGCTCCTTGCAGCTAATGCTTCTTCAGTCTTCACTGGGTTCCTTGGGGGTTGTTGCTGCACAACTACTGCATAAGGCACATTAGGTGTCTACACACTTGTTTGAGTAACTATGATATCTTCAGTAGGTCTAGCCACTATAATGGGTGTAGGGGTCAAAAGCTCAAATTGAACATTGGCTTTCATTTCCATAGCTATCCCTTTCACCTCATCAAATTCTTTCCTGGTCATCCTAGATTCTTTCAAAATAGAATCAATTACTTTCTCCACCTTTTTCTTAGAATCTTTCATTATTTGACTAGTTTTAACTTCTCTCATTTTCTCAGAATATGTCCCCCATCTGAGACATTTAGAATCAACTTTAGAATAAAGAATTATTTGTGCATACCCTTCAATCAATTCCTCACTCATCTCATATCCCATAAGTTTAATAAATTTTACTCGAGGAACTACTGCCTCCATACATGTGAAATCTGTCTCAACCATAAAACACAATTCATCCTTATACTTCTCTACTAGCATAGGAGGTATCCTATACCTTTGCTTCATTTTATATTGGAAGGATTTCATTATTCAGTCAATATCACTGTCCCTAACTGCTTTAGGTCTTGACCTATATGCTTGAGTTATCAACTGCATTGTGCACTCATTCTCATTCCAATTCGAGACTCTAGGGAACTTCTTAGCAGCATAAATTTTTTTATGTGTCAATAGGGATTCAAATATGAAGATTGCACTCCTTGATTTCTTGATTTTAGATATGTTGTCCAACAATTGTGTTCATATTATATCACACATGTTAACCTCTTCACCTCTTATTGCCAAGTAAGTTGCATGAAGAAATCCTACAGGTATTAAATCTATCCTAGATCCATGATTGTACTTGTATCCCAAAATCTTACAAATGAGTCTCACTCCATCATCTTGAATGGTGTTGACTTTAATCTTTCTACCATAAAAATATGCATTGAGATTCATCTCAACTATCTTGCTCACATTCTTAATGTTTACTAGATCATAGCCTTCATTGCTCAAACCTATGACTTTGTGAATTAAGTCATTGTCAATACATATGATAGAATCTCCCAACTATAGAAAATCATCATTTACTCTTCTCAGAACTATCCTTGTCCATTCGTTATTATCAAAATTCATGTAGAGCATATGCTTAACTAGGTTAAGTCATTCTAGGTATCTATGTTCAAGTTTTAGTGACAAGTCATTATTGCACATCTTCTCCATTTCCTTATGAATCTTTGAGTCACCTATGGTTTCAATCTTGCAATGAATATATCCTCTTATATCTTTGATATGAAGAACATTTTCTAAAACTTGCAAAAATGCTCCAATAGGGTCATCAAGCAAAGAAACAAATGGGTGTTTCTTGAAATTGTACCCAGTTCTATTGCTTACATTAAAGACTTCTTGTCTTGCCATTCTTGAAAGATTATGCTCAATCATTTAGAAGATACCTCAATTTCACGTATTAGGGTTTTTGGAAACTTCGCGTAATTGCAAGCCTCTTTAATTCTCCAAATATTGCTTCAATCTCACACACAAACTTTGCACAAGAAAATGATGTATGCAAATTAGTTTGCATCCTTTAAATCTTTCACAATCTATACTTTGCATTAAATGCATGTCTGAAACTAGTTCAATATACTATCTCTGTGTAATAGAGAGATAAATCTTCTTACATATCCTTATCCTGATCTTATTAGGCAATGCACACTTCACTTTAGACTTCTCTCAATGTCTACTACATACTATCAACTTCACAACCTTTGATACTTACTCTAACCTCAGTTATCAATAATTGATACTCTGTCTTACTGAGGGTGCTTAATTTTGGTAAGAAGAGTCACAAACAATAAGTGACTTTATTGTCTTTTCAGGTACATTTTCTATAACTATATGAGAGCATCCTAGTTCCTTTGCCTTAACAAATGATTCCTTTAATTCATTTGTCTACTCCTTCATTTCTTTCTTCAAACTATCATCATTTATTCTATTGTTCCTTCTATAATTCTGATTCCTATTTAGGTCTCTTCTATCCATTCTACAAAATTTCATTGTGTGTCAAAAGTTATTGCATAACTAATATATAGGTACATTTCTCTTCTATTCATTTAGCTGGTCATTAGGTGCTCTACAATTCCTTGCAATGTGTCCAGGATTGTTGCATCTGTAGAAAACAATTTGTCTTCTTTCTCCACTTTCATTACTGTGAGATCTTCTTCTATTTCCTGCATGGTTAGTGTTCCTATATATCCTACTATTTGCATTATTGCTATCAAATTTTTTTTTCTTAAAATCTATTGTATAGTGACCATATTTATGAAAATTATGGCAACAAAACTTTAAAATAGGTTTGAAGGAGTTACCTTTGCAATTGACTTCAATTTCTTTAGGTTCATCTATCTTGCTTGGATCCTTATTGCTTTTAGGAGTATCATATTCTTTTCTCTCAACATATTTCTTGGTGGATTGACCAAAAAAGAATCCAAGTCCAATCTTATCATAACTGGGTCTTTGTGCACATATTTGTTCTTTAATCTTATCACTGTTGGTATATAATTTTTCAAGTTGCTGTTTGGTTTGTACCAACTCACCTTTCACAATGGTGTTGTATTTTTCTAATTCTACATACTCTATCTTAATAGATTCCAATTCAGATGTTACCTTGCTTAACTAGGATCTCAGATCCACATTTTCAGTTTTAATTTCATAGTCATTCTTTCCTACATTTTTATTAAGACTCAGCTTAAGTTCAACTATCTTTAACTCATATTTTAAGATCTCATTTTCTTTCTTTAGATCTTCAATGTCATCATCACTGGTTTGATTATTAGGTCCTTTTTATTCCAAGTCATCTATTTTTTCCTTTAGTTCACCAATGTAGGCATTTGCATCCTTGTATCTATCTTTAAGGCCATCTCTTTCATCAGTAAGTAGATCAATCTGTTCAAGTGCTTCTTCAAGATTCTTTTTCAACTGTTCCATATCCATAGGGATATTATTCAACCTATTAAGCCTCTTCTGAGTAACCAAGTCTGATACCAATTGTTAGAAATAGATAATACTGAGAGGGGGGGGGGGGGGGGGTGAATCAGTATTTTCAATATTTTTTCCCACAACTAGATATTATTAATTACTTTACCACATGCATAAGAAAGTAAACCAATAATGCTAAATAGTATAAAAAACCATACACAAAGAGAGATCATAACACCATATTTTGTTAACTAGGGAAACCTTGGTGGGGATGAAACCCACTAGATGATTCACTATATCTAGTTAAGGATATTGACCCAGTTAGGAGCTTATGAAGAATGTATAGTATCTCGAGTCCTTGTTAGGAGACTAGGCCTTGTTAGAAGCCTCAACCCTATTAGGAGTTGCTTCAACCTTGTTAGGAGTTGGTGGATCATATACAAATGTGTGCAAGAAGAGCCCACTACCCTAACATGCAACTATACAATAAGATCTTTAGGAAATAAGTATACATACAATTTTGAGATACTTGCTATACTTTGAAAATCTTTTGATTGACAATTATTCATACAAGAGTGACTGTGCACAACTTAATCTACATCATATCTAGCATAACAATGCTTTGTATCATA